>JAIOJX010000004.1:102821122-102871122 GCA_022376925.1 Tragulus kanchil | reverse complement strand
TTGCATTTCCGAGTTTCCCGGTGGGGCCTCTGCTGGGGGTTTCCCGGGGCCCTTCGCCCCTTTCCTGCCTTAGTGCTTTTCTGAAGGTTCTTGGGAGGGTTTTCCCCTTGGAAGTTGGCATTCGATGCTGTGAGTCTTCCTAGGTGTCCTCTGAGGCTTCAGAGTTTCTTGGGCTCTCCCTGAGTGTTCTGTCCTGAGAGTTCGGAAAAGGGGCCTTTGGATTTCCTGAGTTCCCCGTGGTCTCTCTCGGGGCTTTTGGGGTGGGCCTTGCCCCCTTTTCCCCCCCTAGGGTTCCTGCCCAAGGTTTCTTGGAGTGTCCTTCGAGGTTTTGGCCGGCTTTGTGAGTTCTCTCCAGTGTCGTGGTGGGCTTTGCCGAGGCTCCCCCCTTCTGTTGAGGGGCCTTCGGGATGGTGGCACAGCTGTTTGGCATTTTGGGATTTGGACCCCGGGGGTTTGTCTCTCGGGGTTGGTGGTGGGCTTCTGCCCCTTTTCTGTTCCTGATGTTCCTTCTGGGGTTTCGGGTGGGGTTCTGAGTTGTGCCTTGGGAGAGGTTCCCAATTCCCCGGTTCTGCACTTCGATGTTCCGTGCATTGGTGTTCTGGAAAGGTTTCCCGAGAGGCCCTGGGCTCTCTGATGGTTTGTGCCGTGAGTGGCTTCTGCAAAGGTTTCCAAGTGCCTTTAGGGCTTCTTCCGGTGGGTTCTCTGGTGTGGTGAGGTAGCTTTGGAGAAAATTGCACACTCTGCATTTGTGACTTCTCTCTGTGTCTCTGGTGTGTGTGGCTAGCCTTGGAGAGGTTCCCCATCTTGACTAGTTCTGACCTCTTGAATGTTCGTGTCATTCAGTGTGCCTTCTGGGAAAGGTTTTCCCCTGGGCGTCGGTTCCGTGTTGGTGTCTGAGAGTTCTCTCGAGATGTAGCTTCTCTGTGGTCTCGGTGTGGTCTGCTGGGATATGCCTCTGATGAGATCTCCTTGTTCGGTGTCGTGCCTCGAGAGATTACCCTTGCCGTTGCTTGATGTTGTGCCCTAGGCTCTGAAGGTTCCCATGGGCTTCGTGGGTTCTCTGGTGCTTGTGCTCGTGAGATAGTGCCAGCTTTAGAGCTTCCTCTGGTTCCTCTGGTGGGCTGTGCGAGAGACTAATATTGCCTGAGTTTACCTTCTTTCGGTGTTTCTCTGTGGGGAGGTTTTCCTGCAGTGGGACCCACCTCTTCCTGAGTGTTTTGACCCTGAATGCGTGTCTTCAGGGCCTTCGAGAAGGTTCCCATGGGCCCCGTGGGTCTCTTCTGATGGTTAGCTCGGAGATAGTTTGCCAAAGGTCTTTCCAGAGCTTCCTCTGGCTCTGTCTGGTGGGTCTGGTGCGAGGAGTTCCTCTATGAATAGGTTGCACCTCTGATTTGTGGCTTTCGTGTCCTCTGGGGGGTTTCCTTGGGCAGGCTTCCCCATTGCTTGGTGCTGACTCTCTGCCGGTTCTCAGGCTGCCTTCTGGGAGATTTTCCGAGTGGGTCCGTCGGTTCTCTGAGATAAGTGGCACTCGGCATTTGAGATTGCTCTCCCGTGTGCCTCTGGTGTGTGGTGACGGTGCCTTGCGGGATATCCCAGTTTGCACTTGAGTGTTGCACCTCGAATTTCCGGTGGTTTCTGTGCTTCTGGGGAAGGTTTTCCGCAGTTGGGCCCTTCTCTCCTCAATGGTCTTTGATCCGCTATGATCGTCTTCGCGAAATCTTCCGAATTCTCGTATAGGGTTCTGTCCTAGTGGGTCTCTGGGCTGTGAGGTGTCTGAGAAAAGTGCACACTCGATTTTGCAGAGCTTCTTCCCGTGTGCCTCTGGGTGGTGCGTGCCTGTGCAGAGGCATCCACTATTGCACTGAGTTTGCACCCTCTGAATGTTCGTGGTCATTCAGTGCTGCCTTCTGGGAGAAGGTTTTCGCAGTGGGACCCACGTGCGGTCTCTCTCTCGAATGTCTTTGGATGCCTGATGCTTTCCAAAGGCCTTCCAGAGCTGCCTTCTGGGTTTTCCGAGTGGGTCTAGTGCTTGAGTGTGCTTTGGAGAAAAGTTGGCACCTCGATGCATTTGAGAGCTTCTTCCGGTGTCCTCTGGTGTGTTGGTCGAGTAGCTTCGGAGGATCCCACTCATGATAGTTGCACTCTCAATTTCGGGGCTTCCTCCTTCTGCAGGTTTTGGAGTTGGCCCCGTGAGGCTTCCCCATGTTCTTTGGGTGCCCTAGATGCTCTTTGCAAGGCTTCCAGAGTCCTTCAGGGTTTCCGAGTGGGTCTCTGGGTCTGTGTTCTCTGGTAGTTGCACTGATGCTTTTGCCTGCTCTCGTCTGCCTTGTGGGTGCCGTGGTTGCGGTCAGCTTGCTCTGGAGATTTGCCTCTCTGAATGTTCCGTGGCTTCTCTGCTTGGGATGGTTTGGAGTTGGGCCCACGTGGGCTCTCCTCGAATCTTTGGGTTGCCTCTGAATGTGCCTGCAAGGTCTTCAGGCTGCCTTCTGAGGTTTCGTCTGGTGGGTTCTTGATGGTATTGGATCTGAGATTTGCTTCTGCCATGGTTTCCCTGTGTTTGGTCTGCCTGGTGGGTCCTCTGGTTGAGGTGTGCTCTGATTTGGTGACCTTCATTTGTGCTTTGGTGGCCTTTGGTGGGACCTCGTGCGGCTTCTCTCGAATTCTTTGGATCCGGTGTGCTCTCTGATTCCGGTTCCCAGTGCTGCTTCTGGAGAGGCTTTCCCCAGTGGGCTCGGTGCTGGTAGTGTGTTCTGATGTGGCACTGATGCATTTGAAGCTCTTCCGTGTGCCTTCTGGTGTTGTGGCGTGCCTTCTGGTGGAGTAGCACTCTGACAGGTTCACCTCTTGAATGTTCGTGCATTCGTGTGCCTTCTGGGGGTTTCCGAGTGGGCCTTCGGGGTTCCCTCATTGTCTTTGGTGCGTCGATTTCTGGGTCTTCCGAGCTGCCTTCTAGGATAGTTTCCGAGTGGGTTCTCGGTGGTGGGTTGTTCTGTGAAGTTGGAGTGATGCTTCTGAGATCTTCCCGTGGTGCTTTAGGCTTCTGTCGGTGGTCCTCGGTGGTGTCCAGGTTGCTTTGAGGTTATGCACACTCTGCATTTCGTGGTTTGCTCCTTCTGCTCGGTGTTCTGCGTGGCCCCGTGGGGTTTCCCCATGGCTTTGGTGCCCTGCTGATTTCCGAAGGCTTCCGAGCTGCCTTCGTAGGGCTTCTTCCGAGTGGGTTCTCTGGGTGTCTGATGGGTCTTGTGAGTAGTGGCTCTTGAAGTTCCACCCTTGTAGGCTTCTTCCGTGGGTCTCTGGTGTGGTGAGGTACTTGTGAGGAATTGCACACTCATGCATTGTGGCTTCACCCTGATGTTCGGTGGTGTCGCGTGCCTTGGGAAGGCTTCCCCATTTGCCTCGGTGTTCCTCTGAATGTTCGGGTCTTCAGTGCCTTCTGGAAAGGTTTCCCCAGTGGGACCCACGTGCGGTCTCTCTCATGTTTTGGTGCCGTGGTGTCTTCTGCAAAGTTTCCCAAGTGCCTTCATAGGTTCTTCCTGAGTGGTTCTTGGTGCTGAGTAGGTGTAGCTTCTGAGAGAATAGTTGGCACACTCATGCATTTGAGCTTCTCTCCTGTGTCCTGGTTGCGTGCTGCCTTGGGGGCTTCCCACATCTTGACTCCAGGTTTGCACCTCTCTGTTTGGTGGCTCAGTGCTGCCTTCTGGGAGAGTTTCCGATGGGACCCTCGTGCGGTCTTCTCGAAGTGTTTTGGTGCACGGGATGCGTTTCTGAGACTTCCCAACTCTCTTTGGGTTTCCTGAGTGGGTTCTCTGGTGCTGTGTAGTGTGCTCTTTGAAAATTGGCACACTCGTCATTTGTAAGGTTTCCCTGTGTGCTCTGGTGTGTGGTGCGTAGCCTTCGGGGATCTCCTCATTGCACCGTGTTGCCTCTCTGAATGTTTGTGGCTTAGTGCTGCCTTCTGGGAAAGGTTTCCGCAGTGGTCTCAGGCGTCTCCTGAATGTGTTTTGGATGCGGTGAGATGCTCTTCTGCCAAAGGTTCCGTAGCCCTTCATGGCTTTCCTGGGGTTCTTGGTGCTGAGTAGGGTAGCTTCTGAGAGAATAGTTGGCACACTCGTGCATTGAGAGCTTCTCCCGTGGTGTTCTTGGTGTGGTGGTGCCTTGGAGGAGGCTATCCCACATTGCCCAGTGTTCTGCACCTTGATTTCCGGTGGCTTCGTGCTGCCTTCTGGGAAAGGTTTTCCCGTGGGCCCTGGGTCTTCCTGAATGTGTCTTTGGTGCCGTGGAGCGTCTTCTGCAAGGTCTTCCCAGAAGTGCCTTCATAGGGCTTCTGTCCTGTGTCCGGGCTGGTGAGGTGCCTTCTGGAGAAAATTGCCACTCATGCATTTGTGGCTTCTCTCCCGGTGTCCTTGGTGTGTGGTGAGTGCTCTTCTGGAGAGGCTTCCCACATGCATGGCCTTCTGACGTCTCTATTTCGGTGGCTTGTGCTGCCTTGCGAAGGTTTCTTCCCCAGTGGTTCCTCTGGTGTTGTGACTGTGCTTGCGGGAGATCCTCGAAGCTTTCTGGACTCCCTAGGGTTCTTGCTTGAGTGGCTTGTGGAGGATAGTTGCCAGGATCAGTTGACTCTTCATTGGGCTTCTGTCCTGGTGGTCGCTTGGAGGTCTTCCCAGGAAGGTTCCCCATTTGCCTGTGGTTCCTCTTCGAGTGCTTCTGGGATAGTGTCCTTTGGAAGGTTTTCCGTGGCTCCTGGGTTTCTGGTTTTGGCCGGTGGATGGTCTTCCCAAAGGCTCTTGCCAGACCTCTAGGGCTTCTTCGTGGGTTCTTGGTGCTGGTGAGGTGTACTTCGAGAGTAGTTGGCACACTCTGCATTGTAGAGTTCTTCCCGTGTGGCCTTGTTGTGGAGCTTCGAGAGATTCCTTCTAGGTTGTTTCCTGATGTCCTGGAATGTTCGCCTTCTGGGATAAGTTCCGGGTGGTTTTCGAGTGTCTCTCGTGGTCTCTTGCCTGTGTAGGTTCCTCAAGGCTCTTCCCAATGCCTTCCGGTGCCTGATGGGTTCGTCTGAGGAGTGTGCCTTTGGGATAAGTTGCCATGACCTTGGTCTCTCATGTGTCCTTGGTGTGGTGAGTGCTTCGGAAGGCTCCCAGAGCTCATTGCACTTTTCTGCACCTCTCTGAATGTTCCGGTGGAGTTCTGTGTGCTTCCGTTGGAGAGTTTTCCTGGGCCCCGTGAGGCTTCTTGAAGTGCTTTGGTGGTGTGAAGGCTTTCCCAAAGGCTCCACTGTTCTGGCTCTGCTGGTGGTTTCGTGTCTTTGAGGTTTCTCAGAATAGTTGGACACTGTCTCTTGATTCTCTCGTGTGGCCCTGGTGCTGTGGTGCATAGCCTTCCAAGACTCCTTCATCTCTGAGGTTCTGCCCTTCAGAATGTTCCGTGGAATTATCTGCCTTCGGGAAGGTTCTCCCTCGGACCGTGTGTTGTCTCGAAGTGTCTTTGAGTGCCTCGAGTGCCTTCTGCCAAGGCTTTCCGACTGCTTTGGGCTTGTCTTGAGTGGTTCTGGTGAGTGGACTTCTGCGATGAAGTTGGCCTCCTTGTGAGATCTCTCTGTGGTGCGTGTGGGGCTACCTCGAGGAGATCCACCCATTGCCTCGGTGTTGCCCTTCTGAATGTTCCGGTGGAATTGTTCTCCTTGGGAAAGTTTTCCGCAGTTGGACTCTTCGTGGTCCTCTCGAATGTGTCTTTGTCCGTGAGCTCTCTCCAAAGGCTTTCCCGACTGGTTGGGCTCTGTCTGAGTGGGTTCTCTGGTGCAGTAGTGTGCTTTGAGAATTGTTGGCACTCGTGCTTGTGAGTTCTTCCCGTGGGCCTGGTGGTGTTGCAGCTTGCCGGCATTCACTCTTCTTGAGGTTCTCACTCCTGAATGTTCGGAGGCATTCAGCTGCCTCTGGGGGGTTTCCGTTGGCTCTGGGTCTCTGAAGTGTTTTGGAGCCCTTGAATGCTTCTGCATAGTCTTCCGAATGTCCTTCATAGGCTTCTGCCTTCATGGTCTCGGTGCTGGGAGGGTGCTTCTGAGGATGTTGGCACCTGCTCTTGAGAGTTTCCCCGTGGGTCCCGGTTCGTGCTGCCTTCCGAGGCTTCCACCTCATTGCCTTGAGTTTCTCCTCTCTGAATGGTTTCCGGTGGGACATCGTGCTGCCTTTGGAAAGGTTTTCCCGTTGGGACCCGTGCGTCTCTCTCGAAGTTCTTGGAGCCTTGGAGCTCTTGCCAAGGCTTTCCAAGCCCTTCTGGGTGTTGATGGGTTTCGGTGCTGTGAGGTGAGTTCCTGAGGAATAAGTTGGCCCTCTGCATTTGTAGAGTTTCCCGGGTCCGTGGTTCTACGCTCTTGAGGCTGCCCACCTCTTGCTGGTGGTTCTCGCCTCCTGAATGTTCCGTTGAATAGTCTGGCCTGGGGAAGGTTTTCCGCAGTTGGCCCTGGGCCTCTGTGTGTGTTGCTGGGCCTCGAGAGGTCTTCTGCCAAAGGCTCTTCCCAGAAGCTGCCTCATGGGTTTCCGGTGGCTTCTGGTGCTGTGGTGTGTTCTAGTAAGTTGGCCACTGGTTCTTGTGTTTCCCGTGGTGCCTTGTGTGTGGTGGCGTAGCCTTGCGGGGGATTTCTCCAGCTCTCATGTTCTGGTTGACTCTGTGCCGTGGATTCGTGTGCTTCTGGAGAAGTTTTCCGATTGTGGCTCGTGTCCTCTGGTCTTGGATGGCTGCTTGGTTCGCAAGGCCTTCCCAAAGGCTTTCCAGGGCTTGTCCTGAGGGGTTCTGCTGAGGGTTCTGGAGATATGCATTGGAGATTAGTTGCCTCTGTGTGTGGTCCCTGGGTGGTCTTTGAGGTCTACCCAACTCCCTCAGGGTTCGCCCTTGGTTTCCTGTGGATAGGTGTTTCGGAGGAGGCTTTCCTCGGGAGTCTTCCTCATGTTGGCCCTGGTGCTCTCTGAGTCTTCTGCAGAAGGTCTTCGGAAGTGCCTATGTCTCCTGTCGAGGTTCTGTGCTGAGTGGTCTTGTGGAGATGTTTGCCGATGATCTGGCTCCTCTGTGTGGTCTCTGAGGTGTCCTCGAGTGCATTCTCAACTCTCATTTCCGGGTTCTGCCCTGTTCTTGGGTGAGTTCAGAGTTGGCCTCTGGGGAATTTCCCTGCCCGGTTAGGTCTTGGTGCGGTGGTTTGCCAGAGGCTCTTCCAAAGCTCTTCATAGGGTTCTCCTATGGGTTCTGGTGCTGAGTGAGTGCTCTCTGGAGAAGTTGGCCATGACATTTGTGGCTTCTCTCCGTGTGTGTCCTCTGGTTGGGGTGAGCCTTGCGGAAGGCTTCCCAGTTGCATCGGTTCTGCTCTCGAAGTTCCGGTGGTGTCAGTGTCTTCTGGGAAAGGTTCCAGTTGGGACCCATGGGTTCTCTCCCAGTTGTCCCGGTTGGGTGTCGAGAGCTTTGCGCTTAAGGCCTTCATGCCTAGTGGGTCTTTGTCCTGAGTGGGTCGTGGTCTAGTGAGTTCTGGGAAGTAGTTGCAGTTGGAAGTTCCCCTGTGTGATCCTCGGTGTGTGGTGAGTCTGCTGCCAAGGCCTTCCCAGATCCTCTCATGGTTCGTCTGATGGTTCTGCTTCTGGGAGGTTCCGAGTGGACAGTTGGCACCTCGATTTGTTGTTCCCCGGTGTGTCTCTGGAGTGTGGTCGCTAGGGCTTCCCACAAGCTCATTGGGTCTCCTGTCTGATGGGATTGTTGAGTGGGTTGTGGTTCTGGGAGAAGGTTTTCCGCATGGTGGCTCTCTCTGTGTGGTCTTCGTGGTGCTGCCTTGCGACCCCAGCGTGCCTCTGGTCTTGACTGTTCGGTGTCTCTGTGGAAGTTTGGTAGGATTGCGCATTGCATTTGAGGCCCTGGTGCTTTTGGAATGCTTTCCTGAGAGGCTCCACAGCTTCTTTGGTTCTGCCCTATGAGTTTCGGTGCTGAGTGAGCTTCTGGTACTGGTTCATTGGACCTCGCTTGGTCTCTCTCTTGTGTTTGGTGCCTCGTGAGTGTTCTGCAAGGCTTCCAACCCTCATGGCTTCGCGGCTGCCTGATGTTCTGGTAGTTCGTGCCTTCGGGAAAGTTTCCACTCGGATGCACTTGGACTCCTCCGTGTGTCTTGGTGGGTGAGTCCCTGAGTGCTTCTCCAGCTCTTCTAGTGGTTCTCTGCTTGAGGGGTCTTCGTGCTGCTTGGGAGAAGTTTTGATAGTTGGCACTCGTGCGTTCCTTCTGTGGTGTGCCTTGGAGTGGTTCTGCCATAGCTCGAGAAGCTCCCTCATTTGCTGAGTGGTTCCTGGTCTAGTGATGCTTCTGGGATAAGTTCACGTGCCCTTTGGGAAGGTCTCTCCCTGCTGGTCCTCTGGTGTTTGAGCCTTCGAGAAGTCTTCCCATATTGCCTGGTTCTGCCTCTTGAAGGTTCCGTGGTCATTCAGTGGTCCTTCTGGGAAGGTTTTCGGTGGGCCCGTGGGTCTCTTGTGAAGTTCTTGATGCGGTGGATGCTTCTGCAGCTTGGAGGTGCCTCTGGGTTCTCTAGTGGTGCCTTCTGAGAGGTTCCCTTGGAACAGTTGCACCTCTGCATTTTGGCTTGCCCGTGGTCCTCTTTGGAGGTGCCCGAGAGGCTACTCGCTCATGCCTGTTGGTGTGCCTGGATGTGCCTGGGAATTCTGGCTCTGGGAGGTTTTCCCCTGTTGGTCCTCGGTGTTGTGAGTGCTTTGCTGGTGAATGCGCCTTTGCATAGGCTTCCCGACTCCTTATGGCTTCTGGCTGTGGTTCCTGGTGCGAGTGGCTTGGATTCAGGCGTCTTTGGCTTCTTTGGATCCCTGTGTGCCTCTGGGGAAGGTTCCTGGCGCTATGGGCCTCTAGGTGTTCTTCTCTGAATGTTCCTGTGGAATCTGCTGCCTTCTGGGAAAGGTTTCCCCAGTTGGGACCCTCGTCTTTCTGAGGTTCTTGGGTGCGTGGTCGATCTGCAAGGTCTTCCAGAGGCTCCTCAGGTTCCTGTGGGTTCTCTGGTGCTGGTGAGGAGCTTCCTGGGAATAAGGTGCCTCCGAATTTTCGCTTCTCGTTCGTGCCTGTGGTGCTGCTTCTTGGAAAGGCTTCCCCATTGCACTCAGTCTGGCTCTCTGAATGTTGGGTGTCTCAGATGGTTGCCTTGGTGGTTTTGCAGCTTCCTCGGTTCTTCCTGTGTGTTTTGGCTGCGTGAGAGCTTCTCGAGTTACTGCTGCTCATGGCTTCTTCCGTGGTCTTGGTGTGTGGGGTAGCTTCCGAGAGATTCAGTTCACTGAGTTTTGATCCCGTGGTGTCTCTGGGAGGTCTTGGAGAGCTTCCCACTCTTCCCGAGGGTTTCCTGATGCTGATTTCGGTGGCTTTGAGAGCTGCTTCTGGAAGTTTCCGTGTCCTCGGGGCTCCTCTGAATGGTTTTGGATGCTGTGAGATGGCTTCTGCCAAATTTGCCAGACTTGCATTGGGCTTCTCCGTGGTCTTGGTGGTTGGGGTAGCTTCGGAGATTTGGCCACTCGTTGCATTTGAGGTTTTCCCGGTGTCCGGTGGCTTCTGTGCCTTGGGCTTCCCCGCTTGGGCCACGGGTCTCCTCTCAATTGGTGTTGCTCTGAGTTCGGTTGGCATGTCTTCTGAGAGCTTTCGGTTGCCCTGGTTGGGTTCGTGCTTGGCTGCGCTTGCAATATTTGCCTAGCTTTGAGCTCTCTCACTTCTGGTCTCTGTGGTGCTGATGCTTTGCGGAGTTCATCACTGTGCTTTGTGAGGTCTTCCCGTGTGTCCGGTGTGTGGCTTCTGAGAAGGCTTTCCCCAGTGGTCTCCTGGGTGTTCCAGTGCTTTGGCTCTGCGAGGGTTTCTGGCAACTGATGCTGAGCTTTCTCGGTTGTCCTCGTGGGTTTCGTGCTTGGAGGCTGTCCCTGTAAAGCTTTTGCCTGTGCCTTCCTATCTTGGCTTGGGTTCTGGGGCCTGGGTTTCGGGTTCAGTTCTTGAAGTTTCTGCTTGAGCTCTGCGTGGCTTCTGTGGTGTCCGAGCCTTCGGATAGGGCTTCTGCAAGTCTCTCTGAAGTGTTTGCCTTCTGCTGAATGGTTTCGGCAGTGTTTGGGAGTTTCTGGTTGGCCCTGAGTGTTCTTGGTGCGATGTGTCTTCGGAGTCGTGCTCTTGTTTGCAACATTCCTGTGTTCTGCTGCCTCTGAGTTCGTTTGCTAGTGGACCTCGAATTGTTGCCTCGTTTGGGAGCTTCCTGCGGTTTCCATGGCTTTGGAGTGCCTTCGGGCTACCCCTCTTCCTGGTTCTTGTCCCTGAGAGTTTCTGCATGTGCTTCTGAGAGAGTTTCCCGGTTGGCCTTGTGGGTTCTCTCAGCTGATGGTCTTGGATGTTTCTGCAGGCCTTCCAATGTTCCGGTTGTCCTGGGTTGGTACACTGATGTCGGGTATTCCGGCATCTGGAAGTGTTTGGCCTGAGTTCTCTCCATGCTGCTGCTTGCTGGGAGAGCTTGCTTCCAGGCTTCTGCCCTCAATGTGTCTTGGTGTCCTGGGACATTGGGCTGCTTCTGGAGAAGTTTCCCATGGGCCTGTGTGGTTCTCTGTGTGGGTGTCCTTCTGGAATGTTGTGCCCAGTCTGAGTCTTCCGTGTGTCTTGGGGTGTCTGCCTGTGGAAGGCTGTCCTCCTTGAGGTTTTGCACCTTCGGACTGTCTTTCAAGGTCTTTGGCCTTCTGGAGAGGTTCTGCCGAGGGTCCCCAGTGCTGTTCTGCCTTTATCTTGTGGCTCTGGATCTTCTGAGAGTTTCCCGAGTGCCCTGGCTCTGTCTGCTTGGTCTCCCCTCTGGCTTTGGCTTTGACCTAAGTGGGTTCGTGCTTCAGGGCTCTTCTGGGACTAGGTTTCGAGTGCTGAGTGCGTTCTCCTTGATTGTGCGTTGGACCTCTCCGAAGGCTCTTCATGATGTTCTGGCGGTGTCCTGGATCGGTCTCCTTGAGAGGTTTACTTATGGTCCTGAGTTGGTGGCTTCTGAAAGGTTTTCCCGTGCTCTAGGCTCTTCCTTGAGGTTCTGGTGCGGTGGTGTGTTTGAAACTGTCGACTATCATGGCTTGCCTTCTGTGGTGGTTCTCTGGTGGACTCGTGCTCCTTGAGGAATATTCCCGATTGCCCTCGTGTGCTTCTCCAGTTCCTGGTTTGTCTGCTCTTCGAAGTTCCATGGCTTCGTGTACCTTCTGAAGGTTGGTCCGGTGGGCTTCTCTGCCTGGGGTTCCCGAGTGGTTCAGGCTCTCTCCAGAGCTGCTCTTGGGCTCGTCGGTGTTGCTCTGAAGTCGGGATTCCTCATTGGCTTTCCCTTGTGAGCCCGTGGGTGCTTCTGGGATCTTGCACTTCGGTTTCCCACGTCTTCCTGTAGTGTTCGTGGCCTTGTCGAGGCTTCCCTGCTTGGAAGGTTTCTGAGTTGGCCTGTGTCTTGATGGTCTTCGGCAGGTTCCAGTTTCATAGGCTTCGGCTCCCTGTTGTTGGGTGGCTTCTGGTTGTAGGTCATTCATATGCTGCCTCATGGGTTTCTCCTGGTGGTCTGTGCTTGGGGTTTCCCAGATGCTTCCACTCTCTTCTTTAGTGCTTCAGGTCTGCTTCTGGAAGGTTTCCGGAGTGACCTCTGGGTTCCTGGGCTTGATCTGATGGCTTCTCCAGTGATCCTCGTGCCTAAGGTGCTTCCTGAGAGGCTTCCCTGTCTCTGGGGTCTTGCTGATAGTGTGCTTGGCACTCGATGCATTTGTGAGCTTCTTCCCGTGTGTCCTTGGTGGGTCTGCCTGGAAGGTCTTGCGGTTGCGCTTCTGCAATTTCCGTGCATTTGGTTCTCGGTAGGTGTCCCTGTGCGAGTGTGTCTTCTTGAGCATGTGTCCTCTTGATGCGGCTTCCTCTGAGTTCCCGTGTGTTCATGGCCTTCTCGAGGCTTTCCCCTGATGGTGGTCTCTGGGAATTGACTCGTGATTTGTGCTTCTCCTGGATCTTCCCGGTGTTGGGTCCTTCGGAGGTTCCCCCATTGCTTGTGGTGAGCTCTCTGAAGTGTCGATGCCATTCTGGCTTCTGCAAAGTGTTCTTCTGGTGCTATGGGCTTCTCGGAATGGTTGTCCACTGCGTCTTGAGCTTCTGCCAGCTTGTTCCGATGGCCTTCAGGTCTGCTGGGAGGTTTCTGTGTCTGGGTTCTCCTGATATTGGCTTCGTGTGCCTTCTGAGAGTTTCCCGAGTGGGCCTACTGGGGTTCTGCGATGTCTTTGCGTGGGTGTCCTCTTCTGAAGTCTCCCAGTCTGCTTCTGCGGGTTCCCTGTGTGCAGTGGGTTGCTTCGAGGGTTGCCCTCATGCTTTAGTTTCTCCGATTGTTCCTGTCTTCTGAGCTTCCTGTGAGGGTTCCGCTTGAGTGGGTTCGTCTGAAAGTTGGCTGTGATTCGTGTGCTCCTCTGGAAGGTTTCCCCGTGTGGCCTCAGGGGCTCTCTATGGTTCCGCTTGAGTGGTGTTCTGCACTCTCTTAGTCCGAGTCTGTGGCTTCTGGATGGTTTCCCGCGTTGGGTGACCTGAGAGGCATTCCTCGAATTTTGGCTGATCTCCCTCTCTAAAGGTCTTGGTGAGTCCTTCTGAGGTTCTTCCTGGTGGGTCCGTGCTGAGTGGGTGTGCTCTGGAAATAGTTGCCCTGATGCTTTGTGGCTTCCCCGTTGCCTCGTGGTGTCTGCCTGGGGGCTTCCTTTGCCTAGTGCTTTCGAATCCGTGGACATTGTCTGCCTTCGGGGTTTCTTCTGGTGGGCCGTCGGGTATCCTCGATGCTTTGAGCTCCTGAGTGGTCTCCAGTGTTCCCAGCTTCAGGGCTTCTGCCGAGTGGGTTCTCTGGTGTGAGGAGGCTGTGCCTTTGGAATATTGGCACACTCGATGCACTTTGAGAGTTTCTCCCTGGTCCTTGGTTGCTGCCTTGAGGTTGCCTTGGTGGGTTCTCTTGCATGGTTTCTCTGGAATTGCGTCCTCATTTAGGCTCCTTCTGGGAGGTTTCGCAGTTGGGCTCAGGGTATCCAATGTGCTTTGGGAGTCTTAAAGGCCTTCCCGAGCTCTTAGGGCTTCTTCCGAGTGGTTCCTCTGGTGCGAGTGAGGTTCCTTCTGAATAAGTTTGGCATCCGTGATTTGTTTCTCCCGTCCTTCTGGGTGGCTCGCTTCGCGAGGTTCCGCTCATGCCTTTGGTTTGCCTCCTGAATGTTCGTGTGCAGTGCTGCTTCTGGGAGTTTCCGGTGGCCCGGTGGGTTCTCTCGAATGGTTCGATGGCTGGAGTCTTCCCTAGCTTTCCCAGAGCTGCCTTATGGCCTTCTGTCAGTGGTTCTCGGTGTGAGTGAGGTGGCTCTAGAATAAGTGGCACACTCGATGCCTTTGAGTTCTCTCCATTGGTCCTTCTGGGGTGGTGCCTTTGGGGGATTCCCTCTGCTGAGTGTTTGCACCTTCTGAAGTTGCATTCGGCATTGCTTCTGGGGAAGGTTTCCCTGGTGCCCTGGGTCTCTGGAATGCGTCTTGGTGCCGGTGAGTGCTTCTTTCCAAGTTTCCCGAGTGCCTTCATAGGGTCCTGTCCGAGTGGTTCTCTGGGCTGGGTGCGCTTCTGAATAGTGGCCATCGTGCATTTGTAGAGTTCTTCCCAGTGGTCCTTCGTGAGGGCTGCCTTGGCCGCTGCGCTCTCTTGCTGAGGGTTGCCTGAATCCGTTGGCATTCAGTCTCTGCTGGGAAAGGTTTCTCCAGTTGGGACCCAGTGGTCTCTCTCGATGGTTTGGAGCCCTGATGCGTTTCTGCAAAGGCTCTTCCAGAGTGCTTGTTCTGTCCTGGTGGGTTTGGTGCTGAGGAGGTGTACTCTGAGAATTGCACTCATTTGAGAGTTCTTCCCGTGGTCCTCTCGTGCTGCTTGGCGTAGCTTCGAGGGCACCGCTCTTGCATAGTGTTTGCCTGAATGTTCCGGTCATCGGTGCCTTCTGGAGAGTTTTCCGGTTTGGGCCAGTGGGTCTCTTCAGTGGTTTGACCCAGTGGCTCTGCTGTAAGGCTTCTTCCCGAAGCTGCCTTCATGGCTTCTGGGAGTGGGTTCTCGGCTGAGGAGGGTATTCTGGGAATAGTTGCACTTCGGATTCCGTGGACTTCGTGTGCTTCGGTGAGGTTTGCTTCGGGCTTCCCAAGCTTCTCGTGTTCTGGGCCTCTCGAATGTTCCGTGGACATTCTGCGCTTTGGAGGTTTCGGTTGCCCAGTGGGTCTCTGGTCTGAATGGTGTTTTGGAGCTCGAGTTGCCTCAGGTTCTGCCAACTGCCTCATGGGCTTCTGTCCTGGTGGGTGGTCTGCGTGAGGTTGCTCTAGAATTAAGTTGGCCTCTTTGAAGTTTCCCCGGTGGTCCTCTGAGGTCTTTGGAGCGTGCCTTGGAGAGGCTCCCTCATGCTCTCGGTTCTGCACTCTGTTTCCGGTGGTTGCAGCTGCCTTTGGGAGAAGTTTTCTCTGGGGCCCTGGGTTCCTCGAGCTTGTAGGCTCCTGAGATGCTCTTGCACTAGGTTTCGCAGACTCCTCTGGGCTTGCTCCTGAGTGGTTCTGGGGCTGGGGAGTTCCCCTGAATTTCACCTCATTTGTAGAGTTTTCCCGTGTGGTCTTCTGCGCTGTGAGTGGCTTCGCTGGGCCGTGGCTTCCCAATGAGTTTGTCCAGTGTTGCCCTTTGAATTTCCGATGGCTTCTGCTGCCTTCTGGGAAGGTTTCCCGTGGGCGTGGTGATGTGTCTTTGGAGGAGACTCTCTGCATAGGTGCTCGACTCTGGGCTTGTCCTGGTTGGGTTCTGCCTTGTGAGTGTTCTTTGGACGATAGTTGGCTCCTCGAATGTTCTTGTGGTTCCTCCGTGTGTCCTGCAAGGTTTCCCGAGCTGGAAGGTCTCCATGGTTTCATGTTGATGAGGTTCGTCGATATGGCTCCGATGCTTGGAGAAGGTTTCCGAGTGGGCCCTGCTGTGTTGATGTCTTGGTGGTGTCTCATGTCTTCCGCAGGCTTTCCACAGTTGCCTTCTGGGCTTGCGGCGTCTGTGATGTTTCGGAGTTGCACTGTCTTGGAACGTCTCCTTGTGGCCTCTGCGGTTTCCTAGGTTGGTGCTTCATGGCTTCGCTTCCAGCTTTCTCTGGTTGATGCCTTCGTTGGTGATTGTCTGCTTTGGAAGTTTCTCCGTGGGTCCTCGTGGCTTTGTGGCTGTGCGTTATGCCCAGTCTTGTTCAAGCTCTGACTCCTGATGTGGTCTCTAGTGGCTTCTGGAGTTTCCATCGGCTGGTGCTTTCGAATGTTCTTTGTGGTCCCGTGGCTCTTCTGGAAGTGTCTTCCGAGTGCTCAAGGCTTCCCTGATGTTCATGGGCTTCTGTCCTGGCGTTCTCGGAAGTTGGTGGTCTTGTAGGTTCCTCACTGTGCATTGGTCTGTGTGTGCTGCCTCTGAGGTGTCCGAGCTCTTCAGTGGTCTGCCCTCTGAGTCCTGGGTTTCTGCTTCTGATCTGGCTTTCTCTTGGAGCTTTTCCCGTTTCCAGGGTCTTGGTCCGGATTGTGCCAAGCTCTTCCCAGAAGTGCCTCTGCTAATGCCTGTGGGTTCTGTCTGAGGGTGTTCTGAGGAAGGTTGCAACTGATATTTGGCCTCTCCTTTGTCTTTGTGCCGGTGTGCTCGTTGCGGAGAGCTTCCCTGATGCATTCCCCAGTGTTTGCTCTGAGGTTCCGGTGCATTCAGTGCTGCCTTTGGGAAAGGTTTTCCGCGTTGGGTCCCCGTGCGGTCCTTCTCGAATGTGTCTTTGATGCGCGGAGGTCTTCTGCCAAAGGCTCTTCCCGAGTGCTTCATAGGGCTTCTGTCCTGAGTGGTTCTCTGTGGAGTGGTGTTCTGAGAGATAGTGTCCACTTCTGTGTTTCGTCTGCCTTGTGAGGTGTTGGTGAGCGTCCCTGGAGAGGCTTCCACGTCATTGCACTTGGGTTCTTGCTATGAGTTGTCGAGATCAGTTGCCTCGGGAAGTTTCCGGTTGCCCCGTGGGTTCTCCGATGTGTCTTTAGTGCCCTGATGCTTTGTCTTCCAGTGTTCCGCTCCTTCTGGGTTCGTGGCCTTAGGGTCTCTGGGTAGTGTTTCTTTGGGAATAATTGGCCCTCGACTTGTGCTTCTCCCGTGTGAGTCCTCGGTTGGGTAGCTTCCTTGGGGCTTCCAATCTTGCACTTGGTTTGGCCTCTGAATGTAGGGCTTCAGTGCTGCCTTGCGGGATGCTTTTCCGCAGTTGTGCCGTGGCTCTCTTCGAATGTGTTAGGTGCCTGAGATGCTTGCCAAAGGCTCTTCGAAGGCCCTTCATAGGGTTCTGTGGAGTGGGTTCTCGTGCTGAGTGAGGTGTACCCTTCTGAGGAATAAGTTGGCACACTCTCTATTTCGTGCTTTCCCCGTGTGTGTCCTGGTTTGGTGGGTATCCTCGAGGCCACTCCAGTCTTTGCCTGAGGTTCTGACCCTCTGAATGTTCTGGCATAGTGCCTTCTGGGAGGTTTTCCGGCTGGGTCCCGTGTTTCTCTGGATGTGGTGGCCCGGAGAGTCTTCCAAGGCTTCCCTAGGTTTCTGTGGTCGCTGGGTTCTGTGGTGCTGAGTGAGTGCAGCTTAGATTTCGAGTAGTTGGCCACTCGTCTCTTACTTTGTCCTGTGTGCCTCTGGTGTGTGGTGTTAGCCTAGGGTCTCCCAACTCATTCATCGGGTTCTGTCCTGAATGTTTCGTGCTTCAGTGTGCCTTCTGGGAGAAGGCTTTCCGGTTCTTTCCTAGAGTCTTCTGTGTCGCTGGCGTCGGAGAGGCTCTCCGAAGGGCATTTTCAGCTTATCTGCCTTGGTCTCTTCTGGTTGGAGTTCCTGGGCAGGTGTCCTTCTGGGAAAGTTGCACGCTCGTGCCTTTTGTTCCCTCGTTGTCTGGTTGTGGGTGAGGCTTCTGCGGGAAGGCTTCCCACACTCTTGCATGGTCTTCTGTCTCGTGGTTCCGGTCTGTCAGGCCTTCTGGAGAAGTTTTCGGCACTGGATCCACTGGGCTCTCTCCGTGTGTGTTTGTCGGAGAGAAGTTCTCCACAGGCATTTCCCAGAAGCTCTTCTGTTTGTCCTGAGTGGGTGTTGGTCGTGAGTGTGCTCCTTGGAAAAGTTGTCACTCGTTTTGTCCTTTGTCCGGTGTGCTCGGTCTTTGGGGAGCTTTGCGCGTTGTCCCACACTCTTCCACTATGTCTGGACTTCTGATGTTGGGATTGTGCTGCAGTGTGCCAAGGTTTCTTGGGACCCTGTCCTGATGTCTTGGTGCCGGTGAGTTGTTTGCAATAAGCTGCTTCCCAGTAGGCTCTCTCTGCTGAGTGGGTTCGTGCTGAGTTAGTGTCTTCAGTATCATTGGCATGGTTTTCTGAGCTTTCCCCGTTGGTCTCTCGATGTGCTTTGGGAGGCTGCGGATCTCCCTCTTGCCTCTCGAGTTGCCTCTTAGTTCCGGTGGTCGTCTTCCTGCTGGGAGAGGTTTCCCGATTCCAGTGCTCTCCTGATTGTGTTGTTTTGCCGTGTGGTCGTCTTTGCAAAGGCTTTCCCAGAAGCTCTAGGGCTTCTCCTGGTGGGTTGTTGGTGAGGTTAGCTTGAGTTGGCAATCGATCGCATTTGTAGAGGTTTCTCCCTGTTGTGTCCTCGGTGTCTGTGCTGCCTTTGGGAGAGGTTTCCCCCTGTCCATCGTTTTCCCTAATGTTTGGGGCTTCTGTGCCTTTGGGTTTTCCGCAGGTTGGGAGCCCTGCAGTCTTCTCGATGTCTTTTGCCGCGTGGACGTGTTGCCTAAGGTCTTCCCGAAGCTGCCTTCTAGAGCTTCCCGAGTGGGTGCCTTGGTGTTGGAGTGTAGCTTTAGAGATAAGTGGCCACTCTGCGTTAGTTTCCCGGTGTGTCCCTGGTGGGTCTACCCATGCGTTTGGAGCTTCCCACAGTCTTGCCAGGCGTCTCCTAATGCTTCTGGTTTGTTGCCTGTGGGTCGTTTTGCAGTGGGTCTCCTCTGAGGCTTTAATTGTCTTTGTGCTTTGGGAGCTCTCTGCCGAGATGTCTTCGAGATGGTGTCTAGGGCTTTGGAGTGGGTTCCCCTGTGTTGACTCGGGTGTGCTTCTGGGAATAATTTCACCTTCATTGACTTTCGGTGTGTGCCTCTGTGTTGGGGGACTAGGTCCTTCTGAGGTTTTGCCCGTTGGTTCCTGCAAGTTCAGGGTGCCTTCTGGGATACGTTTTCCGGTGGCCCTTCGCCAGGTCTTCCGAAGGTGTTGTGGCCCCTGATGCGTTCTCAAAGGCTCTCGTAGTGTCCTTCTGGGCTAGTGCTCGGTGGGTTCTCTCCGTGGGTGCTGGGTGTTGGCACCTCTTGTAGAGCTTCCCATGTGCTCCTCTGGTGTGGTTCGTAGTCGTGGCATTCCCTCCATCTTGGAGTTTGAGTTGCTTCCGAACGTTCGTGCTTCAGGAATGCCTTCTGGGCGTTGGTCTCGTGCCGGTTCTCGAGCTGTTCTTGAGGTCTTGGCTTCCTGAAGCTTTAGAGCTCTTCGAGTCTGTTGTGGGTCTGTCTTGAGGCTTCTCTGTTGCCTTGGTGGTGCGACTTTGATGTTCCGTGTCAGCTCCTCCTGTGTGGTGGTTCCCGAGAGGTTCCCGCGGCATTCATCCTCATTGCTTTGGGCGGTGACTTCGTTGCCAGGCGTTTCCTGCGTTGGCCGGGTTCCCGTCTGGTCATGGGTCCTGCGAATGTGTCTTTGTCCGGGGTTCTTTGGCATGTGGCTTCTGCCTGAGTGGTTTGGTCTGGTGGTCTGGGGGAGGGGTCCTCTGATATTGGTCGTCTTGAGAGCTCCTCCCGTGTGGTCTCTTTGGGGAGCTTACCTCGTGGATCCTGCTCCTCTCGTTTGTTTGCCGTGGATTCAGTTCTTCTGGGAGAGTTTTCCCGCAGTGGGACCCACTGCGGTCTCTCTCGAATGTGTCTTTGGTGCACGTGGATGCTCTTCTGCCAAAGGCTCTTCCCAGAAGCTGCCTTCAAGGGCTTCTGTCCTGAGTGGTTCTCTGGTGCTGAGTGAGTGTGCTTCTGAGAGAATAAGTTGGCACACTGATGCATTTGTAGAGCTTCTCTCCGTGTGTCCTTGGTGTGGTGAGCTAGCCTGCGCAAGGCATTCCCACACTCATTGCACTAGGTTCTGCACTCTGAATGTTCCGGTGGACATTCAGTGCTGCCTTCTGGGGGAAGGTTTTCCCGCAGTTGGGACCCACGTGCGGTCTCACTCTCGAATGTGTCTTTGGGTGCCGCATGAGATGCGTCTTCTGCCAAAAGGCTCTTCCACAGAAGCTGCCTTCATAGGGCTTCTGTCCTGAGTGGGTTCTCTGGTGCTGAGTGAGGTGTAGCTTCTGAGAGAATAAGTTGGCACACTCGATGCATTTGTAGAGCTTCTCTCCCGTGTGTGTCCTCTGGTGTGTGGTGAGCATAGCCTTGCGGAAGAGGCTTATCCCACACTCATTGCACTTTGAGGTTTTGACACCTCTCTGAATATTCCGGTGGTCATACAGTGCTGCCTTCTGGGAGAAGTTTTTCCCACAGTCGGTACCCACGTGCGGTCTCTCTCTCGAATGTGTTTTTGGATGCCGCTTGAGATGCGTATTCTGCCAAATTGCTCTTCCCAGAAGCGGCCTTCATAGGGCTTCTGTCCTGAGTGGGTTCTCTGGTGCTGAGTGAGGTGTAGCTTCTGAGAGAATAAGTTGGCACACTCGATGCATTTGTAGAGCTTCTCTCCCGTGTGCGTCCTCTGGTGTGTGGTGAGCGTAGCCATGCGGGATTGGCATATCCCACACTCATTGCAGTCGCAGTGTTCTGTACCTCTCTGAATGTTCCAGTTTACATTTAGTCCTGCCTTCTGGGAGAAGGTTTTCCCGCAGTCGGAACCCACGTGAGGTCTCTCTCTCGAATGTGTTTTTGGATGCCGCGTGAGATGCGTATTCTGCCAAAAGGCTCTTCCCCAGGAGCTGCCTTCATAGGGCTTCTCTCCTGAGTGGGTTCTCTGGTGCTGAGTGAGGTGTAGCTTCTGAGAGAATAAGTTGGCACACTCGATGCATTTGTAGAGCTTCTCTCCTGTGTGCGTCCTCTGGTGTGTGGTCAGCGTAGCCTCGCGGGAGAGGCATATCCGACACTGATTGCAATCGCAGTGTTCTGCACCTCTCTGAATGTTCCGGTGGACATTCAGTGCTGCCTTCTGGGAGAAGGTTTTCCGGAGTCGGAACCCACGTACGGTCTCTCTATCTTCAATGTGTCTGTTGATGCTGCGTGAGATGCGTCTTCTGCCAAAAGGCTCTTCCTCAGAAACTGCCTTCGTAGGGCTTCTCTCCTGAGTGGGTTCTCTGGTGCGGAGTGAGGTGTAGCTTCTGTGAGAATAAGTTGGCACAATCGATGCATTTGTAGAGCTTCTCGCCGGTGTGCCTCCACTGGTGTTTGGTGAGCGTATCCTTGAGCCAGAGGCACTTCCCACTCTCATTGCACTTTGAGGGTTTGACACCTCTCATAAAGTTCCGGTGTTCATTCAGTGCTGCCTTCTGGGAGAAGGTTTTCCGAGTTGGGACCCACGTGGGTCTCTCTCTGAATGTGTCTTTGTGCCCGTAGATGCGTCTTCTGCCAAAAGGCTCTTCGCCAGAAGCTGCCTTCATAGGGCTTCTGTCCTGAGTGGGTTCTCTGGTGCTGAGTGAGTGTAGCTTCTGAGAGAATAAGTTGGACCACTCGATGCATTTGTAGAGCTTCCTCCCGTGGTGTCCTCTGGTGTGTGTGACGTAGCCTTGAGAGGTTCCCACATCATTGCCTTGAGGTTTCACCTCTCTGAATGTCCGGGGCATTCAGTGCTGCCTTCTGGGAGAAGGTTTTCCCGCAGTTGGGACCCACGTTCGGTCTCAATCTCGAATGTGTCTTTGGGTGCCGCGTGAGATGCGTCTTCTGCCAAAAGGCTCTTCCCCAGAAGCTGCCTTCATAGGGCTTCTGTCCTGAGTGGGTTCTCTGGTGCTGAGTGAGGTGTAGTTTCTGCGAGAAAAGTTGGCACACTCGATGCATTTGTAGACCTTCTCTCCCGTGTGTGTCCTCCGGAGTGTGGTGAGTGTAGCCTCGCGGGAGCGGCATATCCCACATCTTGCACTTTGAGGTTTCACCTCTCTGAATGTTCCGTGGCTTCAGTGCTGCCTTCTGGGAGAAGGTTTTCCGCAGTTGGGCCCAGTGGGTTCTCCCTGAATGGGTCTCTGGTGCCTGCGTGAGATGGTCTTCTGCCAAGGCTCTTCCCAAAGCTGCTTCTAGGGCTTCTTCCTGATGGTTCTCTGGTGCTGAGTGAGGTAGCTTCTGGAGAATAAGTTGGCACACTCGATGCATTTGGACTCTCCGTGTTGTCCCTGGTGGTGGTGGTGCCTTGGAGAGGCTACCCAACTCTCCTCTGAGTGTTCTGCACCTCTCTGAATGTTCCGTGGCATCATGCTGCCTTCTGGGAAGGTTTCCGAGTTGGGCCCCGTGCGGTCTCTCTCTCGAATGTGTCTTTGGATGCCGCTGAGATGCGTCTTCTGCCAAAAGGGTCTTCCACAGAAGCTGCCTTCATAGGGCTTCTGTCGTGAGTGGGTTCTCTGGTGCTGAGTGAGGTGTAGCTTCTGAGAGAATAAGTTGGCACACTCGATGCATTTGTAGAGCTTCTCTCCCGTGTGTGTCCTCTGGTGTGTGGTGAGCGTAGCCTTGCGGGAGAGGCATATCCCACACTCATTGCACTTTTAGGGTTTGACACCTCTCTGAATGTTCCGGTGGACATTCAGTGCTGCCTTCTGGGAGAAGGTTTTCCCGCAGTTGGGACCCACGTGCGGTCTCACTCTCGAATGTGTTTTTGGATGCCGCGTGAGATGCGTCTTCTGCCAAAAGGCTCTTCCCCAGAAGCTGCCTTCATAGGGCTTCTGTCCTGAGTGGGTTCTCTGGTGCTGAGTGAGGTGCAGCTTCTGTGACAATAAGTTGGCACACTCGACGCATTTGTAGACCTTCTCTGCCGTGTGAGTCCTCTGGTGTGTGCTGAGCGTAGCCTCGCGGGAGAGGCATAACCCACACTCATTGCACTTGCAGTGTTCTGCACCTCTCTGAATGTTCCGGTGGACATTCAGTGCTGCCTTCTGGGAGAAGGTTTTCCCGCAGTTGGGACCCACGTTGGGTCTCACTCTCGAATGTGTCTTTGGGTGCCGCGTGAGATGCGTCTTCTGTCAAAAGGCTCTTCCACAGAAGCTTCCTTCATAGGGCTTCTGTCCTGAGTGGGTTCTCTGGTGCTGAGGGTGGTGCAGCTTCTGAGAGAATAAATTGGCACACTCGATGCATTTGTAGAGCTTCTCTCCCGTGTGCGTCCTCTGGTGTGTGGTTTGCGTAGCCTCGCAGAGGCATTCCCACACTTGCACTTTGAGGTTTGCCCTCTATGTTCCGGTGGCATTCAGTGCTGCCTTCTGGAGAAGGTTTTCCCGAGTTGGGACCCACGTGGGTCCCTCTCGAATGTGTTGTGTGCGGTGACGCTTCTGCCAAAGGCTTCCACAACTGCCTTATAGGGCTTCTCTCCTGAGTGGGTTCTCTGGTGCTCAGTGAGGTGTAACATCTGAGAGAATAAGTTGGCACACTCGTTACATTTGTAGACCTTCTCTCCCGTGTGCGTTCTGGGTTGGTGAGCGTAGCCTTGGCAGAGGCCTTCCCACACTCATTGCACTTGAGGTTTGCACCTTAATGTTCCGGTGGTCTTCGTGCTGCCTTCTGGGAGAAGGTTTTCCCGCAGTTGGGACCCACGTGCGGTCTCTCTCTCGATGTGTTTGTGATCCCGTGAGAGCTCTCCCAAGGTCTTCCCAGAAGCTGCCTTCGTAGTGCTTCTCTCCTTAGTGGGTTCTCTGGTGCTCAGTGAGGTGTAACATCTGAGAGAATAAGTTGGCACACTCGTTGCATTTGTAGAGCTTCTCTCCCGTGTGCGTCCTCTGGTGTGTGGTGAGCGTAGCCTGCGGAGGCATTCCCAACTCTCTTTAGTGTTTGCACTCTCTGTGTTCCGGTGGATTCAGTGCTGCCTTTGGGAGAAGTTTCCGAGTTGGACCCACGTGGTTCTCCTCTGAATGTTTGGTGCCGCTGAGAGGTCTTCTGCAAAGCTCTTCCGAACTGCCTTCATAGGGCTTCTCTCCTGAGTGGGTTCTCTTGCTGAGTGAGATGTAGCATCTGAGAGATTAAGTTGGCACCCTCGATGCATTTGTAGAGCTTCACTCCCGTGAGTGTCCTCTGGTGTGTGGGGCTCCTTGCGAGGGCATATCCACATTCACGAGTTTGCCTCTCTGAATGTTCCTGGCATTCAGTGCCTTCTGGGAGAAGGATTTCCCGCAGTTGGGACCCACGTACGGTCTCGAAGTGTCTTTGGTGCCCGTGAGATGCGTCTTCTGCCAAAGGCTCTTCCCGAAGCTGCCTTCATAGGGCTTTGCCTGAGTGGGTTCTCTGGTGCTAAGTGAGGTTATCTGGAGAATAAGTTGGCACTCGAGCATTTGTAGAGCTTCTCTCCCGTGGTCTCTGTGTGTGGTTGAGCGTAGCCTTGGGGGGCATTCCCATCATTGCACTTAGTTTCTGTACATTGAATTTTCCGGTGGACTTTCAGTGCTGCCTTCTGGGAGAAATTTTTCCCGCAGTTGGGACCCACGTGCGGTCTCACTCTCAATGTGCTTTGGTGCCGCTGAGATTGCTCTTCCAAAGGCTCTTCCCCAGAAACTGCTTTC
This sequence comes from Tragulus kanchil, assembly GCA_022376925.1. Classification (NCBI taxonomy): domain Eukaryota; kingdom Metazoa; phylum Chordata; class Mammalia; order Artiodactyla; family Tragulidae; genus Tragulus; species Tragulus kanchil. Next base: position 102,847,352 of record JAIOJX010000004.1, on the reverse strand, counting down.
ATAGGGTTTCTCTCCTGAGTGTGTTATCTGGTGCTGAGTGAGGTGTAGCTTCTGAGATTATAAGTTGGCACACTCGATGCATTTGTAGCGCTTCTCCCCCGTGTGTGTCTCCCGGTTGTGTGGTGAGCGTAGCCTTTTGGCAGAGGCACATCCCACACTAATTGCACTTGCAGTGTTCTGCAACTCTCTGAATGTTCTGGTGGACATTCAGTGTTGCCTTCTGGGAGAAGGTTTTCCCGCAGTTGGGACCCACGTGCCGTCTCTCTCTCGAATGTGTCTGTTGATGCCGCGTGAGATGCATCTTCTGCCCAAAGGCTCTTCCCCAGAAACTGCTTTCATAGGGTTTCTCTGCTGAGTGTGTTATCTGGTTCTGAGTGAGGGGTAGCTTATGAGAGAATAAGTTGGCACACTGGATGCCTTTGTAGAGCTTCTCTCCTGTGTGTGTCCTCTGGTGTGTGGTGAGCGTTGCCTTGTGGCAGAGGCACATCCCACACTCATTGCACTCGCAGTGTTCTGCACCTCTCTGAATGTTCCGGTGGACATTCTGTGCTGCCTTCTGGGAGAAGGTTTTCCCGCAGTTGGGACCCACGTGCGGTCTCTCTCCTCATGTGTTTCCGTGCCTGAAGGCGCTTCTGCCAGAAGGCTTTCCCCAGTGCGCCTCGTGGGCTTCTGTCTGTGGGTTTTGGTCTGAGGAGGTTAGTTCTAGAAAAGTTGCAACTGACCTTCGTAGGCTTCTTCCTGGGTCTCTGGTGGGTGAGGTGAGCTAGCCTGAAGAGTCATTCCATCATTGCTTGAGTTTCCGTCTGTCTCGTGTGTGGTGAGGTGCGCTTGGGAAGTTCCCCTCTTGATCTGTCTTGATCTCCTGATGTGCTTTCTGCCGAGAGCTTTCCGCAAGGCCTTCACGGTTTTGGCCTTCTCTGGTGCTGCCTGAGTGGTCTTCTGAGATGGGCAACTCTGCATTAAGGGCTTCCTCGATGGGTTTCTGGTGTGGTGGTGTCCTCTGGGTGGGTAGCGAGCTTTGAGCTTCACATCCTGCATGTGTTCCCTCGTGATGTTCTGGTGGACATTCCTGCTTGGGACGAGGTTTCCCCATTGGAACTGCTTCGGTTGCCCTCGATGTGTCTTTCTGCGCAAGGTTTCCTTGCCCTAGGGTTCTTCCTGAGTGCTTTGGGCTGCCGGTGGTTCTTGGCGAATAAGTTGCCTGAAGATTATTGGCTCTCTCGGGTTTGTGCTGGTGTGTGTGCCTCTGGGAGGTGGCACTCATGCATGGCATTCCCTCTTGATTTCGGGGTTCGTTGCCTTGGGAAGGTTCCCCACTTCCCGAGGTTTCCCGTTGTGTCCTGTGGCTTCTGATGCGTCTTCGGAAGGCCTCAGGGCCTTCTGCGGCTCTTCCTAGAGGTCTCTGGGTGCTGGATGGTTTCTGGGCTATGCCAAGTGCTTCTAGAGTTGCTCCTGGTGTTCTGGTGCTTGGGTCCGTGCTTGAGGATATTCGCCCTTTTTGAGGTTCTCACCTTCTGCCTTCGGTGCTTCGTGTGCTTGGGGAAGGTTTCCCCATTGCCCGCGTTTTCCAATTGGTCCACTCGGACTTCGGGAATGTTTGCCATTGGGCCCAGGTCTCCTTCGAGGGCTTCTTCCTAGATGTTCTTGGTGCTGTAGTGGCTTCTGGCAAAGGTGCTTCCTGGTTGTGCGTGGCTGTGTTGCTTGGTTTTAGTGCTGCGTGCATCTGTGAGAGTTTGCACTCGGGTTTGCCTCTGATGTTCGGTGGCTCTGTGCTTGGAGGCTTTCCGCTTTGACTCGCGAAGTTTTCCATGTGGCCTTTGGGATCCTTTCGGTGTCTTGCAAGGTTCCGAAGTGCTTCCAAGGCTTCTCCTGAATGCTTCTAGGCTGTCGAGTGGCTTCTAGGCTAAGTTGGGGCTGTTGATAGGGTCCTCGTGTTTCTGGTGTGGGGTAGCTTCTGGGTTCCATGCCTGGGGTGGTTTGCCGACTTCGATGTTCCTGTCTTGATGTCCTGGCATCATTGCCGCTTGGGACGTTTCCCTGGGACAGTGTTCCCGAAGTGTTCTTCGTCCGGAGATTTCCCCAAGTGTTCCATAGCTTCCTTCTAGGGTTCTGTGAGTGGGTCTCTGTCTGATGAGGTGGTTCTAGAGCAGTTTAGGCCTTCCGTTGTGTTCTTGCGGTGTGGTGTGTGGTTCGGGTGAGGTAGCCCGGATGCATTGCAGACTTATTCACTCGATGTTCGCTCTCTGAATTTCGTGGATGTTCCTCTGGGAAGTTCCGTTGACCCACGGGTCTTGCTCTCGAATGTGTCTTTGGTGCCAGGGTCTTCTGAGCCAGGCTCTTCCGAATGCCTTTGGGTGTCCGAGTGGGTTCTTGTGCTGAGTGAGTTGCTTCTGGAAATAAGTTGGCACTCGATGTTTGTAGGCTTGTCGTGGTGTGCCTCTGGTGTGTGGTCGTAGCTTCTTGGGGTTCCCTCTTGAATGTTCCGTGGTTTAGCTGCCTTCTGGGAGAAGGTTTTCCGCTTGGGCCCACGTGGGTTCCTCTCGAATGTGTCTCTTGGATCTAGATGGTCTTCTGGCAAAGGCTCTTCCCGAGCTGCCTTCATAGGGTTTCTGTCCTGAGTGGGTTCTCTGGTGCTGAGTGGGTTGTTCTGATAAGTTGGCACATCGATGCATTTGTAGAGCTTCTCTCCTGTGTTCCTCTGGTGTGTGGTGGGTAGCCTTGCGGAGAGGCATATCCCACACTCATTGCACTAGGTTTGCACCTCTTGAATGTTCCGATGGTCATTCAGTGCTGCCTTCTGGGAGAAGATTTTCCCGCAGTCGGGACCCACGTGCGGTCTCTCTCTCGAATGTGCTTTTGGATGCCACGTGAGATGCGTCTTCTGCCAAAAGGCTCTTCCCCAGAAGCTCCCTTCATCGGGCTTCTCCCCTGAGTGGGTTCTCTGGTGCTGAGTGAGGTGAGAGAATAAGTTGGCACACCCGATGCCTTTGTAGACCTTCTCTCCCGTGTGTGTCCTCTGGTGTGTGGTGAGCGTAGCCTTGCGGAGGCTCCCCTCATGCATTTGGGTTTGACAACTTTCTGAATGTTCCGGTGGACATTCAGTGCTTCCTTCTGGGAGAAGGTTTTCCCGCAGTTGGGACCCACGTGCGATCTCACTCTCGAATGTGTCTTTGGGTGCCGCGTGAGATGCGTCTTCTGCCAAAAGGCTCTTCCCCAGAAGCTGCCTTCATAGGGCTTCTGTCCTGAGTGGGTTCTCTGGTGCTGAGTGAGGTGTAGCTTCTGAGAGAATAAGTTGGCACACTCGATGCATTTGTAGAGCTTCTCTCCCGTGTGCGTCCTCTGGTGTGTGGTGAGCGTAGCCTTGCGCCAGAGGCACTTCCCACACTCATTGCACGTTTAGGGTTTGACACCTCTCTGAATGTTCCGGTGGTCATTCAGTGCTGCCTTCTGGGAGAAGGTTTTCCCACAGTTGGGACCCACGTGCGGTCTCTCTCTCTTGAATGTGTCTGTTGATGCCGCGTGAGATGCGTCTTCTGCCAAAAGGCTCTTCCCCAGAAGCTGCCTTCATAGGGCTTCTGTCCTGAGTGGGTTCTCTGGTGCTGAGTGAGGTGTAGCTTCTGAGAGAATAAGTTGGCACACTCGATGCATTTGTAGAGCTTCTCTCCCGTGTGTGTCCTCTGGTGTGTGGTGAGCGTAGCCTTGCGGGAGAGGCATATCCCACACTCATTGCACTCGCAGTGTTCTGCACCTCTCTGAATGTTCCGGTGGACATTCAGTGCTGCCTTCTGGGAGAAGGTTTTCCCGCAGTTGGGACCCACGTGCGGTCTCTCTCTCTAATGTGTCTTTGGATAACGCGTGAGATGCACATTCTGCCAAACGGATCTTCCCCAGAAGCTGCCTTCATAGGGCTTCTGTCCTGAGTGGGTTCTCTGGTGCTGAGTGAGGTGTAGCTTCTGAGAGAATAAGTTGGCACACTCGATGCATTTGTAGCGCTTCTCTCCCGTGTGTGTCTTCTGGTGTGTGGTGAGCGTAGCCTTGTTACAGAGGCACATCCCACACTCATTTCACTTGCAGTGTTCTGCACCTCTCTGAATGTTCCGGTGGACATTCAGTGCTGCCTTCTGGGAGAAGGTTTTCCCGCAGTTGGGACCCACGTGCGGTCTCACTCTCGAATGTGTCTTTGGGTGCCGCGTGAGATGCGTCTTCTGCCAAAAGGCTCTTCCCCAGAAGCTGCCTTCATAGGGCTTCTGTCCTGAGTGGGTTCTCTGGTGCTGAGTGAGGTGTAGCTTCTGAGAGAATAAGTTGGCACACTCGATGCATTTGTAGAGCTTCTCTCCCGTGTGTGTCCTCTGGTGTGTGGTGAGCGTAGCCTTGCGGGAGAGGCATATCCCACACTCATTGCACTCGCAGTGTTCTGCACCTCTCTGAATGTTCCGGTGGACATTCAGTGCTGCCTTCTGGGAGAAGGTTTTCCCGCAGTTGGGACCCACGTGCGGTCTCTCTCTCGAATGTGTCTTTGGATGCCGCGTGAGATGCGTCTTCTGCCAAAAGGCTCTTCCCCAGAAGCTGCCTTCATAGGGCTTCTCTCCTGAGTGGGTTCTCTGGTGCTGAGTGAGGTGTAGCTTCTGAGAGAATAAGTTGGCACACTCGATGCATTTGTAGAGCTTCTCTCCCGTGTGTGTCCTCTGGTGTGTGGTGAGCTGGAGGGCCTTCCCACAGCATTATCCCACACTCATTGCACTCTGAATGTTCCCTCTCTGAATCGCTTCTGGGAAAGGTTGTCCTTCTGGGGGGTTTTCCCGCAGTGGGCTCACTCTCGAATGTGTCTTTGGATGCCGCGTGAGATGCGTCTTCTGCCAAAAGGCTCTTCCCCAGAAGCTGCCTTCATAGGGCTTCTGTCCTGAGTGGGTTCTCTGGTGCTGAGTGAGGTGTAGCTTCTGAGAGAATAAGTTGGCACACTCGATGCATTTGTAGAGCTTCTCTCCCGTGTGTGTCCTCTGGTGTGTGGTGAGCGTAGCCTTGCGGGAGAGGCATATCCCACACTCATTGCACTTTTAGGGTTTGACACCTCTCTGAATGTTCCGGTGGTCATTCAGTGCTGCCTTCTGGGAGAAGGTTTTCCCGCAGTTGGGACCCACGTGCGGTCTCTCTCTCTCGAATGTGTTTTTGGATGCCGCGTGAGATGCGTCTTCTGCCAAAAGGCTCTTCCCCAGAAGCTGCCTTCATAGGGCTTCTGTCCTGAGTGGGTTCTCTGGTGCTGAGTGAGGTGTAGCTTCTGAGAGAATAAGTTGGCACACTCGATGCATTTGTAGAGCTTCTCTCCCGTGTGTGTCCTCTGGTGTGTGATGTGCGTACCCTAGTGGGAGAGGCATATCCCCATGTCATCCCATTTTGCACTCTGAATGTTCCGTGGCATTCAGTGTTCCGTTGTGGGATAGTGTTCCTTCGTGGATCCGCGTCTCTGGGCCCAGTGTCTTTGGATGCCCGGAGATGCGTCTTCTGCCAAAGGCTCTTCTAGAGCTCCTAATGGGTCTTCTGTCCTGAGTGCTTCTGGTGCTTCTGAGGTGTAGTTCTGGAGATAGTTGACTTCTGATTTGTAGAGTTGCCCCTGTGTGTCTTTGGTGCTTGTTCGTAGTCCTCTGGTGGGGTACCACCTCATTGCACTTGCTATCTGCACCTCTTGAATTTCCGGTGGATTCAGTGCGCCTTCTGGAAGAGGTTTTCCGCAGTTGGGCCTCGTGAGGGTTTCTCTCATGGAGTCTTTGGTGCCTGAATGGTCTTCTGCCAAAGGCTCTTCCCAGAAGCTGCCTTAAGGGCTTCTGTCCGAGTGGTTCTCTGGTCTGAGTGGGTGTAGCTTCTGGGATAGTTGGCATGTGCATTTGAGAGCTTATCCCCGTTGGCCTCTGGTGTTTGGTGAGCTCCTCCGGTGGCATTCGGTGTTGCACTCTGGTTTGAGCATCCCGAATTTCCGGGGTTTCAGTGTTGCCTCTCTGGAAAGGTTTTCCCGAGTGGGACCTACGCGGTCTCCTCTCGGAAGGTCTTTCGGATGGCCCGTGGTCTCTTCTGCAAAGGCTTTCCAGAAGATGCCTTCAAGGGCTCTTCCTGAGGGGTTCTCTGGCCTTAGTAGGTGTCTTCTGAGAGTGGGTTTGGCTGAGTGCGTTGTAGTCTTCCAAAAGTTGGCCACTCGATGTTTGTAGGCTTCTCTTCCGGGGCATATCCCCTCTTGACGTAGCTGTTGCGAACCTCCTGATGTTCCGTGGCATTGTTCTGCCTTCTGAGATGGTTTTCCGCGTGGGATCCAGTGCGCCTTCTCGGAAGGTGTTCCGGTGGGACCCTGAGTGCGTCTTCTGCCTAAAGGTTTCTGAGCGCTAGGGCTTCTGTCCTGAAGGCTCTTCGTGCGTGCTTGTAGCTTCTGCAGTAAGTTGGGTCACTCGGTGCTTTGTAGAGCTTCTCTCCGTGTGTTCCTTGGCACTGTGAGCGTGCCTTTGAGAGCCTTCCCACACTCTTGCACTTGGGTGTTGCACCCTCTGAATGTTCCGGTGGCATTCCGCTCCTTCTGGAGAAGGTTTTCCCTTCGGACAGTCGGTCTCTTCTTGCACTTCTGGGGATGTCCGGAGTTGGGTCTCCAAGGCTTCCCTGAAGTGCTTATAGGGCTTCTGTCCTGAGTGGGTTCTCTAAGGTCTTGCGGGTAGCTTCTTAAAGGGTTGGCACACTCGATGGTTTCTGGGCTTTCGGTGTGTTCTGGGATAGTTGGACGTGCCTTTGAGAGGCATTCCCACCTCTTGCCTCTGGGTGTGGTGACCTCTCTGAATGTCCGGGGATTCCGCTCCTTGCGGAGAAGTGTTTCCCTCTGGAATTCCCGGTGGTCTTCCGTGCTGCTTCTGGGGAGGTTTGATGCGTCTGGGCCCAAAGGTCTCTCTCGAAGCTGCCTTCATAGGGCTTCTTCCTGAGTGGGTTCTCTGGTGCTGAGTGAGGGTAGCTTCCAGAGTACTTGCACACTCATGCATTGTAGGGTTCTCTGGTGTGGTGGGCCTTGGTGTGGGGAGAAGTTGCCCTGAGCATTGCACTCTTCATCTGTTGTGACCTCTTGATGTCGGTGGCATCAGTCTCCTCGGAAGTTTCGCAGTTTGGACCCCTTGATTTCCGGTGTATGTTTGCCTTGGAGAAGTTCCTTCTGCAAGCTTCCCGAGCTGCCTTCAAGGTTCTTCTGAGTGGTCCTGTGTGAGTGGTGTGCTTCTGCAGAAAGTTTCCACCGATCATTTGAGAGCTTCTCCGTGGCTCTGGTTGGGTAGCTGCTCTGAGGGCTATCCCACTCATTGCCTTGGGTGCCTTCTGAATGTTCCGTGGAATCAGTGCCTTCTGAGAAGGTTTTCCCGAGTGGACCCACTCGGTTCTTCGAATGTGTCTTGAGCCGTGAGATCTCTTCGCCAATGGCTCTCGAGTGCTTTGGGTTCCTGAGTGGGTTCTCTGGTGCGAGTGGGAGCTTCTAGAAATAAGTTGCACTGATGCTTTGTAGAGCTTCTCTCGTTGTGCCTCTGGTGCTTTGGGGAGCCTTTCCAGGCATTCGACCCATGCTTGAGGTTCTCCCTCTCTGAATTTCGGTGGTATTGTCTGCCTTCTGGGAGAAGGTTTCCCAGTTGGGACCCACGTGGGTTCTCTCGAGTGTCTTTGGCGTGAGTTCTCTGGCAAGGCTTTCCCGAGTGCTTCATGGGCTTGTCCTGAGTGGGTTCTCTGTCTGAGAGGGTATTCTGGATAGTTGGCACACTCGATGCATTTGTAGACCTTCTCTCCCGTGTGCGTCCTCTGGTGTGTGGTGAGCGTAGCCTCGCGGGAGGGGCATATCCCACACTCATTGCACTCCCAGTGTTCTGCACCTCTCTGAATGTTCCGGTGGCATTCAGTGCTGCCTTCTGGGAGAAGGTTTTCCCAGTTGGGACCCACTGCGGTCTCTCTCGAATGTGCTTTGTGCGCTTGGAGCTCTTCCCAGAAGGCCTTCATAGGGTGCTTCTAGGGGTTCTCTGGTGTGAGTGTTGGGCTGGAGTAAGTTCCCTGGAATTGACAGCTTTCTTGTAGAGTTCTCTCGTGTGTGCGCTGCTGTGGTAGAGGCATTCCCAGTGCACTTCTTCTGACCTCTCTGAAGTTCGGCTTCGATCCTGGGATAGTTCCTTCGGAGAGGTTTCGTGCGGTTCTCCTCGAAGTGTTTGTCCCTGAATGGTCTTTGCCAAAGGTCTTCCGACCCTTCAAGGCTTCCCGAAGGGTTCTGGGTTCTGCTGGGTGTAGTTCTGGGCATGAGTTGGCCTCTGATTGTAGAGTTGCCCCGTGTTTCCTCGCTTTCCGGGTGCCTCTGGGTGGGTGCCCCACTTTGCACTTGAGGTTCACACTCATTGATTTCGGTGTCTCAGTGTCCTTCTGGGAGAGGTTTCTGCGTTGGCCCGAGAGGTTTCCCTTGGACCCTGGTGCCCTCTGAGTGTTTGTCAGGTTCCCAACTGCCTTCAAGGCTTCTCCGAATGGTTCTCGGTGTCGAGTGGTTCTTCTGAGGAGGTGGCTCTGAGAATTGTGACTTCTCCGTTTCTGGCTGTCTGCGGCGTCCTGGTGGGGATAGCCTTGCTGATGCTTCACATCTTGATGTTCGGTGGCTTCTGTGCTTCTGGGAAAGTTTTCTGCCTTTGGGCAGGTGTTCCCTCGACCGTCGTTCTCTGAATGTGCGTCTTGCCAAGTGTCTTCCCAGAAGCTGCCTTCCAGGCTCCTGATGGGCTTCTCGGTCTGGAGTGTTCTGGATGTGGACTCTGATTGAGCTTGCCCGTGTGTCTTGGTTGCCGGTGGCCTCTGGTGTGGTGAGCTCTCCGATGCACTTCCAGTTGCACCTCTCGATGTTCCGTGGCATTCTGCCTTGGGAGGTTTCCTGTGGGACCCTTCGTCTGCCAGTGCTTCTCGTGCAGTGTCGTTCGCGAGGTCTTCCGAAAGTGCCTTCAGGGCTTCTGCTAGGGTTCTCTGAGTGGGTCTTGGCTGGAGATAAGTTGCCAGATATTGCAAGCTTCTCATTGTGGCCTCTCTGTGTGGTCTCTGGTGTGGTGAGGACTGCCAAGGCATTCCACATTCTGCACTCTGATGTTCCGTGTGATATCCGCGTCTGGAGAGCTTTTCCTGGGAAGGTTTTCCGTGGCCCTTGATTTCTTTGAATGCGCGTGGATGCTCTCTGCAAGGCTCTTCCCAGAAGGCCTTCCCAGGGCTTCTGAGGGTTCTCTGGTGCGGTTGGTGTGCTTCTGGAGATAGCTCTGAATAGCTTTGCGAGCTTCTCTCTGGTGTCCTCGGTGTGTGGTCGTGCTTGGGAGGATCCAGAGCATATTCCACGGTTTGCACTCTCGGATTTCGGTCTTGATGTCCTCTGGGAAGGTTTCCCCGTGGACCTTCGGTTGCCTCGAAGTGTCTTTGATGCCCTGGTCTCTTCTGCCAAAGGCTCTTCCCAAGCGCCTTCAAGGGCTTCTGTCCTGAGTGGTTCTCTGGCTGAGTGAGTGTGCTTCTGGAAATGGCTCGTGCTTTAGAGCTTCTCTCCGTTGTGTTCTCTGTGGTGTGGAGCCTTCTCTGGGTATCCCACCTTGTGAGTTCTGAGAGCTCTCTGAATGTTCCGTGGTCTTAGTGCTGCCTTCTGGAGAAGGTTTCCGCATTGGGACCAGTCTCCTCCTGAATGTGTCTTGGATGCCGTGATGCGTTTCTGCCAAAGGCTCTTCCGAAGTGCCTTCATGGGCTTCTGTCTGATGGTTCTGGTCTGAGGAGTGTCTTGAGAATAGTTGGCACAGTGTGCTTCTAGAGAGTCTGTCGGTCTGTGTGTGGTGGCGTGCTGCTCTGGGAATGTGCCACACTCATTGCACTTGAGTTGCACCTCTCTGATCCGGTTTCCATGCTGCCTTCTGGAGGGTTTCCCCATGGCCCGTGGGTCTCTGCTCTGGAAGTGTCTTTGATCAGTGATGTTCCCAAAGGCTCTTCCCGACTTGCCTTCTAGGTTCTCCTATGGGTTCCTGTGTGGTGAGGTAGCTTGAGAGAAGTTGCACACTCATGCATTTGGCTTCCTCCTGATGTTCCTGGTGTGGGTGTAGCCTTGGGAGAAAGTTCCCACACTCATTGCACTTGGTGTCTCCTCTCTGAATGTTCCGGTGGTCTTGTGTGCCTTCTGGGAGAAGGTTTTCCCAGTTGGGACCCCGTGCGGCCTCTCGAATTCTGCTTGTGCGTGAGATCTCTTTGCCTAAAGGCCTTCCCGAAGTGCCTTAAGGGCTTCTTCCTGAGTGGGTTTCTGTGCTGAGTGGTGTGCTTCTGGAGAATAAGTTGGCACCTGTGCATTTGTAGAGCTTCTCCCGTTGTGCCTTGGGTGTTGAGGAGCCTGCTTGAATTCCCTCATTGTTCTTCTGGAGAGTGTTCCGTGGCATTCAGTGCTGCCTTCTGGGAGAAGGTTTTCCGCATTGGGCCCACGTGGTCTCTTAGTGTCTTCTGCAAAGGCTCTCCATGGCTCTTCAAGGCTCTTCCCGAGGGGTTCTGGGCTGCGTGAGGGTTCTCTGGGAATAAGTTGGACCTCTGGCATTGTGCTCTCTGTTGTGTCCTCGGTGTGTGTGTCTCTTGGGGAGGCAGCTCCCATTGCACTTCCCAGTTTGCACCTCTGTTTCCGGCTCAGAGTCGGCTTCGGAAGTGTTTCCTCGTTGGACCCACTGCAGTTGGCCCGAGGTCTTCTCTGAATGGTCTTCGATGCCAGGCTTCCTCTGCCTAAGGTTCTTAGCTGAGTGGGTTTGGTCTGGTGAGGGTAGCTTCTGGGATAGTTGACTTCTGATGATTTTGGCTCCTCGTGTGTGTAGCTTCTGGTCGTGGTCCTAGCCTGTGGGGTTACCCTGATGCTATCGCATCTGCACTCTGAGTGTTCGGGACACTCATGTGCCTTTGAAGGTTTCCTTTTGGGACACGGTTTCCCTTCGGTGGGTTTCCGAATGTGTTGTGTTGCCCAGTGCTCTTCTGCCAAAGGTCTTCTAGAGCTGCTTCATAGGGCTCTGTCCTGAGTGGGTTCTGTCTGATGAGGTAGTTGGCTCGAGGATTTGAACTCTCCATTGTGGCCTTCTGTGTGCGTCCTGTGGTGAGCTGCCTTCCCAGAGCATTCCAGTTGCACCTTAGAGTTCCTCTCAATGTCGTGCTAGGCTTCCTTCGAGAGGTTTTCCCGCGTGGGCCTCTGGGTTCTCTCTGAATGTCGTGTGCATGGATGGCTTTGCCAAAGGCTCTTCCCAGGAAGCTGCCTTCGTAGGGCTTCTCTCCTGAGTGGGTTCTCTAGTGTTGAGTGAGGTGTAGCGTTAGAGAGAATAAGTTGGCACCCTCGATGCATTTGTAGAGCTTCTCTCCGGTGTGTGTCCTCTGGTGTGTGGTGAGCGTAGCCTTGCGGCAGAGGCACTTCCCACACTCATTGCACTTTTAGGGTTTGACACCTCCTGAAGTTCCGTGGCATTCAGTGCTGCCTTCTGGGAGAAGGTTTTCCGCAGTGGGACCACTCGGTTCTTCATGTTTGCTGTGAGTCGTCTTCTGCCAAAGGCTCTTCCCCAGAATCTGCCTTCATAGGGCTCCTGTCCTGAGTGGGTTCTATGGTGCTGAGTGAGGTGTAGTTTCTTCGAGAAAAGTTGGCACACTCGATGCATTTGATGAGCTTCTCTCCTGTGTGTCTCTGGTGTGGTGCTCCTTGGAGGCATTCCCCACTATTGCCTCGGTTTGCACCTCTCTGAATGTTCCGGTGGACATGCATTGCTGCTTTCTGGGAGCAGGTTTTCCCGCATTTGGGACCCACGTTCGGTCCCTCTCGAATGTGTCTTTGATGTGCCCTGAGATGCTCTTCGAAAGGCTCTTCCCCAGAAGCTGCCTTCATAGGGCTTCTCTCCTGAGTGGGTTCTCTGGTGCTGAGTGAGGTGTAGCTTCTGAGAGAATAAGTTGGCACACTCGATGCATTTGTAGAGCTTCTCTCCCGTGTGCGTGCTCTGGTGTGTGGTGAGGGTAGCCTTGCGCCAGTGGCACTTCCCACACTCATTGCACTTTGAGTGTTTGACACCTCTCTGAATGTTCTGTTGATCATTCAGTGCTGCCTTCTGGGAGAAGGTTTTCCTGCAGTCGGGACCCACGTACGGTCCCTCTCTCTTGAATTGGTGTGATGCCACTGAGATGCGTCTTCTGCCAAAGGCTCTTCCCAGAAGCTCCTTCATAGGTCTTCTGTCTGAGTGGGTTCTCGGTGCTGAGTGAGGTTAGCTTCTGAGAATAAGTTGGCACACTGATGCATTTGTGAGCTTTCTCCCGTGTGTGTCCTCTGGTGTGTGGTGAGCTGCCTTCCAGAGGCATTCCCACACTATTGCACTTTGAGGTTTCGCTCTGAATGTTCGTGGCATTCAGTGCTGCCTTTGGGAGAAGGTGTTCCAGTTGGGACCGTGCGTCTCTCCTGAATGTGTCTTTGATGCCTGAGATGCTTCTGCCAAAGGCTCTTCCCCAGAAGCTGCCTTCATAGGTCTTCTGTCCTGAGTGGGTTCTCTGGTGCTGAGTCAGGTGTAGCTTCTGAGAGAGTAAGTTGGCACACTCGAGGCATTTGTAGAGCTTCTCGCCCGTGTGCGTCCACTGGTGTTTGGTCAGCGTAGCCTTCCTGGAGAGTTCCCACACTCATTGCATTCGGTTTGACCTCTCTGAATGTTCGGGAGTTCGCTGCCTTCTGGGAGAAGGTTTTCCCGCATGTGCCCTGGGTCTCCTCTCGAATGTGTCTTTGGGTGCCCGTGGATGCGTCTTCTGCCAAAGGCTCTTCCACAGTGTGCCTTCTAGGGTTCTCGAGTGGGTTCGTGTCTGAGGAGTAGTTCTGGGAATAAGTTGCTCTCTCTTGTGGCTCTTCCGTGTGGTCTGTGCGTAGGTATCCCTCTGGCACTTCCCATATCCTTGAAGGTTTGGCCTCATGATGTTCGGTGGTCCTCAGTTGGGCCTCTGGGAAGTTCCCTTGGACAGTGTCTCTGCTCTCGAGTGTCTTTGAAGGCCTTGCCGAGACTGCCAAGGTCTTCCTGAGGTCCTCTGGCTCTGTGAGTGTTCTGTGCTAGTTGGAGCTTCTTGGAAAGTTGCCCTCGTGCTCTGTGGCTTCTCCCGTGGCCTCTGGTGTTGCACTAGCCTTTGAGAGTCTACCTCTCATTCATGGCTTCTGCCCTCTGGGAATTTCCGTGGGATCAGTGCGGCCTTCTGGGAAGTTTTCCCCGTGGGCCCGGTCTTCTGCAGATGTTCCTGAATGCCCATAGGCTCTTCTGCAAAGGTCTTCCTGAAGTGAGTGGCTTCTGTCCTAGTGGTCTCTGTGCGATTGAGTGTTCTCTCGGATGTTCCCTGTGCTGTGTGAGCTTCTCTCCGTGTGTTCCCTGGTTGGTGAGGTCCTTGCCCGAATTCCCGTGTATGCTGGCTTCTGGGAGAAGGTTTTCCGCAGTGGACTCGTGGTCCTTCTGGAAGTTTTCCCGAGTGGGACATGCGTTTCTCCAAGGCTTTCCTGAATGCCTTGAAGGCTTCTCCTGAATGGGTCTTCCAGTGCCTTCAGGCTTCTCTGAGTGGGTCCTGGTGCTTGTGAGGTCTTCTGGGTTATTGGCTGAGCGTTTGTAGAGGTCTTCCCCTTTGCCTTGGTGTTGCAGCGTCTCTGAAGATTCCCGTCATTCTCTGCATGTGGAACTCCGATTTGGGGACTCGTCTCTCTGAAGTGTTTTCCGAGTCGGGACCACTTCGGCCACTCTTCGAAGTTGCATTCCTGGTTTCCGTTCGTCCGGTCTGCCAGAAGTGCTTCAAGGTTTGTCCACTGGGTCTTTGTGGATCGTGTGCTTCTGGTGTTGGACTAGCTTTGAAGGCTTCCCCCTCTGCTCTGGTGTGTGACGTCCTGAGTCGTGGTCCTCACTCTTGCTGGAGGTTTCACCTCTTGACTTCGGGGTCTTCGTGCTGCTCTGGGAGGTTCCAGTGGCCTCTGCCAAGCTCTCCAGGTGCTCTGGTCTCGGGTCTGTCTGCAAGTGTCTTCTGAAGCTCATGGCTTCTCTGAGTGGGTTCTCTGTGTGTGGTGTCTTGAGAGATAGTTGCCATCGAGCATTTGAGAGTTCTCCTGTTGCTCTGGTGTTGGTGCGTAGCTGTTCGGAGCTATCCACCTCATTGCATGGGTTTCCTCGAGTCTTGAGTGTTTGAGTGCTCCTTGGATGTTTTCCGCTCGGCCAGGTCTCTCTCGAATGCTTCTTGGTCCTGCGTGGGTCTCTGCTGCAAGGCTTTCCAGAAGCTCTTCGGGCTTCTTCTGAGGGGTTCTCTGGTGCTGAGTGAGGTTAGCTTGGGAAGTTGGCACACCACATTGTGAGCTTCTTCCGGTGTGTCCTCTGTGTGTGGTGGTACCTTGCCCTTGGGAGTTCTCCTCATTGGCCCACGTGGTTCACCTCTGAATTTCCGGTGGTCATTCAGTTGCCTTCTGGGGAGTTTCCCAGTGGGCCCAGGCTGCCTTCTGGGATTGTGTCTGTTGGGTCCACGTGAGGTCTTCTGCCAAGTTTCCTTGAGCCTGCATGGGTCTCTCGTGGGTCTCTGGTGCTAGTGAGCTTAGCCTTGAGAGAATTGGCACACTCGATGCTTTGTGAGTTTGATTTGTCCTCTGTGTTCGTGGAGTCGTGTCCTTGGGATCCCTCTTGACTTAGGTTCTGACCCTCTGAATGTTCGTGGTTCATGTGCCTTCTGGGAAGGTTTCCCGCAGTGCGCCTGCGGTCTCCTGCTCGAGTGGTTTTGTCGTGAAGTGCGTTTGCCAAGGATTCCCTGAAGTGCTTCTAGGCTTCTTCCTGAGTGGGTTTCTGGTGCTGAGTGAGGTGTAGCTTCTGAGAGATAGTTGGCACTGCATTTGTGAGTTCTCTGCGTCCTCTGGTGTTGGTGAGCACGTGCCTTGGGCATTCCCACCATTGCACTTTGCAGTGTTTGCCCTCTCTGAATGTCGGTCATTCAGTGCTGCCTTCTGGGAAAGGTTTTCCCAGTGGGACCCACGTGGGTCTCTCTCTGAATGTGTCTGTTGGATGCCCGTGAGTGGTCTTCTGCCAAAGGCTCTTCCCAGACTGCCTTCATAGTGCTTCTCTGAGTGGGTTCTCTGGTGCTGAGTGAGTGTACTTCTGAGAGAATAATTGGCCACGATGATTTGTAGAGCTTCTCTCCTGTGTGTCCTCTGGTGTGTGGTGAGCTTGCCTTGCCGAGGCATTCCCACACTCATTGCACTTTGTGTTGACACCTCTCTGAATGTTCCGGTGGTCTTTCAGGGCTCCCTTCTGGGAGAAGGTTTTCCCCATGGGCGCTGGCTCTCTCTGAATGTGTTTTGGATGCCACGTGGATGCGTCTTCTGCCAAAGGTTTCCCAGAGCTGCCTTCATAGGGCTTCTGTCCTTAGTGGGTTCTCTGGTGCTGAGTGAGGTGTAGCTTCTGAGAGAATAAGTTGGCACTCTTGCATTTGTAGAGCTCTTCTGTGTGGTCCTCTGGTGTGGTAGCGTAGCCTTGCGGAGGTTTCCCCATTGCCACTTCGCTTGCATTTCTGTTTCCGGATTCAGCTGCCTTCTGGGAAGGTCTTCCCAGATTGGGCCCAGTGGCGTCTCTCTGAATGTGTTCTCTGAGAGTGTGTTCTGCAAAGGCTCTGCCCTAGTAGGCTTCTGTGCTTTGTCTTGGGTCTCTGGTCTGGAGCGTGTTGAGAAATTGCACATCTGACATTTGTGGCTTCTCTCGTGTGTGCTGGTGTGGAGGGTTCCCTTGGCAGAGGCTTCCCCTCATGCCTTTGGGTTTGCCCTTCGAATTCCGGTGGTCTTCAGTGCTGCCTTCTGGGGAAGGTTTCCGGTGGCCACGTGGGTTCTCTTCTGAATGGTCTTCTGAGCTACTGAGTGGTCTTCTGCCGAAGGCTTCCCGAGTGCCTTATAGGCTTCTTCCTGAGTGGGTTCTCTGTGTGTGAGGGTACTTCTGAGAAATGTTGGCACTCGTGCTTTGAAGTTCTCCCGTGTGCCTCTGGGTGTGGTGATTGCTTGTCCGAGGATATCCCACTCTGCCTGAAGGTTTGCACCCTTGAATGTTCCGTGGTCTTCAGTGCTCTCTGGGAAGGTTTTCCGCAGTTGGGCCCAGTCGGTCTCCTTCGAAGTTCTCTTGGTGCCTGAGTGGTTCTGCAAAGGTCTTCCCAGAAGCTCCTCTAGGCTCTGTCTGTGGGTTCTCTGTCTGATAGTGTAGCTTCGAGATATGCCCTCTGCATTGTATCCTTCCTCTGTGGTCCTCTGGGAATGTTGCCGTAGCTTGCCCAGGGCTTTCCCAAGCATTGCTTGCAGGTTGCACTCTCGTTCCGAGGCTTCAGGCTGCCTTCTGGGAGAGGTTTCCCGCGTGGGACCAGTGGTCTCTTGAATTCTTTGTGTCCTCTGAGTGGTGTCTGCTAGGCTTTCGGCAGAGCTCCTTCATGGGCTTCCTCTGAGTGGGTTCTCTGTGCTGGTGAGGTTGCTTCTGGAGAATAGTGGCACCTCTGCATTTGAGAGTTCTCTCCGTGTGGTCCTTGGGTTGGAGTGCCTTGGCAAGGGATTTCCCCTCTTGCATGCTTTCGCTCCTCTCTGAATGTTCCGCTGGTCATTAGTGGCCTTCTGGGGAAGGTTTTCCCGTGGCTAGAGGTCTCTCTGAATGTGTCTTTGTCCGTGAGATGGTCTTCTGCAAGGCTTTCCCAGAGCTGCCTTCAGGGCTTCCTCCTGATGGTTCTCGGTGTTATGAGGTGTACTTCTGGAGAATTTTGGCATTGACATTTGAGAGCTTCTCTCGGTGTCTCGGTGGGTGACGTGCCTTCGCCAAGGCTTTCCCAATCTTGCTTGCGCTTCTGCCTTGATTTCCGGTGGTCTCAGGCTGCCTTCTGGAGAAGGTTTTCCGAGTGGACAGTTCTCTCCTGAATTGTTGTGATGCCCGGAGCGTCTCTGCCAGAGGTGTTCCCAGAGTGCCTTCAGGCTTCTCCTGAGTGGTTCTCTGTGCTGTGGGAAGTTCTGGATAGTTGGCCCTCGTGTTTGTGCTCCTCCCGTGGTGTCCTCTGGTGTTGGTGCGAGCCTTTGCCAAAGGCCTTCCCAACTTGCATGTTTCTGCACCTCTCTGAATGTTGTGCTATGAGGCTACTTCTGGAGAAGGTTTTCCTGAGTTGGACCCCGTGGTCCTCTTGTGTGTGGTGCCACGGGTGTCTTCTGCCAAGGCTCTTCCCAGTAGCTGCCTTCTGGCTTCTCTGATGGTTCTCTGGTCTGAGTGGTGTACTTCTGAGAGATAGTTGGCCAGTGGCTTTGAGGCTTCTCTCCCTGGTGTCTCTTGTGGCGGAGTTCCTTGCGCAGAGCTGCCCAGCTCTTGCATGGTTCTCGGTTGACCTATCTGAATTTCTGGTGGTTGTGCTACCTTCTGGGAAAGTTTCCCAGTTGGGACCTCTGGTTGTGCTCGAAGTGTCTGTTGAGCCGTGAGCTCTTGGCCAAGGCTTTCCCAATCTGCCTCTAGGGTTCCTCCTAGTGGGTTCCTGGTGTGATAGGTGCGCTTCTGGAGAATAGTTGCCCTCATGCTTGTAGGCTTCTCCGTGTGTCCTTGGTGGTGGTGCGTTGCCTTGCTGGGTCATACTCCTCATGGATTCTCTGGTTCTCTGGATTCGAGGTTCTGATGCATTGGTGAGGTTTTCGTTGTGACCCGTGTGTTGTCTCGTTTTGGAGGCCGTAGCCTTGCGCCTAGGCTTCCCCACTGCCTTTGAGGTTCCTCTAGTGGTTCTGGTCGTTCGGGAGTTCTGGAAAGTTGGCCACTGAGCTTTCTGCTTCCTCAGTGTGTCTTCTGGGAGGTTTCCCAGAAGGCCTTCCCAGTTGCCTATGGGTTCTTGTCTGAGTGGGTCTGTGCTTTGGAGTAGTTCAGTGATGCCTTTGGAGAGTTTCTCCTTGTTGTCCTCGTGGGTCTCTCGTGTGTGGTCCCTTGATGGCTTCCACCTTTCCGAATGTTTGCTTCTGGTCTCCTGGAAGGTTTCGTTCTGAGGTTGACCCCTGGGACTCTCGTTGTTCTTGATGCAGTGAGTTCTCTCGCAAGGTCTTCCGGAAGTGCCTTGAGGGCTTCTTCCTAGTGGGTTCCTGGTGCTGTGGGTGTAGCTCTGAAGTCGTTGGTCATCGATGCTGCTTGTAGAAGCTTCTCCCGCGTGGTCCCTGGTGGGTGTGCTCTCGATGGCTTCCACCGTGACTTGATGCAACCTCTCGAGTTCCTGATGGTCTGCTCTGGGTTAGTTTTCGAGGTGGGACCCACGTGGTTCTCTCTCGAATGTGTCTTTGTGCCGTGAGATGCTCTTTGTCCAAAGGCTTTCCCAGAAGCTGCCTTCGGGTGCTGGGTCTGGTCTTGAGTTAGTTTTGAGCTCTTGGTGTCGGTGGATTTAGTTCTCCCCGTGAAGTTTTCCCTCGGGTTGTGAGCTCCTGCGTGGTTCCCACCTCATTGCACTTTGGGTTTGCCACGTCTGTCTTTAGTGGTCTCGCTGCCTCTGGGAGGTTTTCTGCGTGGGCAGTCTTTCCTATTGTTGCCCTTGGATGCCTTGTCTCGTCTCTGCCCAGGTTTCCAGCGTTTCTGGTGGTTTCTGGCCCGTCTTGCTCTGAGTGGGTTGCCCTCGTGATGTAGGTCATCAGTGTGATTCTCCGTGTTGCCTTGGTGAGCGCTCCTTTGAAGCTTCCACCTCTGTTGGTTTCTGCCCACTGTTCCGAAGTCCTTCAGGCTGCCTTCTGGGGGTTTCGTGTTGGGACGAGGGCTTCTGAATGTTCTTTGTGCCCGTGAGTGGCTTCTGTCCAAAGGTGTCCTCTGGTGCTGCGTGGTGGCTTGTCCTGAGGGTTCTGCCTGATGAGTGTGCTTCTGAGAGAAATTGGCTCGGTGCTTTAGGCTTCCTTCCGGTGGTCCTCTCCGGTGGTGACCGTGCTGGCACTCTCCCAATCTTGCACCTTGGTTGCCTTCTGGAAGTTCTCCCATAGTTCCTTCTGGGATGTTTCTCGGGTTGGGCCAGGTGGTTTCTTCTGAAGTTTTGACTCGTGTGGTCTTCTCCAAAGGTTCTCAGAGCTGC
This sequence comes from Tragulus kanchil, assembly GCA_022376925.1. Lineage (NCBI taxonomy): Eukaryota > Metazoa > Chordata > Mammalia > Artiodactyla > Tragulidae > Tragulus > Tragulus kanchil. The sequence continues at coordinate 102,828,275 of JAIOJX010000004.1, read as the reverse complement.
TGCGTAGGGCTTCTTGAGTAGGGTTCTCCTCGTGCATGAGGGTTTGATAGAATATGCCCTGGATTTGAGCTCTGCTCCGGTGTTCCTCTGTGCAGTTGGGGCTGCCCTGAGGATTCCTCCTCATTGATGCCTGTGGCTCTCTCCGTACGGTGTCTTCAGGCTCCTTCTGGAAGGTTTTCCCGGTGGTCCGGTGTCTTGAGGTCTCAAAATGTGCCAGGGGCTTTGTAAGCTTTTCTCTCGCTGCTTGGTGAGCTTTGCCTGAGGGATTCCCTCAGTGGTGTGCTTCTAGGATCCTTGGCTTTCGAGCATTCGGAGCTTCCCCTTTGGCGATGGTTGTGCTGCGCTTGCCTGCAGGCGGTTCCTCCTATTGCCTTTGTGGCCTTCTGATGTCCAGGCATTCCGTGCCTTCAAGGTTTTCCCAGGGTCTGCGGTCGATGAGTGGTTCTGGAAGTTGGCCTTCTTTCCAAGGTTCTTCCCGAGTGTCCTTCTGGGTGTTGGGAGGGTCTTGGGCTTCCCGGTTTGCATGGTAGTGCACTCTGCATTTGGAGGTCTTCCCGCGTTTCTGTGGTGTTTGGCGAGTTGCCCCAGTGTCCCTTCTGAATTTCTGTGCACACGTCGGTCTTCTGCCATGGTTTCTGTGATGCTCTGAGAGGTTTCCATGGGTTCCCATGCGTCTGGAAGTGTCTTGAGCCTAGATGCCTCTGCTAGGCTTTCTCCGGTGCCTCTGGGGTCTCCTTGGTAGGTGTAGTGCGTCTGATGATTGTTGCCACTCGATGTTCCGTGGTCTCACTTGCTTCTGGGAGAGGTTCCCGCTTGGCCCTGCGGTCTCTCTCGGAATTGCTTCGTTGGATCTCTCTGCTAAGGTTCCCTGATGGCCTTCTGGGCGTTTCCTAGTGGGTTCTCTGTGCTGCTTCTGGTTGTCTAGATGGTTGGCAGATGCGACTTTGTAGAGCTTTCCCCGGTGTGCTCTGGGTTCTGTCGGTGGGTTCCTGGGCATGGAGCGTGCTTGCATTTAGGTATTGCACCTCTTGATTTCGGTCTTCGGCTCCTCTGGGAGGGTTTGCCCATCTGGGCCCGGGCATTCTCCTCATTGGTGATTGCGGCTCTCTTCTGCTAGAGGTCTTCCAGATGCCTTCTGGGCTTCGCCTTGGGTCCTCTGGGTCTTCGAGTGGTTCTTTGGAGCAATGATGGTGCTTTGTGAAGTCTTGCTGTGGGTGCTTGTAGGCTTCTTGCCTAGTGGCTTCTCGTGTTGCTTGTGTTGCTCCTGGAAGTTCCGTGGTCATTCATGAGCTTCTCTCAGGTTTCCCGTGATCAGGTGCCTTCTCGAAGTTTCTGCTCGTGGTGCTCTGGAATGTTCCGTGGCCATTCCGTCTTCCTGGGGTCTTCTAGTGGTTCTCTGTGGTTGGTGTGAGTTTCTGATGTGGGTAAGCTTCTGTGGTTTTTGCTCTGTGTTGTGGTGTTGGATGTGCCTCTGGGTGGGGTTCCACTCATGTGCTTCTGGCACTCTGAGGTGCTTTGGACAGGTGTTCCCCTCTGGGTTGGAAGGTTTACCCGCAGTTGGGACCAACGTGCGGTCTCTCTCTCTTGAATGTGTCTGTTGATGCCACGTGAGATGCATCTTCTGCCAAAAGGCTCTTCCCCAGATGCTGCCTTCATAGGGCTTCTCTCCTGAGTGGGTTCTCTGGTGCTGAGTGAGGTGTAGCTTCTGAGAGAATAAGTTGGCACACTCGATGCATTTGTAGAGCTTCTCTCCCGTGTGTGTCCTCTGGTGTGTGGTGAGCGTAGCCTTGCGGGAGAGGCATATCCCACACTCATTGCACTCGCAGTGTTCTGCACCTCTCTGAATGTTCCGGTGGACATTCAGTGCTGCCTTCTGGGAGAAGGTTTTCCCGCAGTTGGGACCCACGTGCGGTCTCACTCTCGAATGTGTCTTTGGGTGCCGCGTGAGATGCGTCTTCTGCCAAAAGGCTCTTCCACAGAAGCTGCCTTCATAGGGCTTCTCTCCTGAGTGGGTTCTCTGGTGCTGAGTGAGGTCTAGCTTCTGAGTGAATAAGTTGGCATACTCGATGCATTTGTAGAGCTTCTTTCCCGTGTGTGTCCTCTGGTGTGTGGTGTGCGTAGCCTTGTGCCAGAGGCAGTTCCCACACTCATTGCACTTTTAAGGTATGATACCTCTCTGAATGTTCCAGTGGTCATTCAGTGCTGCCTTCTGGGAGAAATTTTTCCCGCAGTTGAGACCCACGTGCGGTCTCTCTCTCGAATGTATTTTTGGATGCCGCGTGAGTGCGTTCTGCAAAGGCTTGCCAAACTGCCTTTAGGCTTCTTCCTGAGTGGGTTCTCTGGTGGTGAGGTTAGCTTCTGGAATAAGTTGGCACACTCTGCTTTGCGAGTTTCCCGGGTCCTCTGGTGTGGTGTTGCTGCCGGAGAGGTTTCCACTCATTGGCTTCCGGTTCTGCCCTCTGGATGTTCCGTGGGATTCTCTGCCTGGAGAGTTTTCCCGAGTGGGCCCAGTGTTCTTCTCTGATTTTTGTGATGCCGTGTGCCTTCTGCAAAGGCCTTCCCAGAGCTCTTCCTAGCTCTGTCATGTGGGTTCTGCCTAGAGGTGTAGGTGTCAGATCATTGCCTCGAGGTTTGAGCTCTGGACCCGTGGGTCCTCTGTTGGGTGGCTTGCATGCCACGTGGACGTCTACTCAATGGCTCTTCCAGAGTTTCATGATGTTCTGGTGGCTTCTGCTGCCTTGAGGTGAGGTTTTCCGAGTGGGACCACTGGCTTTGTAGGTTGTCCGTTGTTGCCGGTGTGTTTGCCAGGCTCTGCCCAGAGGCTCCCTCATGGCTTTTCCGAGTGGGTTCCTGTGCTGAGTGGTTACTTCTGAGTGTGTTGGAAATGTTCCTTTGTGGGCCCCGTGTCCTTCTGGGAATGTGTGTTGTGCCTTGGAGAGCGTCTTCCCAACCTTCCAAGCGCTTATGGGCTCTCTGAAGTTCCGGTTCTTCGTGCTGCCTTCTGGGAAGTTCAGTGGCCCTCGGTGTGAGCTCTTCCTGTGTGCTCTGTGTTGGTGAGTGCCTTTCTGGAGGTCTTCCCAGAAGCTCTTCATAGGGCTTCCTCCTGAGGGTTCCTGTGGCTAGTGGGCTGCCTTCTGGGAGAATGTTTGCCATCGGCATTTGTGGCTTCTCTCGAATGTGTCTCTTGGTGGTGGTGCGCTTCGCCAAAGGCTATTCCCAGACGCTCCTATTGAGGGTTCTGCCCTGAGTGGTTTCCGGTGGTATTCAGGCTTCTGGGAGAATAAGTTCCCTCGTGGCCTTTGTAGGCTTCTCTCTGTTGCCTTGTTGTGGTGCCAGCCTTGCGCTTCCAAGGCTCTTCCTGAGTGTTTCATTCTTTTCCGGTGGGTTTCTGGCTGCTTGGGTAGAATGTTCAGTTGGACCCCTCGGTCTTTTGACTTGTTCGCTTGTATGCCTCGGTGGTGCGATTGCCAAAGGCTCTTCCCAGAGCTCGTTCTGGGCTGCCTATGGGTTCTCTGGTCTGAGTGAGGTTCCTTGGAGAATAAGTTGGCTCTCGAGATTTGTGACTTGCCTGTGGCCTCTGTTGGTGAGGTGCCTTGCGAGAGGACTTCCCACTCATTGCACTTATTTGCACTTCTGAATGTTCGGTGGCATTCATGCTGCCTTCTGGGAGAAGGTTTTCCGCTTGGGACCGGTGTTCCTCTTGGACGGCTTGGGCCCTGAATGCGTCTTTGCCAAAGGCTCTTCCCAAAGCTCCTTCATAGGGCTCTTCTGGGCTTCTGTCTGAGTGAGGTGTTCTCTGGGAAAGGTTGAGCTCGAGTTAGGCCTCTCGTGTGTTCTGTGGTAGGGCTTCTGCAGGGCTTCCCCCTCATGAGGCTTCCCACCTCTCATGGAATGTTCTGATTGTGTTCCTGGAATAGTTGCCTTGGAAGTTTTGCGTCGTCCCGAAGTGTCTGTTGTGGTGTGCTTTGAGCCCAGGTCCTCATAGGCTTTCCACTCCTGATGGGTTCTGGTCTAGTGGGTTCTTGGAGAGATTAGTGTCCAGAGCATTAGTTGGCTCTCTCCGATGTGTCTTCTGTGCCTGTGAGTGCCTTGGAGAGGCTTCCCAATGCTGCAAGGCTTCTCATCCTGAGTTGGTTCTCATTCAGGGTGTTCTGGAATAGTCGCCTTCGGGACAGGTTTGCTCTCTCGGAATGTGTCTGGTCTGTCCGTGAGTGCTTTGGCCGAAAGTCTTCCCATCTGCCTTAGGTCTTCCTCTGAATGGTTCTTGGGCTGTCAGTGTGCTTCTGAGAGATAGTTGCATCTGACATGTAGAGTTCTCCTGTTGTCTTTGTGCGTGAGCGTGTCTGCCCAGAGGTTCATCGAGCCTTGCATGGGCTTTCCCACTCGTGCATTGTGGTATGCAGTCTGATGAAGTGGTTCCCAGTTGCCTCTGGAGGTCTCTCCGTTGGTCCCGTGGGTCTCCTTCTGGCATTCCCCGATGCTTTTGTTAGCCTTCCTGAGTGTTCTTTGTCTGAGTGGCTTCTGGGATAGTTTGGTCGAGCTTGTAGCTTTCTCATGTGCTTTGTGGTGTTGCGTTGTCCCAGGTCTTCCCACTTGCCTAGGTCTTCCACTCGTTTGCGGTATGCAGCTTCTGAGATAAGTGGTCACCATGTGGTTCTGGTGAGTCTTCTCCTTGTGTGTCCTCTTGTGCAGTGCGTTGCGCCAAGCCTTCCCATAAGCCTTCTGATGACCTTCCTGATGGTTCCTGGTCTGAGTGTAGCTTCTGGAGTTACGTGGTACCTTGAGATTCTCTCATGTGGTCTCTGTGTGTGGGCACTTCTGCAAAGGCTCTTCCCAGCTGCCTTCAGGGTTTCCCACTTTCATGCGGTATCGTACTCTGGAAAGGTTTCCTTGGGTCCTCGTGGTCCTCTCTGTGTTGTGAGCCGTGAGTGCTGGCAATCCTCTTCGAGCTGCTTTGTTGCCCTCTGAGATGTTTCTGCTATGGCTGGCTTCTAAAGGTGTTCTGCATTGGCCGGCTTCTCTCCGTGTGTGTCGTCTGAGGATGGTGGCTTCTGCAGGCATGAGGCCTTCACACGCTTGCTTGAGGTTCTCTGTGTGAGTGGCTTGGCTTCTGGGAGTTAGGTTTGGCACACTCATCATTTGGTTCTTCCGTGTGCCTCTGGTGAATGTTGCCGTTGGCAGGCTTCCCACTCTTGATTGCGTTTGTCCCTCGATGTTCTGTCAATGCGTCTGCTTCTGCAAGGGTTTCTGCCTTTGGCACTGGTCTCTCCATGTGTCTTGGGTCGTGAATTCTTCTGCAAGGCTCTTCCACAGTAGTGCTTCAGTTCTGGATGGTTCGGTGCGCAGTAGGTTCTCTGGAGAATAGTTGCCCACTCGGTGCTTGTGGTTCTCTCCGAGTGTGTCCTCTGGTGAGGTGGCTGCTTCGCCAAGGCTCTCCCACATTGCTTTGAGGTTTTGCCCTTCTGAAAGGTGTCTTCCAGTGGCCTGGGAAAGTTTTCCCCGATGGCAGTCTCTCTCCTGATGGTGCTTGTGCCGATGGCTTTGCAATGCTTCCCAGAAGCTGCCTTCATAGGGCTTTCTCCTGAGTGGGTTCTGGTGGAGTAGGTGTAGCTTCTGAGAGAATAAGTTCACACTCGATGCCTTTGTAGGCTTCTCTCCGGTGTGTCCTCTGGTGTGTGGTGAGCGTCTTGCCAAGGCATACCCACCTCTTGCATTTGATTTGTCACTGGTCTTGTCTGGGTCATTCAGAGTCTGCCGATAGGGTTCCTCAGCTTCCAGTTCTCTGGTGCCTTGGTGTGTTTTGTGCCCAGAGGCTTTCTCCTCAAAGGCTTCCCTGGTGTTCTGGGCTGTCCGGTGGGCTTCTGTGCTGAGTTGGGGAGCTTTGGAAGTTGGCCCCGTGATGTCTCGGTGCTCTTCGTGGCCTCTGGAGGGTTCCCACAGCTCTGGGCATATCCCTTCATTGCTCTGGTCCGGTGGTCTCTGGTTCGGTGGACAGGATGCGCTTTGGGACAAGTTGCCTCAGTGGGTCCTGCTGTTGTCTCTGGAAATGTTTTGGATGCCAGGAGTGCTTTGCCCAAAGCTCTTCCCAGGTTGCCTTCTGTGGTCTCCGGTGTGTTCTTGTGCTATGAGGGACCTTCTGATTGTTGGCCCTCGTGCTTTGTCTTCGTGTGTGTGGGTGCCTGTGTGAGACCTGCCTCAGGCACTTCCCAATCTTGCCTTTGGATTGCCCTCGATGTCTTCGGTGCTTAGGCTCCTTCTGGGAGTTTTCCCGATTGGTCTCTCTGGGTGTCTCTCTGAAGATCGTTGTGCCATGAGACTCTTTGCCAAACTCTTCCACAGAGCTGCCTCTGGGTTCTCGTGGTCGGTTGCTGTCGAGAGGTTGCTCCTCAGTGACAGTTGCACCTCTCATTTAGAGCTGTCTGGTGCCGTGAATGGTTTCTAGCAAGGCCCGAGGCTTCTCACACTTTGACTTGAGTGGTTCCTCTTCTGAAGTTGGGTTCAGGTGCCTTCTGGGAAAGGTTCTTCCGAGTGGTCCACGTGGGTTCTCTGTTGAAGTGCTTGATGCCATGAGTGCTCTCCCAAAGGCTCTTCCCGAAGCTGCCTCATGGGTTCTTCTGAGTGGGTTCCTGGGCTAGAGTAGTTCTGAGATAAGTTGCCACTCGTCTTTGTAGCTCCTCTGTGTGTCCTGGTGTTTGAGCGTGCCTTGGGCAGAGGCTCATCCCAACTCTTGATTGCAGTGTTGCCTCCTGATGTTCCGGGGCATCAGGTTCTTGGAGAGGTTTCTGCATTGGCCCACGTGGTGTCTCTGATGTGTTTGGAGCCCGTGGATGGTCTTCCCAAGGCTCTTCCCGAAGTGCCTCTGAGTTTCCCGTAGCCTGCTTGTCCTTCTGAGTGTTGGTGATTGCTGTTCCCAGTTGCCCTGACCAAGGCGCTTCCCACCTTATTGCCTTTTAGGGTGAACCTCTGAATGTCTGGTGATTCGTGTGCCTTCTGGGGAATTTTCCTCAGTGGGCCCACGTGCGGTCGTCTTTGTGTGTGCTGCCCTGAGATGGCTTCTCCCAAGGCTCTTCCCAGGGTGCCTCATAGGGCTTCTGTCCTGAGTGGGTTCTCTGGTGCTAGTTGAGGTGTAGCTTCTGAGAGAATATGTTGGCAC
>JAIOJX010000004.1:99707622-99725122 GCA_022376925.1 Tragulus kanchil | reverse complement strand
TATGTAGGTTATAGAAAACTCAGAAATTAGTGTCTGAATTCTTTTTAACTATTTCTTATTTCTTCCTTAGAAAGCAGTACCTTTTCATTAGTTGTTAAAAGAATTAAAAATTCTGCACATCTGGAGAAGGTTATCAATTCATCAGTCTTTCAAGAAATAGGTAGAGGAAATCATAACATGTATCTTTTTTTAAAATAGTTGATCAAATTGTATGTATTCTGAAATTTGCCATTTGCTCTTTAAGAGTATGTTTTTATAGATATATGGCTCAACACTTATTTCAGAGCTTTCAGCCAAAGAAGTACCATTATCTTATCAAGTGGCAGTGAAATGATCTGAGCAGGTGTCAGATTAAACATGAAAGTTACTTATCATGGTTGTATGAGATTTCTCAGCTGTCTCAGATCTCCAAGAAGAGTTTGAATAGAATAGTTAATACAGGTTGAAGTTCTTTACATTATTTGCAGAATGGATATCTAGGGGCGGTGCTAGATCTCTTGTGTCTCTAGTAAAAATGCTTTGGAGGTTATGATTCCTTAGTGAAAGTGGCTTTTTTTTTTTTTTTTTGTGAATGTGAACATTCTATTAATAAACATGAAGGGAATGTCTTCCACATTCTGAACATTATTGAACTTCATCAGATTTAAAAAGTAAGCCATGGTTGCAGTTTTGAATACATCTTAGTTTTTTGGAAACAAGAGATCATAAACAGGAGTACAATAAAGCATGAATGGAGCTGTTGTGGGAGGTTTGTATAAAGTGTCTTGGGTCATCGGCAAAGGGAATTACTAATGCTGCCCAGTCTTCAGGGAAGAATCCTGTTGTCTTGGATGGCAGTGCTAAATCTCTTCCACGAAATAATTTAGATGTGGCATTTCCACCGAGAAACATTCTGTCACTGTACCTATATTTCTGTCAAACCAACACAGACTTAACTGAGTTTGTTGTGAGCAGTGTTTGCTTCTGGTTCTGACAGTTTCACTTTTCTCACGTAGACCTGGTTCATAAGCACCCACTGGTACACATTGTTATTTATCCCAGGAGTTCACGATGTTAACTTTTGCATGAGTACCTGTAAGATGGTCAAGAATTCAAATTCAGAGACTCAATATAGCCTTTTTAAAAATCTGACTTTTTGTTTTGCTTGTTTCAGAAGTGATAGTACAGAAGTGATTGTTTCAGATGGTGGTAATACAACTGTAACATTGTCAAGAGACGCTTCAGGACGATCTCACTTGTTACACCTACCCTCTCCTCTAACCTAGCCCCACCCTCTTATATTTTTATTGGTTCCTTCATTTTCCTCCATGGAAACTTGTCTGTCTTGGGCATTGACACCCAAGTGTCTGACTACTATAATCCCCTTTTGGGTTGCGTAGAAGTCATATAGAATGTTTCTCTATGCATATTTTATCAAAAAATCTGCCACATATTAAAGAAGGTTAAGAAGTAGTCTTAGAGGATATGCAGGCAGTTAAATTGGAGCCTTTGGAAGATGGTGCATCCTTTATTTTTTTTCACTGGTTCTCAGCACCTGTTAACCACATGGATGAAAGTCAGCTCAGTGCGCTCATTAAAAATATGGAAAGAATGCTTTGGAGGTTATGATTCCTTAGTGAAAGTGGCTTTTTTTTTTTTTTTTTGTGAATGTGAACATTCTATTAATAAACATGAAGGGAATGTCTTCCACATTCTGAACATTATTGAACTTCATCAGATTTAAAAAGTAAGCCATGGTTGCAGTTTTGAATACATCTTAGTTTTTTGGAAACAAGAGATCATAAACAGGAGTACAATAAAGCATGAATGGAGCTGTTGTGGGAGGTTTGTATAAAGTGTCTTGGGTCATCGGCAAAGGGAATTACTAATGCTGCCCAGTCTTCAGGGAAGAATCCTGTTGTCTTGGATGGCAGTGCTAAATCTCTTCCACGAAATAATTTAGATGTGGCATTTCCACCGAGAAACATTCTGTCACTGTACCTATATTTCTGTCAAACCAACACAGACTTAACTGAGTTTGTTGTGAGCAGTGTTTGCTTCTGGTTCTGACAGTTTCACTTTTCTCACGTAGACCTGGTTCATAAGCACCCACTGGTACACATTGTTATTTATCCCAGGAGTTCACGATGTTAACTTTTGCATGAGTACCTGTAAGATGGTCAAGAATTCAAATTCAGAGACTCAATATAGCCTTTTTAAAAATCTGACTTTTTGTTTTGCTTGTTTCAGAAGTGATAGTACAGAAGTGATTGTTTCAGATGGTGGTAATACAACTGTAACATTGTCAAGAGACGCTTCAGGACGATCTCACTTGTTACACCTACCCTCTCCTCTAACCTAGCCCCACCCTCTTATATTTTTATTGGTTCCTTCATTTTCCTCCATGGAAACTTGTCTGTCTTGGGCATTGACACCCAAGTGTCTGACTACTATAATCCCCTTTTGGGTTGCGTAGAAGTCATATAGAATGTTTCTCTATGCATATTTTATCAAAAAATCTGCCACATATTAAAGAAGGTTAAGAAGTAGTCTTAGAGGATATGCAGGCAGTTAAATTGGAGCCTTTGGAAGATGGTGCATCCTTTATTTTTTTTCACTGGTTCTCAGCACCTGTTAACCACATGGATGAAAGTCAGCTCAGTGCGCTCATTAAAAATATGGAAAGAATATTAAAGGAGGGGAATTTTTTAGAAACCAGTCCTTCAAATGATTCTGACAGGTAGCTTTCTGGTTTGAAAGCCACTCCAATTTATTAATGTCTGTGCTAGTTGGAACTTAAGTCCAATGGGAAAAGCAGAATTTTTGATGCCTCTCAGATCGCATATCAACCATTGAAAGACCTATGCAAATAAGTATTTACACCAGAGACTCCACAGATGGGTTTTACAACATAAAAATTTAGAACAGTAGTTTCCAACTAAATGTTGTTACTTTATTAGTTTCCTATTACTGCTACATTAGCACAAATTTGGTGGCTTATTACAATGCAAATTTATTATCTTAAAGTTCTGGAGGTCAGAATCCAAAAATAGGTCTTGCTAAGCCAGAGTGAAGGTGCCAGCACAGCTGTGTTTCTTCTGGAAGCTCTGAGAGAAAATCCTTTTCCTGGCTTTTCCAGCTTTTAGAGGCTGCCCACATCCCCTGGCTCATGGCCTCTTGTATCTTCAGAGCCAGCAATGGCTGAGTTGTCTTTCCACCGGATCCCCAGGAAACCGCTCTCCTGCCTCCTGCGTCCCCTTACAGGATCCATCCACTTACGTTGGCCCATGTGGACAGCCCAGGGAAATCTCATCTCAAAATAAGCTGTTTAGCCGTCTGAGTTCTCCCCTGCCATGCCTGATGTACATATTTAAAGATTGTGTGGGTGCAACGTAGATAGTTTGGGGGATCTGCTATCTGTGTACCAACTCATGCATAGCAGCTGTGGGGAGAAGATGACTCAGATATTCATACTCAGCTGAGATTGTGGCAGAGGGAAGGGCAGGCTGTGGAATGATGGAGGTCACTCTCATGTAGAACCAGAGCCATCACCACACATAAGCATGTGCTCCTGAATCTTGCTGTTGATGGCACCCTGGTGATCACTTGCCGTTCCTAGAATTCAGATGGAACCCTTCTGTGGGGATTATGGCCAGCTGTCAAGCTAAGCAATTCTTGTTTGTGGCGGTTTTACTTAACTCTGGTCAGGACCACTCAAATTTTTTCTATTGATGTCTTGATTTTTTAAAATATTTATTTATTTATTTTTGGCTATGCTGGGTTTTCATTGCTGCTGCAGACTCTTCTCTACTTGCAGGGAGTGGGGCTACTCTCTAGTTGAGGTGAGCAGGCTTCTTGTTGGGGTGACTTCTCTTGTTGTGGCACTTGAGCTCTAGGGCACACAGGCTTCAGTAGTTGTGTCACATGTGCTCAATAGTTGCAGCTCCGAGGCTCTAGAGCACAGGCTCAATAGTTGCAGCTCCGAGGCTCTAGAGCACAGGCTCAATAGTTGTGGCTCACGGGCTTAGTTGCTCCTCAGCATGTGAGATCTTCACAGGTCAGGGATCGAACCCATGCCTCCTGCATTGGCAGGCGAACTGTTTACCACTGAGCTACCAGGGAATCCCTTGATGTTTTTTTAATTACAAAAAAAGTGGGTTTTTTGGGACAGGGAAGTAGAATTTGTTGGTGGGCATGATTAAGGAGGGGACAACCCCAATGTTCTCATGAGTGCAGGGCCCGCCACTTGTCCAGGGATTATGATTAGGGACAGATTTGACCCCACAGCCCTCTGGGGTGAGCTGCTTTATTGCCATCATGTTTTTAAATTCATCCACATTAAATCTGTAACTCCCCACTTCTTGGGTATGTGGAACTTCTAGCAGCCGGGAAACTTGAACTTGGCCCTGCAGAGAGCCTCAACCACATGCTCCATGTTCTGCAACTTGGTGCAGAGAGACATTATGACTTGGCCAACGTGCACCTTGACCACTGTGCTCTGGGGCTTCCAAAGGTACCACACATACCTGCCTGGAGCCTAGACTGGGGACAGAAGGCCAGCCATCAGTGTCCACTGCCAAGTTGTTTCCAGGGTCCCTGAGGGCAACTCTACAGGGAACAGGATGCATACACTACCAGAGAGCCCATTGCACACTGGGTCCCCAAAGGGAAAAAAGCACAACTAGCTTAATTGGCTGCAAAGTAAGTCAGAATTTTCATTTCAAAGTTTTAACCAGTTTTGACTTATTAGAACATATTAGATTAGCATTTCTCAGTGAAACATTAATTTATTTCACTAGACAATGGAAACATGTCTCAAACGACATGACTTTTTTTTAAAAACGTTTTAATTTTTTTTTTTTTTTTTGCCCCTAAGTCATCATTTATTTTTCATCCATCTTAACTCTTTAGCATGTGTGGGCCTCCCATTGCAGCAGCCTCTCTCGCTGCAGAGCACTGCTCTGGGCACACGTGCCCCATAGCACCAGCTCACAACTGGACACACCAGTCCAGCCGCTCTGCAGCACGTGGGATCCTCCTTGACCAGGGATCCAACCGGCGCCCCCTGCACTACAAGGCAGACTTCTTACCCACCAGATCACCAGGGAAGCCCATGACATGACTTCCTATGTAAAAATTTTAAAACACAAGTATTATCATATAATTATAGGCACAAATTATCTGTTCCCTTAATGATTTTATGGGAACAGATAGTTCAAAAGTTATTTATATTTTTAAAAAATCATGCAAAGAAATTATTGTTCAGACTTAGCACTTTTCTGTTTACATAGTGTATTAGAATAAACTTAAGTAATCATATTAAAGGTATAAAGTTAAATGATTGTTGGAAAATTAAATTATAAGGAATGTCAAAATGAAACATGTCTTACATTATTTATGGGCTGGATTTAATCAGGAGCAGTTGAATAGACCAGTTGGAACTTGTGCTGAGCATTGTATTATGGTTAATATTTGATATTTAATCAAGTCATATGATTTATTAGAGTAAATCATAAGTAAAAATGATTTAAGCAAACCATAGAACTTAACAAGTAAGTTCTTCATGTAAGACTGGCAGAAAATTAGGGGTATGCTGAAAGTTAGAATTAAAAAGTACAGTGTGTTTGCAGGGCTCTGCTTAGGTTTTCTTTCTTTCTTTTCTTTTAATTATTCACTTATTTGGCTGTGTTGGGTCTTATTTGTGGTATGTGGGATCTAGTTCTGACCAGGTTGTTTCCAGGGTCCCTGAGGGCAACTCTACAGGGAACAGGATGCATACACTACCAGAGAGCCCATTGCACACTGGGTCCCCAAAGGGAAAAAAGCACAACTAGCTTAATTGGCTGCAAAGTAAGTCAGAATTTTCATTTCAAAGTTTTAACCAGTTTTGACTTATTAGAACATATTAGATTAGCATTTCTCAGTGAAACATTAATTTATTTCACTAGACAATGGAAACATGTCTCAAACGACATGACTTTTTTTTAAAAACGTTTTAATTTTTTTTTTTTTTTTTGCCCCTAAGTCATCATTTATTTTTCATCCATCTTAACTCTTTAGCATGTGTGGGCCTCCCATTGCAGCAGCCTCTCTCGCTGCAGAGCACTGCTCTGGGCACACGTGCCCCATAGCACCAGCTCACAACTGGACACACCAGTCCAGCCGCTCTGCAGCACGTGGGATCCTCCTTGACCAGGGATCCAACCGGCGCCCCCTGCACTACAAGGCAGACTTCTTACCCACCAGATCACCAGGGAAGCCCATGACATGACTTCCTATGTAAAAATTTTAAAACACAAGTATTATCATATAATTATAGGCACAAATTATCTGTTCCCTTAATGATTTTATGGGAACAGATAGTTCAAAAGTTATTTATATTTTAAAAATCATGCAAAGAAATTATTGTTCAGACTTAGCACTTTTCTGTTTACATAGTGTATTAGAATAAACTTAAGTAATCATATTAAAGGTATAAAGTTAAATGATTGTTGGAAAATTAAATTATAAGGAATGTCAAAATGAAACATGTCTTACATTATTTATGGGCTGGATTTAATCAGGAGCAGTTGAATAGACCAGTTGGAACTTGTGCTGAGCATTGTATTATGGTTAATATTTGATATTTAATCAAGTCATATGATTTATTAGAGTAAATCATAAGTAAAAATGATTTAAGCAAACCATAGAACTTAACAAGTAAGTTCTTCATGTAAGACTGGCAGAAAATTAGGGGTATGCTGAAAGTTAGAATTAAAAAGTACAGTGTGTTTGCAGGGCTCTGCTTAGGTTTTTCTTTCTTTCTTTTCTTTTTAATTATTCACTTATTTGGCTGTGTTGGGTCTTATTTGTGGTATGTGGGATCTAGTTCCCTGACCAGGGATCAAGCCCGGGCCCCCTGCATTGGGAACATGGAGTCTTAACCACTGAACCACCAGGGAAGTCCCTGCTTAGGTTTTTGTTTGTTTGTTTGTTTGTTTTTTAAAAAAGATTTGTTTATTTACTTTGGTGGGGATGGGGTAGGGAGGAAGGGGAGCAGGTGGGCCACTTCTATTGGTCTTTCATTTGTCCATTTTCATCCATTTTTGTTCTTTGGCTCCTGTGGGCCTCCCATCGCGGTGGCCTCTGTTGTCGCAGAGCACCGGCTCTGGGCGCATGCGCTCCAGAGCTCCGGCTCAGTAATTGGACACATCCGTCCAGCCGCTCCGCGGCACGTGGGATCTTCCCAGGCCAGGGATCGAACCGGCGCCCCTTGCCCTGCAAGGCGGTGTCCTTACCCACTGGACCACCAGGGAAGCCCCCCTGCTTAGGCTTTTTTAACGTCTTATTTTTTTCATCAAAGTGTTATAGATCTAGGAATTCCTCTTTTTAAACTGTAAAGACAGTTTTCTGGGGAAAAAAAAAAAAAAGAAATCAAAACGTGTTTATGATTTTATGGTTTTTTAGGGTTTTCCATACCCTGGGACTGATTCTTTTCCTTTGATATGTTACGTGAAAGTAAAAGCTAACTATCTCAAAGCTTAGTGACTGCTTTGAACCAGATAGTTGACTTAATTTTTCCTCTCCCTAAGAGCTAAATAAGGAATGTCAAAATGAAACATGTCTTACATTATTTATGGGCTGGATTTAATCAGGAGCAGTTGAATAGACCAGTTGGAACTTGTGCTGAGCATTGTATTATGGTTAATATTTGATATTTAATCAAGTCATATGATTTATTAGAGTAAATCATAAGTAAAAATGATTTAAGCAAACCATAGAACTTAACAAGTAAGTTCTTCATGTAAGACTGGCAGAAAATTAGGGGTATGCTGAAAGTTAGAATTAAAAAGTACAGTGTGTTTGCAGGGCTCTGCTTAGGTTTTTCTTTCTTTCTTTTCTTTTTAATTATTCACTTATTTGGCTGTGTTGGGTCTTATTTGTGGTATGTGGGATCTAGTTCCCTGACCAGGGATCAAGCCCGGGCCCCCTGCATTGGGAACATGGAGTCTTAACCACTGAACCACCAGGGAAGTCCCTGCTTAGGTTTTTGTTTGTTTGTTTGTTTGTTTTTTAAAAAAGATTTGTTTATTTACTTTGGTGGGGATGGGGTAGGGAGGAAGGGGAGCAGGTGGGCCACTTCTATTGGTCTTTCATTTGTCCATTTTCATCCATTTTTGTTCTTTGGCTCCTGTGGGCCTCCCATCGCGGTGGCCTCTGTTGTCGCAGAGCACCGGCTCTGGGCGCATGCGCTCCAGAGCTCCGGCTCAGTAATTGGACACATCCGTCCAGCCGCTCCGCGGCACGTGGGATCTTCCCAGGCCAGGGATCGAACCGGCGCCCCTTGCCCTGCAAGGCGGTGTCCTTACCCACTGGACCACCAGGGAAGCCCCCCTGCTTAGGCTTTTTTAACGTCTTATTTTTTTCATCAAAGTGTTATAGATCTAGGAATTCCTCTTTTTAAACTGTAAAGACAGTTTTCTGGGGAAAAAAAAAAAAAAGAAATCAAAACGTGTTTATGATTTTATGGTTTTTTAGGGTTTTCCATACCCTGGGACTGATTCTTTTCCTTTGATATGTTACGTGAAAGTAAAAGCTAACTATCTCAAAGCTTAGTGACTGCTTTGAACCAGATAGTTGACTTAATTTTTCCTCTCCCTAAGAGCTAAATAAGGAAAGGAACTCTTAAGTATCCACTGCTGTCTCCTAGTGGAGTAGAGTCTAATATAGGAGAAATAGTGGGCAGAAATACCTTAATAGAACAGCAGAATAGGAGTTAGATTTTGCTGTTAAGTTGGGTTAGAGAGTTAATTCAAGTAGCAATGGGCACTGAAAATCTTGTAATGACTTAGCTATGACTCCTTTCCTGTTCGTGTGGTTTCTTCTTTAGGAAACTCTTACAGAAAACTAGCAAAAGGTCCTGTAACTCAGTGAAAAGGTGGGTGGGCAATATAGAACAGTATGGAACTGGTACTATGTTCTCAAAGAGTTGGATTTATTCCTGACCATCAATATTTTTTTAAAAGCAGTGCATCATCCTCCATCCAACAAACGCCTGCCATAGCCAATAATATGTTGGCTTGTCCATTTTCGGCTTGTAGTACAAAATAAATGAAACCCAAGGACATTACAATTGGGAGGGAAAGAGACCTATTATTTAAAAGGCTTTTAAATGATGTCACTATATATTCTTCTAACAACATCCTCTAAAAGCCTTTGAAAAAATAGTCCCTTCCTCCCTCAGTTGTTAACAAAGACCAGGCTAGGGACTGCTCTTTAAAAGGCTGTTAAATGGTGATACTATATTTTTTAACATCAACATCATTTAGAAACCTTTTAGAGAACAGTCCTCGTCACCCACAGCTAACAGAGAGAAAGAAAGGACATGGGGGAAGGGATTACTTTTTTAAAGGCCTTTGGATGGTACTATCAGTAAATACAGCAATATTGTTTTAAAAGCCCTTCTCCAATGGTGATTCAGTTTTTTGATATGTTCTTTTAACCTCAAGACCTTATGTTATCTGACAGATTGGTGTTTTAACGTTGACTGAAAACTCAATTTACTAATAATCCCAGTAATGCCTTTTATTGAACAGTTTAAAAATCAATTTCACATAAACAATCTCATGTTATCCTCAGAACAACTCAGCAAAGTAGACAGGATATGTATAATTAGCCCCATTTTACAGAAGAGAAAAACAGAAACTAACTGAGGTTGTGATTTAGCTAAGTCCTCACTGCTAATATATGGCTGGGTTGAAGCCATGACTCTGGTCCTAAAATTCGATCTAGCGCCCCAGCTAGTGCCTCTGTTGCCTTCATTAGCTTTTTTTTAAGTGATATTCTTCATTGCTCTTTTCCACATGCCCGAACACTGAAAGGTAGTTCTTCATAATTCTCATAAAAGTGAAATTCTGTAATTTCAGTACTGAAGGTAGATGGGTAGGAGTTTTATTTATACTGTAATCCTGATGAAGTAGAGAAATATAAAATATCTCTTTTGTATTTCTTTAGAAATATACACTAAAGCATAGTAGGCTTCCTATGATGTTAGGGCATTCAGATTTATCTAAGATTGTTCATCACATCATAAAGTTTGTGTGTTTATGAAATTATCACTTGAAATCCACTTTCGGATATCTAGTTTATTATATAACTGATAATTTAAAATCTAATCTCCTTTTATTGATTTGCTTTTGAAACTTATCCTGGTGACTCTGGATACTGATTCATAATTAAGATCCAAAGGTTTCCTCAGTTACCATTAATCTTTGAAAGAAATCGTAAATGCTGGTTCTTCCCACATCCAGTAGTTCTCTGGAAGGAGAGGAAAAAAGAGAGGAAAAAATCTACCCACTAGCTTTCATGACTGACCTTTATTTCCCTTTATCACAAGGAAAGCTGCTGCTGCTGCGGCTTAGTCACTTCAGTCTTTTCTAACTCTGTGTGATCCCGTGGACTGTAGCTTGCCAGGCTTCTCTGTCTGTGGGATTCTCCAGGCCAGAACACTGCAGTGGGTTGCCATGCCTTCCTCCAAGGAGATCTTCTCAACCCAGGGATGGAATCCAGGTCTCCTATAGGTAGATTCCTCATCACTGAGCCATGAAGGAAGCCATATATATGTATATACACACACATATATAGAAAGACAGAGGTGTTTTGTTGTTGTTGTTGTTTTTTTAAATTTTGGCCTCTTTTATTGGTCCTTTATCTGTTCATTTTCATCCATTTTTATTCTTTGACCTGTGTGGGCCTCCCATTGCACTGGCCTCTCTCACTGCAGGGCACCGGCTCTGGGCACGCACACTCCAGAGCACCAGCTTGTAATCGGACACACCGGTCCAGCTGTTCCACGGCATATGGGATCTTCCTGGGCCAGGAATCGAACTGGTGCCCTTTGCACTGCAAGGCTGACTCTTTACCCACTGGACCACCAGGGAAGCCCATATATATATTTTTTTATCAAATATATGTCTGTGTGTGTATATATATATATATTTGAGACCCCATGGACTGTGGCTCGCCAGGCTTCTCAATCCATAGAATTTTCCAGGCAAGAATACTGAACTGGGTTGCCATTTCCTTCTTAATAACAAGGATTACTTTCGGTTTACTGAAAAAGGAATTACAGATTACTACTTAACAGAAATGGCACTTAAATATGGTAAATTCTGCTTTGTTCTACCACTTTTTTCCTTTTGCTATTAAACAGTGTCTTTAATGATAGCTAAAGAAGAGTACTTCCAGCTCCAAAACACTTTCCTATGTAATATCTCACTGAATCCTTAGAAAACAATCCTACAAATTAAGTAGTAGTACCCTTTATTTTCTTCCCCAGTGACTCAAGGGGTAAATAATCCACCTGCAGTGCACAGGGGACGCGGGTTTGATCCTTGGGTCCAGAAGATCCCCTGGAGGAGGAAGTGGCAACCCACTAGAGTAGTCTTGCCTGGACAGAGGAGCCTCGCGGGCTACAGAAAGAGTCAGACACAACTAAGCACATGGCACATAGCCCCCTTTGTTTTACAAATTCAGGCTTAAAGAAGCTAAATAATTTTCTTCTCATCAATAACCTTCAGTTCTTCTAACCTAATATTGAGTGTTTTCTGTATTACCACTGCTAGCACTAACTCTCCCTGATGAGAAGGAAGCCATAGCCTTTCTTGCTTCTGAAGAGAAATGCTTCATATGTCAAATATAGGGATAGATAGCCCCAGAAAACATGGACCTGAGCAGGGTACAGCCTCCTAGGCCCCAGTCCGAGGTCTTGATCCCGAAAAATTCATACCCAGGTGACTTTACTGAAAATAAAGCTGCGTCATCAGAGGCTCTGCTGCCACAGATGTGGACTCCAGAGACTCTAAGGTTCCCGAGTAGTAAATCAAGGTCCTGTCCCCATCCCTTCCTTCTCCCTGAAGAATGTGAAATACTGGGTCGGCAAAAAAGTTTGTTTGGGTCTTTCTATAACATCTTTCAGGCAAACCGGAACAAACTTAAGGCCAACCCAGTATTATACACAGATCAGGAAAGTGTGTGTGTGTGTGAGTGAGAGAGAGACAGAGACAGAGAGCGAGCTAGCTAGTTCTTTGGTCTCAGAGGACCCATTTCTCCAAGCTTGCCCTACATCAGGAATTCCTTGGCAACTTACAGTTTGTCCGACTGGCATCCCTGGTGTATAAAGGATCCTTTTCTTCTTTGTTAAATTCAAAGAAGCATGCCTGGAAAGACCTGCTATTTAAAAGTAAAATAGCAATAATAAAACTGCCTTTCCTGTTTGTATGTCAGCTCAGACATGCTTCTTTTCCTTCCTCTAGGACTTCATCTAAATGAAATCCGTATCCCTCTGTCTGCTAAGTTACAGTTCACTTAAATGGAAGCAGCACGGCCAGTTTTTAGACACCGTTGGCCACATTTGTGAACAATCCCCTCACATACTTTGATAAAGTACTATTATGAAGCATGTCTTTCCCCCTGAATCTCCTTTTCGATCTTGCTGTCCTGTTACAGATATTCTCAGTGTGACCTCGCTTAGAATTCTCTAGAATTCTTTGTTTGACAAAATCATTTATTACTGGCAAGATGGTTTGTGTGAAGCACCCAGGTGTTGCATCTAGGCTATTCCCTTTCCATCCTCCTGTTGCTTCCTCTCAGGAGGCCCATGCCATCATCCTGCACCCTCTTTCTTCCCTCATCATTCTCACTTTGGGATCTATTAATCACTTACCGACAGTCAGTGGAGGTCTTGGTATCTTTCACATCATCTCTCCAGCCCCCATCTTCCATGGAGATCTCACTGTGTATGTTATCAACTTGTGCCATATGTAACATTACAGCTTCTAGATCTGTTCAGTTCCATACTTTGACCTGTACTGAATTTCAGCTAGATACTCTTTTCTTTAAACTCTGAAGGTATGCCTTACTCTCTATCATACTTGTGCCTATCATGTTAACATTCCAGGCCCTTCACTTCTCCAGATTTTCCTTTATGTTTGCCCTAGATATACATCAACTCTAAAAGATATATGGTAGTTTCCTCATTTCACAGATGTGAAAGCTGAGATCTGTAGATCATGAGTAACTTTTTTAGTGTCATAGGGTTATTAAGTGGCAGAGCCAGAGGTTCAGCTCATCATCTGTCTGACTTCAGAGCGCAACACTTTGGGCTTCCCTGGAGGTCCAGTGGGGAAAGAGTCCACCTTGCAGTGCAAGGGGCACAGGTTCAATCCCTGGCCCAGGAGATCCCACATGCCACAGAGTGGCTGGGCTGGTGTCCAATGACAAGCCAGCGCTCTGGAGTGCATGCGCCCAGAGCCAGTGCTCTGCAATGGGAGGCTCACACTGGCCAAAGAATAAAGATGAATGGAGCAAAATAAAATCGCTCTCTAGACAGTTCACTTTTTTTTAAATTTTGAAATCCGTATCCCTCTGTCTGCTAAGTTACAGTTCACTTAAATGGAAGCAGCACGGCCAGTTTTTAGACACCGTTGGCCACATTTGTGAACAATCCCCTCACATACTTTGATAAAGTACTATTATGAAGCATGTCTTTCCCCCTGAATCTCCTTTTCGATCTTGCTGTCCTGTTACAGATATTCTCAGTGTGACCTCGCTTAGAATTCTCTAGAATTCTTTGTTTGACAAAATCATTTATTACTGGCAAGATGGTTTGTGTGAAGCACCCAGGTGTTGCATCTAGGCTATTCCCTTTCCATCCTCCTGTTGCTTCCTCTCAGGAGGCCCATGCCATCATCCTGCACCCTCTTTCTTCCCTCATCATTCTCACTTTGGGATCTATTAATCACTTACCGACAGTCAGTGGAGGTCTTGGTATCTTTCACATCATCTCTCCAGCCCCCATCTTCCATGGAGATCTCACTGTGTATGTTATCAACTTGTGCCATATGTAACATTACAGCTTCTAGATCTGTTCAGTTCCATACTTTGACCTGTACTGAATTTCAGCTAGATACTCTTTTCTTTAAACTCTGAAGGTATGCCTTACTCTCTATCATACTTGTGCCTATCATGTTAACATTCCAGGCCCTTCACTTCTCCAGATTTTCCTTTATGTTTGCCCTAGATATACATCAACTCTAAAAGATATATGGTAGTTTCCTCATTTCACAGATGTGAAAGCTGAGATCTGTAGATCATGAGTAACTTTTTTAGTGTCATAGGGTTATTAAGTGGCAGAGCCAGAGGTTCAGCTCATCATCTGTCTGACTTCAGAGCGCAACACTTTGGGCTTCCCTGGAGGTCCAGTGGGGAAAGAGTCCACCTTGCAGTGCAAGGGGCACAGGTTCAATCCCTGGCCCAGGGAGATCCCACATGCCACAGAGTGGCTGGGCTGGTGTGTCCAATGACAAGCCAGCGCTCTGGAGTGCATGCGCCCAGAGCCAGTGCTCTGCAATGGGAGGCTCACACTGGCCAAAGAATAAAGATGAATGAAAACAAATAAATAAAAAACCAATAAAAGAAGCCAATAATTAAAATTAAAAAAAGAAAGTTCAACACTTTCTACCCTTCCTCACTAAGTGTATAAGGAAGATACACTCTAAGAGAATTATTCTTACAACAGTCTGTGGTACAGATGGAAGTGGGAAGAGTCTGGAGACAGGGAGGCCAATCTGAATGAGCAAGCAGAAACAGGAGGGGAGCAAAAGCTCGGGAGGAACACCAGACTGTCAATTATGGTTAAACCTGAGGGGATTATGTGTCCATACTGTTTGAATTGCTTTCAACAAGCTGCACTTCTTTTGCAATTTTAAATTTTTTAAAAAGTTTTAATGTTTTAAGTATCACTGAACTTTCACGAAGCCAGTGGTAGACAGCAGAAAAGAGGAAAATGAATACAAGAGCCAAATTGTGAGAGGGAAATAAGGATGCCGCAGTTCTGTTCTGCGCTTGGTTCCAAGGGAAGGAATTACTAGTGTTTTCTTTTATCATATGATGTCATTGATACTGTCTGTGAGAAAGCAGGTGAACTACTAAGATCAAATGATTATCACAGGGCTTCCCTGGTGGTCCAGTGGGTGGGGACACTGCCTTGCAGTGCAGGGGGCGCCGGTTCAATCCCTGGCCTTGGAGGATCCCACGTGCTGTGGAGCGGCTGGACTGATGTGTCCAGTTACCGAGCTGGAGCTCTGGAGCGCATGCGCGCAGAGCCGGCGCTCTGCGACGACAGGGGCCACCACGATGGGAGGCCCACAAGAGCCAAAGAACAAAGACGGATGAAAATAGAGAAATGAAAGACCAATAGAAGTGGCCCACCCGTCCCCTCCCTCCCCAACCCATGCCCCCCAAAATAAATAAATAAATGTTTAAAAAAAAAATGATTATCACATCTGTCTGATAACAGCACATAATTGTTTTGTGCTTATGTAAAATCCTCTGGTTCTGACCAAATTTATTGTAACCAATTATTGGAACCTTTCTGCTAAACACTTTGGAAACCAGATTATTTTGTTTTTATTAGCACCCTTAAACCATAAGTCAGGAAGGAAATATGGGGAAAAAATAGTAAATAGTATAACATCTATACTGTTCATAGTTCTGAAGCTATTTCTTTATGGAAGTGGAATATATAATATTTACAAGTATATTCCAGATTTCATATTTGTAAGAAGTAGAATCTTGACAGCGAGGCTTCTAGGTTTACCTTTGGGGAGAGGAAAGAATAGGAGATTATTATAAACTAGTTTCACCTTCCTCTGAACAGCAGAATTATTCTTACAACAGNCTTNGGNACAGATGGAAGTGGGAAGAGTCTGGAGACAGGGAGGCCAATCTGAATGAGCAAGCAGAAACAGGAGGGGAGCAAAAGCTCGGGAGGAACACCAGACTGTCAATTATGGTTAAACCTGAGGGGATTATGTGTCCATACTGTTTGAATTGCTTTCAACAAGCTGCACTTCTTTTGCAATTTTAAATTTTTTAAAAAGTTTTAATGTTTTAAGTATCACTGAACTTTCACGAAGCCAGTGGTAGACAGCAGAAAAGAGGAAAATGAATACAAGAGCCAAATTGTGAGAGGGAAATAAGGATGCCGCAGTTCTGTTCTGCGCTTGGTTCCAAGGGAAGGAATTACTAGTGTTTTCTTTTATCATATGATGTCATTGATACTGTCTGTGAGAAAGCAGGTGAACTACTAAGATCAAATGATTATCACAGGGCTTCCCTGGTGGTCCAGTGGGTGGGGACACTGCCTTGCAGTGCAGGGGGCGCCGGTTCAATCCCTGGCCTTGGAGGATCCCACGTGCTGTGGAGCGGCTGGACTGATGTGTCCAGTTACCGAGCTGGAGCTCTGGAGCGCATGCGCGCAGAGCCGGCGCTCTGCGACGACAGGGGCCACCACGATGGGAGGCCCACAAGAGCCAAAGAACAAAGACGGATGAAAATAGAGAAATGAAAGACCAATAGAAGTGGCCCACCCGTCCCCTCCCTCCCCAACCCATGCCCCCCAAAATAAATAAATAAATGTTTAAAAAAAAAATGATTATCACATCTGTCTGATAACAGCACATAATTGTTTTGTGCTTATGTAAAATCCTCTGGTTCTGACCAAATTTATTGTAACCAATTATTGGAACCTTTCTGCTAAACACTTTGGAAACCAGATTATTTTGTTTTTATTAGCACCCTTAAACCATAAGTCAGGAAGGAAATATGGGGAAAAAATAGTAAATAGTATAACATCTATACTGTTCATAGTTCTGAAGCTATTTCTTTATGGAAGTGGAATATATAATATTTACAAGTATATTCCAGATTTCATATTTGTAAGAAGTAGAATCTTGACAGCGAGGCTTCTAGGTTTACCTTTGGGGAGAGGAAAGAATAGGAGATTATTATAAACTAGTTTCACCTTCCTCTGAACAGCAGTGGAAACAGAATACACCCTATATAGAAGTCAGCAGATGTTTCATAAAGGGCTAGAGAGTAAATATTTTCAGCTTTTCAGGCTGCAGCCAGCAGCCAGAGACAATATACAAATGAATGAATATGCCTATGTTCCAATAAAACTTTATTTGTGGACATTGGATGAGAATCTCTTAATCATTTTAGTGTCACAAGAATTTTACTTCTCTTTATTTTTTCAACCATTTAAAAATGTAAAAACCATTCTTAGTTCACAGACGACACAAAAACAGTGGACTAGTTTTGGTCCACAGGCCAGGTTTGCTCAAGCCTGCTTAACACCATCCATGAAGTTAGGTTTTCACTAAATGTTTGTTGATAATGTACTCAGATCTTTCTGCAAATACACTTTCATTTATTACCAAAATAAGAGATGAAGAGTCTCACATTTTTCATAATAATACTGATGACTAAAATAAAATGTGAATAATTAATGCCATCATTGATACTTTCTAGGATGCCTTAATTTGTATATATAAGGAGGAAGTTGTCTTTAGAATTATAAACTGTTTATTTAAAGTTATATTTGATGAGAAAATATATATATATATTTATTTGAGTCATATGTATACAGTTTTAGCTAACAGTTAAGCAATTTGCCCTTTGCTTTTTTGAATCTTGTACT
>JAIOJX010000004.1:99440122-99702622 GCA_022376925.1 Tragulus kanchil | reverse complement strand
GTTATAAAATGTTGGCTATAGTTGCTGTGTTATATAATACATCCATGTAGCTTGTTTATTTTATGCATAGTAGTTTGTACCTCTTAACCTCTACTCCCATCTTTACCCTCCCCCTTCCCTCTCATTGCTGGTTATGAGTCTGCTTTTTTTTGTTGTTATATTCACTAGTATGTTTTATTTTTTAGATTCTACCTACAGTATTTATCTTTCTTTGACTTTTTTCACTTAGCATAATAGCTTCCAAATCCATCCATGTTGTTTCAGATGGCAAAATTTTTATTCCTTCTTATGGCTGAGTAGTATTCCATTGTATGTGCATGTATATGTATGTACACACATACACTACATCTTCTCTATCCATTCATCTGTTGTTGGAAGTTTTGGTTGCTTCCAGATCTTGGCTGTTGTAAATATGTTGCTCTTGTAAATATGAACATTGAAGTACATGTAGTTTTTCGAATTAGTGTTTTCTTTTTTGTGTTGTTTTGGATATGTACTCAGGAGTGGAATGTCATATGGTAGCTCAGTTTATGTTTTTTGATAAACTGGAGCCATCTTGGATCTTCACGGGCCAGGATCTCACGGTGCCTCTTGCACTGCAAGGTGGACTCTTTACCCACTGGGCCACCAGGGAATCTCCCATTGAAGGGTTTTAAGCAGAGAGGTGGCGTGATTTAACTTTAGCTGATTCATGCTGGCTTGTGTGTTCCCTGTGTGCTCTGTAGGCTGCAGGAGTGGGAGCAAGGAGCCCAGCTAGAAGGCTACAGGAGTGAGCCAGATATGAGGCCATTGGTGCTCACTTTTCTCCCTGAATACCCATAGGAGACATAGAAGTCAGAGAACAAAGTCGAGCAAAGTGGTCCTTTCTTAGTAGTAAAGGTTTTGCTCTCTAACCTCAGTATAGAACTTTAGTGGGTAATAATGGGCACATCAAGAATTCCTCTTTCCTAAAGAAGGTACGATTAAGTAGCCTTGAACCAAGGCAGGCTTTTAGGTTGAACCGTAAGAACTGCTAATTCTGCTCTTTTTTTCTCTTTATTTTTTGAAGTATAGTTGATATGCAATATTTTGTTAGTTTCAGATAAGCAACATAATGAATCACAGTTTTAAAAGGTTATACTCCATTTATAGTAGTTATAAAATGTTGGCTATAGTTGCTGTGTTATATAATACATCCATGTAGCTTGTTTATTTTATGCATAGTAGTTTGTACCTCTTAACCTCTACTCCCATCTTTACCCTCCCCCTTCCCTCTCATTGCTGGTTATGAGTCTGCTTTTTTTTGTTGTTATATTCACTAGTATGTTTTATTTTTTAGATTCTACCTACAGTATTTATCTTTCTTTGACTTTTTTCACTTAGCATAATAGCTTCCAAATCCATCCATGTTGTTTCAGATGGCAAAATTTTTATTCCTTCTTATGGCTGAGTAGTATTCCATTGTATGTGCATGTATATGTATGTACACACATACACTACATCTTCTCTATCCATTCATCTGTTGTTGGAAGTTTTGGTTGCTTCCAGATCTTGGCTGTTGTAAATATGTTGCTCTTGTAAATATGAACATTGAAGTACATGTAGTTTTTCGAATTAGTGTTTTCTTTTTTGTGTTGTTTTGGATATGTACTCAGGAGTGGAATGTCATATGGTAGCTCAGTTTAAGTTTTTTGAGAAACTTTCATATTATTTTCCACCAATTTATATTCCCTCCAACAGTGTAGCAGGGTTACTCTTTCTCCACATCCTCATCAACTTGTTTTGTGTTCTTTTTGATGACAGCCATTCTGAAGCTGTGAAATAATATCTCATTGTGGTTTTAATTAGCACTTCTCTGATAATTAAAGGAGTTGAACAGGGCTTCCCTGTCGGTCCAGTGGGTTAAGAGTCAGCCTTGCAGTGCAAGGGGCACTGGTTGGATCCCTGGCCTGGGAAGATCCCACGTGCTGCGAACGACTGGAACCATATGTCCAACCACAAGCCCAGCACTCTGGAGCACATATGCCCAGAGCTGGTGCTCTGCAACGAGAGAGACCACTGCAATGGGAGGCCCACACAGGCCAAAGAATAAAGATGGATAAAAATAAATAAAGAAGAAAAAAAAGAATAAAAGAGGCCAAAATTTAAAACAGAAAAGAAAAGATGTTGAGCATATTTTCACATGCCAGCTGGATATCTGTATGTCATCTTTTGAGAAATGTTTATTCAGATCTTCTTCCCATTTTTTAATGGGGATGTTTGGGGGTTTTTTGATGTTGAGTTGTGTGAGCTGTGTATATATTTTGGGTATTAACGCCTCATCAGTCAAATCATTTGCAAATATTTTTTCCTGTCTAGTAGATTGTCTTTTCATTTTGTCAAATAAATAAAAAAGAGATCAAATTAAAAAAAAAGAACAGTTTTATTCAGTCTTAAACTTAAATCCTCAGTTTCACAGCCTCCACATGGGTCTTTCTCTAATTTACTTTTAGTGCTCTTTTAGCATTTAGTAAGATAATCATTATTTATAAATTGTGAAGTCAGAAAAGCCATCTTAGAATATATAAGCTGCCACAGATCATATATATGTTTCTGGAATATAAGTAACCAATCTAATGGACAAAACATTGAACCAAAATCTTGCTTTCTTGTCAGGATTAATTGTATTCCATTTGAAAATTGACAAAGGATTTGTGGAACTTACTGGTTTTATTTAACAAAATGTCACATATGTAGTTTAGATACTGGAGGAGGTTCTCTAAGTGTGATTTGTATGAACTTAGAAAATAAGTTAGAAAAACAGTCATTTTCAGTTATCCCCTCTCTGTAGTTAGAAGAGCATATATTATTAACCCAAAGTGCATTTACGGGCTATTTCTGTGAAAGAAGACGTAGGCTTCTCTGCGTTGTCATAGATAAACTTTAAGGATTGTTAGGGAGAACCTTTTTTAGAGGCTAACTTCATCAGAGAGTACTTTTTGAATCTGGTTGAGTGTAGAAAGGATGAAAACAATTATACTGTTTTTCTTCCTTTGCACATTGCTTTAACATCTTTTTAGCTATTATAATAATGGTGCAGAATTTTGAGACAAAGTAGGAAGAAAAAACACAAATATTTGGAGCATATGTCCCAGAATTAGATTCAGTGAGAGAGCGAATCGATAAACCAACTCAGACAAGTTGATAGCTCTTAAATGACTTGAGACATGCCTTCTGAAAATCTTATATGATGTTTGGAGTACTAATTCCTCGCTGCTTTTAGGTTCCTGCTTCTCTTCTGCTTTTCTTATGACACTCTGCACTTGCCTCTCTCCAACTTTATCATTATGTGTGTGTGATACTTAACTCTTGGATTTGTGTTGATGCATTTTAAATGATTGGTATTATTATTAACCTTTTTTATGCCAGCAGTAGTCAGTGTCCTAGTGAACCTATTGGATAGGTTAAAGATGTACTCTCACAATTATAATAGAAAACCTAGTTTGAAAGAGAACACTTGTTAGGAAAAAATCTTGATTAGGTCTGTTTAATTACAAATTGACTTTCTTAAAAGCTTTCCTATGTCAGGTCAAGCCACATGCAATACTTTGAATGGAAAGATAGCCACCATATGATTTTAGAATGGACTGTATGTTTTTTACTTCATATGCCGCCTTTGATTCCACACACAGTAGAATGTAACTAAAAGAGTCTAAAGTTCAGTGGAAATAGAAACAGATGATTAGCCAAGGAAATATTGGCTGGGGGGTCAGGGTGGTTGGAGGTGTTTGTCAAACAACGGAATCATATTGTAGAGCTATAAGAAATAAAACAACGTGGTACTGGTTTAGGAGTTCCATCAAGATTCACAAATGTCCAAGTAAATAATTAGAATGTTTGCATTAACAGATCATTGAGGAAAAGCTAATCATTGAATAATGTATACATGATTTGTTAAGTAGTAGGAGAAAAATAATTAAATATAGAGTAAATATACCTAAACTAGTTCCTCGTAAATTAAAAAATTGGAACCATGAGAGCTCTGGAAGAAAATGTGAGTGAATAGTTGTCTGATCTTGAGGCAGAGAGAGCACATTTTTAATGATTAAAGCAAAGGAAGCACCACTTAAAAAGGAAGTTATAGTCTTTATAGCAAAAGAAATTCAAGATGAAAAAAGTTAAAGCAGTAAGATTGGAAATAAAAGTGTTAAGTATCTGCCTATAAGTTCATTATAGGCAAATTATAATATATTTTTGAAAGCCCAAGGAAATCAAAAGACAAATTATTAAAACTAATAAGATAATTGGCAAAATGTTCAATATTGTACCTAGGAGGAAAATAAAGTTCATAAACTTCAGAAAATAAATATATTTATATAACCACAGCTATTTTATTCTTTTTTAGATAGATTGTCAAAATATTTTAATATATACCTAGAAAGGACAGAAGACTTCTGATACTATTTTGAAGGCATTTATGTTTTTTTATGATTTCTGACTTTAATATCTATGTTGATGCTATTCTACTAATGTGTGTTGCTCTGATTTATTTAAACTTTAGGGAAAAATGGAGTTAAATGTTATGAATTTTTGCATATTTCCTAAGAATAAATGTGTTCACTGATTCATTTTTTTTTTCTGTTTCCCATGTACAATAGGTCAGTACTCCGGTCTTTGTGCCAGGGAAAACTCATGTTCTGCTTCATCGAATGAGTGGGAAAGGACTAGCTGCGCAGTACTTCTTTCCAAGACAGCCGTGCATTTTTGGTGATAAGATGGTCTCAGTGCACATTACACTGAATAATACCACTGATCAGAAGATAGAGAATATCCACATAGGGGAAAAAAAACTTCCTATGGGCATGCAAATGCACATTTTTAATCCAATAGGTAAATATTAATTCTCATTTAAAGCTTTAAATATATTTGATTATTAAATGTATTTATTTTTAAAGTAAAGTAGAATATATATTATTTTATTGATTTTTAGCAAACTCAGTTTATGATTGGGTTGGCCAAAGAAATTCATTTGGGTTTTTCATTATGATGGCATGGAAGAACCTGAGCAAACTTTATGGCCAACCCAACATTAGTTTTGCCTTTTTTTTTTTTTTTTTTGGTAAACTTTTTTTTTTTTAGCGGGGAGGGGGGCTGGTAGGGGCGTGAAGAGGGCAGGCGGGCCACTTCTATTGGTCTTTCATTTATCTGTTTTCATCCATCTTTGTTCTTTGGCCCGTGTGGGCCTCCCATCGTGGCGGCCTCTGTTGTCGCAGAGCACCGGCTCTGGGCACATGCGCTCCAGAGCTCTGGCGCAGTAATTGGACACATAGGTCCAGCTGCTCTGCGGCATGTGGGATCTTCCCAGGTCAGGGATCGAACCGGCACCCCTTGCACTGCAAGGCAGTGTCCTTACCCATTGGGCCACCAGGGAAGCCCTAGTTTTGCCTTTTTAAATGAAGTTTATCATGTAAGATAAATACATTTCTTTGCCCTTAGTGAATCAGGTGCCAGCAATGGTGATAACCAGCACTGATGGAAGAATGGATCTGGAGAATCAAAATTGCCTCCCAGTTTTCCTACCTGTGCTTCCCATCTCTCTTCCTGGTCAGCCTCATTCCCTGCAAGATTTTCCTTTGCCTTTTGGATGTAATACCTCCTGCGTCTTTCCTTCCCCATTTCCCTTCATATTCCCTAGAATGAAAAGTGAAGGGAGCAAAGATTGAGAGGGTATTTGCCATTCTGTTTGTCTTCCTCTCCATACATAGAGGGCAGAAAGCCCACAGGATGTTACTGGTCTTTTCACACATCATATTTTTTCATCTGTTGCCGCCATTTAAAAATCCATATCTTTTTACATCAAAGGACAGATTCAGAAATTTCGCTGTTCATGAATAGAACACAAGCATCTGGCAGTACCTGTGCTTTTTCCCACCTGCAGCACAGCCAGTGCACATTACACTGAATAATACCACTGATCAGAAGATAGAGAATATCCACATAGGGGAAAAAAAACTTCCTATGGGCATGCAAATGCACATTTTTAATCCAATAGGTAAATATTAATTCTCATTTAAAGCTTTAAATATATTTGATTATTAAATGTATTTATTTTTAAAGTAAAGTAGAATATATATTATTTTATTGATTTTTAGCAAACTCAGTTTATGATTGGGTTGGCCAAAGAAATTCATTTGGGTTTTTCATTATGATGGCATGGAAGAACCTGAGCAAACTTTATGGCCAACCCAACATTAGTTTTGCCTTTTTTTTTTTTTTTATGGTAAACTTTTTTTTTTTTTTTTTTTTAGCGGGGAGGGGGAGCTGGTAGGGGCGTGAAGAGGGCAGGCGGGCCACTTCTATTGGTCTTTCATTTATCTGTTTTCATCCATCTTTGTTCTTTGGCCCGTGTGGGCCTCCCATCGTGGCGGCCTCTGTTGTCGCAGAGCACCGGCTCTGGGCACATGCGCTCCAGAGCTCTGGCGCAGTAATTGGACACATAGGTCCAGCTGCTCTGCGGCATGTGGGATCTTCCCAGGTCAGGGATCGAACCGGCACCCCTTGCACTGCAAGGCAGTGTCCTTACCCATTGGGCCACCAGGGAAGCCCTAGTTTTGCCTTTTTAAATGAAGTTTATCATGTAAGATAAATACATTTCTTTGCCCTTAGTGAATCAGGTGCCAGCAATGGTGATAACCAGCACTGATGGAAGAATGGATCTGGAGAATCAAAATTGCCTCCCAGTTTTCCTACCTGTGCTTCCCATCTCTCTTCCTGGTCAGCCTCATTCCCTGCAAGATTTTCCTTTGCCTTTTGGATGTAATACCTCCTGCGTCTTTCCTTCCCCATTTCCCTTCATATTCCCTAGAATGAAAAGTGAAGGGAGCAAAGATTGAGAGGGTATTTGCCATTCTGTTTGTCTTCCTCTCCATACATAGAGGGCAGAAAGCCCACAGGATGTTACTGGTCTTTTCACACATCATATTTTTTCATCTGTTGCCGCCATTTAAAAATCCATATCTTTTTACATCAAAGGACAGATTCAGAAATTTCGCTGTTCATGAATAGAACACAAGCATCTGGCAGTACCTGTGCTTTTTCCCACCTGCACCACAGCCACCTGATGCCAAGCAGGCTCTCCTTCCCATGCAGCGTGTGCCTTCAGGCTACCTCAGTGCCCGTTACATCACACTCTCTCCAGCAGCCATCCTCTTCCATTCTTTAAATGTTTTACAAAAAATACACCTTCTTAACATTAAAGAGTCACGGTTGTGTGGCTTACTTTGAATCTTTTACATAGTACAGTAGTTAGAACGTCTGGCTCTGCTTTTGTTTTGTGTAAGTGGAGTCAGTTCTACAGTTTAGTTGAAAGAAGCTTCAGGCAAAATCAAATGAAAAGTGATGTAAGGGCTTCCCTGGTGGTCCAGTGGGTAAGGACACCGCTTGCAGTGCAAGGGGCGCCGGTTCGATCCCTGGCCCAGGAAGATCCCATGTGCTGCGGAGCAGCTGGACTGATGTGTCCAATTACTGAGCCGGAGCTCTAGAGCGCATGCGCTCAGAGCCAGTGCTCTGCGACAACAGAGGCCACTGCGATGGGAGGCCCACAGGAGCCAAAGAACAAAGACGGATGAAAATAGAGAAATGAAAGACCAATAGAAGTGGCCCGCCCGTCCCCCTCCCTCCCCACCCCACCCCGCAAAAAAGATAAAAGTGATGTAAGATTTCTGTCGTTGAATCCTTAAAATATGGCAATCAGACAGGTCCACATTAGCTCCTTTTTATAATACTTCAGGTGAGAAAAGCCTTTTGACCAGGTAACTCTGCCTTCTTTACTCATTATTTCCTATCATATAGTTATTCTGTTATCCTCCATCTTTGCCTGAGTGAGCTCTTTCACACTGTTGAATTCTCTCCTGTCATTTTCATGATTCATTCAATAAAGAAGTTATCCTTTGTGTTATATTTTCCACAAGATGCAAAAAACTCCTAATATCTAGATGAAATATGATAGCAACCAAAGTAGAGAGAGGTAGAACTAAAGTAAGTTGATTTCAGAACCCACTTAATACCCTTTTTTAAAGAATAATTTGGTAATTAAGGCATCATTTAAAGTGTTACTGGTCTTTTCACACATCATATTTTTTCATCTGTTGCCGCCATTTAAAATCCATATCTTTTTACATCAAAGGACAGATTCAGAAATTTCGCTGTTCATGAATAGAACACAAGCATCTGGCAGTACCTGTGCTTTTTCCCACCTGCACCACAGCCACCTGATGCCAAGCAGGCTCTCCTTCCCATGCAGCGTGTGCCTTCAGGCTACCTCAGTGCCCGTTACATCACACTCTCTCCAGCAGCCATCCTCTTCCATTCTTTAAATGTTTTACAAAAAATACACCTTCTTAACATTAAAGAGTCACGGTTGTGTGGCTTACTTTGAATCTTTTACATAGTACAGTAGTTAGAACGTCTGGCTCTGCTTTTGTTTTGTGTAAGTGGAGTCAGTTCTACAGTTTAGTTGAAAGAAGCTTCAGGCAAAATCTAATTAAAAGTGATGTAAGGGCTTCCCTGGTGGTCCAGTGGGTAAGGACACCGCTTTGCAGTGCAAGGGACGCCGGTTCGATCCCTCGCCTGGGAAGATCCCACGTGCCGTGGAGCGGCTGGACTGATGTGTCCAATTACTGAGCCGGAGCTCTGGAGCGCATGCGCCCAGAGCCAGTGCTCTGCGACAACAGAGGCCACCGCGATGGGAGGCCCACAGGAGCCAAAGAACAAAGACGGATGAAAATAGAGAAATGAAAGACCAATAGAAGTGGCCCGCCCGTCCCCCTCCCTCCCCACCCCACCCCGCAAAAAAGATAAAAGTGATGTAAGATTTCTGTCGTTGAATCCTTAAAATATGGCAATCAGACAGGTCCACATTAGCTCCTTTTTATAATACTTCAGGTGAGAAAAGCCTTTTGACCAGGTAACTCTACCTTCTTTACTCATTATTTCCTATCATATAGTTATTCTGTTATCCTCCATCTTTGCCTGAGTGAGCTCTTTCACACTGTTGAATTCTCTCCTGTCATTTTCATGATTCATTCAATAAAGAAGTTATCCTTTGTGTTATATTTTCCACAAGATGCAAAAAACTCCTAATATCTAGATGAAATATGATAGCAACCAAAGTAGAGAGAGGTAGAACTAAAGTAAGTTGATTTCAGAACCCACTTAATACCCTTTTTTAAAGAATAATTTGGTAATTAAGGCATCATTTAAAGAATACAATGTGCTGATTTTTATTAATTTTATAAAGTTAGCATATTGCTAAGGAATTAAAGAATATCCCAATTTCTGTTCATTTTTATTGCTTTAAACTGAGCTTTTTTTATCTAGTTGAAAATTAATTTAGTTTAAGAAGCATCAAGCAGCTGATATATGCATTGTCTGAAGGTTGAAAATGTTATCCAAAGGTTAAAACAGTAGAACAGTATTAACATTTCTTTGAGCTGGCATAATGAGTTGATGAATTGACCTGTTGTTGGCCTATGTAGAACAGAAGAAATAAATATAATAAATTTTAGAGTATGGCCTTCCCACCAAAATAAAATATGAATATATATAATTATCTCACTACTAGTAATCGGCTTTCTTAGGCAATCTTCCTGACTGTAGTGCTTTGTTTGTATTGTTAGCATTTAGTGGATACCCTAAAGATACAGAGTTCTTTCCCATGCATTATAGATTTGTATGTAATACCACCTAGTCTCTTTCATCAGTAGATGAGAGTTGAGAATATGATATATCTTAATCAGTCTTCCAGAAGTATCCTAAGGATGCAACAAAGAAGACTACATTTTCATATATTTGTGAAATAAGATGTTTGTGTTCTTTAATAAGCACAGATGTATATGTTAAAGAGTCCAATGACTTTCTTATTTGTCATCAATCAGTTCTCTTTTTCTCTGTAAGAGATTTTAAATACACACACACACATGTACCTCAAAAGAGTAGCCTTAGTCTCTCTACCATATTCAGTGACTTCTGGTTGACAATTGACAAGTTTGAGTTCAGCTAAGATTTCATCTTCCCTAGTGGCTCAGACAGTAAAGAATCTGCAGTGTGGGAGCCCTGGGTTTGATCCCTGGTTTGGGAAGATCACCTGGAGGAGGACATGGCAGCCCACTCCGGTGTTCTTGCCTGGAGAATCCCCATGCACAGAGGAGCCTGGCAAGCTGCCGTCCATGGGGTCGCAAACAGTCGGACACGACTGAGCGGCTAAGCACGTGAGGTTTCACTAGTTACTCTGCAACTGTCCCATCAAAGTAGACAGCATCCTGTGTGACTTCATTTTCCATTATTAATGGTGTGGTGTAATAGAACCAGTGTTTTTCAGCCATTTCTGTCATAACCCTCTCATGTATATTGCAGTGATTCAGAAGCATTATTCAGCTGCAGACACCTGCCTGAATAAACCTTTCCAATGTATTATAGTAGGCTTCAAATATTGTAAAAATCTATTATACGAATAATTTTATGCTGATCACTTTGCTCTTGAAGCGCTCATATAATAAAACATACCATTGATCATGAACTAGCCTCCAGAATTAGTATGGCACTAAGTTCACAGTTAATTATCTTAAGACTGAGGATGTTGTGGAACTGTGTCAAACAGTGCCTCCATCAGAGCATCCTGAGAACTGTCACTTGGTCAAATGAGATATGAGGATGCATGATATAGTAAGATCTAAGCCCCAAAGGCCATCATTTTGGGGAGATGACAGCATTTGCTACCATTGTGGTCTCAGCTGCAAACAAGACCGAGCCCTATCACATCTGTGGCGCAGGAGAAAGCATCCAGCATTCACTGAAGAATAGCATTGAGCAATGTGAATGTCAGCTGTGAGCTGATACGGTGTAAGCTTCAGGAGAAAGGCAAGAGAACTATTAGTATCCTTATTTGCCCTACAGTAAAGCCTGTTTACCAAAGACTAGGTAGCAGGGCTTCTGGTGCTTACATACCCTCCTGGTAAATGTTAGGTTTACAAACAAAAGGAATTGAGACTAGAATCAGCAAACCAATAACACAATCAGCATCTCTTTATAATGCCTAATCTTCATTGAGGCTTTCAAACATAAAAGTGCTTCTTAATATCTTAAGCTTATTGAATTATTTTGTCCTATCTGTACCCTCATTTCTTTCCCTTAGTGTTTGGTTGACAATTGACAAGTTTGAGTTCAGCTAAAAGGAATCTGCAGTGTGGGAGCCCTGGGTTTGATCCCTGGTTTGGGAAGATCACCTGGAGGAGGACATGGCAGCCCACTCCGGTGTTCTTGCCTGGAGAATCCCCATGCACAGAGGAGCCTGGCAAGCTGCCGTCCATGGGGTCGCAAACAGTCGGACACGACTGAGCGGCTAAGCACGTGAGGTTTCACTAGTTACTCTGCAACTGTCCCATCAAAGTAGACAGCATCCTGTGTGACTTCATTTTCCATTATTAATGGTGTGGTGTAATAGAACCAGTGTTTTTCAGCCATTTCTGTCATAACCCTCTCATGTATATTGCAGTGATTCAGAAGCATTATTCAGCTGCAGACACCTGCCTGAATAAACCTTTCCAATGTATTATAGTAGGCTTCAAATATTGTAAAAATCTATTATACGAATAATTTTATGCTGATCACTTTGCTCTTGAAGCGCTCATATAATAAAACATACCATTGATCATGAACTAGCCTCCAGAATTAGTATGGCACTAAGTTCACAGTTAATTATCTTAAGACTGAGGATGTTGTGGAACTGTGTCAAACAGTGCCTCCATCAGAGCATCCTGAGAACTGTCACTTGGTCAAATGAGATATGAGGATGCATGATATAGTAAGATCTAAGCCCCAAAGGCCATCATTTTGGGGAGATGACAGCATTTGCTACCATTGTGGTCTCAGCTGCAAACAAGACCGAGCCCTATCACATCTGTGGCGCAGGAGAAAGCATCCAGCATTCACTGAAGAATAGCATTGAGCAATGTGAATGTCAGCTGTGAGCTGATACGGTGTAAGCTTCAGGAGAAAGGCAAGAGAACTATTAGTATCCTTATTTGCCCTACAGTAAAGCCTGTTTACCAAAGACTAGGTAGCAGGGCTTCTGGTGCTTACATACCCTCCTGGTAAATGTTAGGTTTACAAACAAAAGGAATTGAGACTAGAATCAGCAAACCAATAACACAATCAGCATCTCTTTATAATGCCTAATCTTCATTGAGGCTTTCAAACATAAAAGTGCTTCTTAATATCTTAAGCTTATTGAATTATTTTGTCCTATCTGTACCCTCATTTCTGTAACATTTAGCATCATATGGGGAATTATACCTACCCACAAGCTCTAGGATAATCACAGTCTACTGGATTGGTGTATGCTTGCTACAATGTAACTACATATATAGTATAAAATAATATAACTATTTTAAGTATAAAATAATACAACTAAGAATACACCCATTGTTATACTGGAGACTTTGAGCAAAGCAGAAATCAAAGAGGAATGGCTTCTATTTAAATATTGAGTATGTATAAATATTTACACTAAATAGGTGTATGTTTAAGATCCCTCGTTACTCTCATGTACAGTATTCCTAAATGGTATGAAATGGTGTTACTGTGTATCTTGAGTTTTACTATCGTCGACCAGCACTGTATTATTGAAACAGTTATTTCCCACACTTGGATAATTGATGAACAAAGCTTCAGGAATTACACATGTACAAAATGTCATTTTATTATTTGTTTTTTTTCAATATAACCTAATCTACTACTAAATTTTCTTTCACTAATTCTTTAAATAATGCAATTAGACTTACTGGTGTGGTTCCTATAATGCCAGTTATCTTCATTAATACCTGAGGACAACAGTTAATTTCTTCTTCCAACTTTGCTTTAATTTGTATGCTTTAAATTTTGAACTTTTTCCCCAGTGGAAATTTAGGACGTTGCTGAAAATGTACTTTTTGTATGGAGAGTAAATATTCCATAGTTTTAGGTACATAATCTCTTAAAAGCACCCAGAGTCTGATTCGGCTTTTCCAAACAGGAAAATACTTCCTTCTCACCTTCAGTGTCTATCAAGGTAATATTGTAAAGCATGGAATTTCTCAGGATGAGATATATTTCTGAAACAGCTATAATGTGTTCTTTGTAGTATGTGCAGAATGAAGTTATGAAAAAGAAAGCCTTCAAGTGAAATTACTTTATAATTTGCTTTAATACTCTTAGTTTGAAATTATTCTTACAAATCATCATTAAATGTGACTGATTTAATCAACATTATGTATGTTTTCCGTATTTAGTTCGCCTCTTTCACTTCCTCTGTGTTTTCAATGTCTAAATTATTTCCTAGAATCTCTTGAGCCTGAGGGATCCATTACTGTTTCAATGGGTATTGACTTCTGTGATTCCACTCAGACTGCCTGTTTCCAGTTGTGGTAAGTTCAGTTGTTCTTCTGTATTTCCTTTTACTATAAACAATAACAAATCAACATCGAGACTTTCAACATCTTTTTTTATGAGAGATAAAACATTTACACAACTGTGCTTTTCTTTGCCAATGTTTAGACTGCTGTGGAGTAGTTGGACAAATTATGTGCAATTTATGTATTTTTAGCATTTGTTACACAGATTGCCTTTACAGTCAGCTTTATGTGGTTAGGCACTGCTCCATGACTCAGATGGTAAAGAATCAGCCTGTAGTACAGGAGACCTGGATTTGATCTGTGGATTGGGAAGATCCGCTGGAGAAGGAAATGGCAACCCACTCCAGTTTGGAGAATTCCTTGAACTGAGGAGTCTGGCAAGCTTCAGTCCTCGGGGTCACAAAGAGTCGGACATGACTGAGTGACTAACACTTTTCTTTCTTTCATACATAGCTAAACTTTATAGTTTGTTAGTAGAAGTAGGAAGCTCCTGCTAAATAATCTTTTTTCTGCTCATCTCTGTGCTTTTGAAAAATTTATGAAAAAATTCATGAGGAAAACTCAGGAGAAATTAAAAATTTTGATAATATTGTTGACTAGCCCAGGGAAATCTTTTAAAACATTTTATATGGTATCTTAAGCCCTGTATTTGGAGAATTATTGATTCTCTCAGTACCAAAAACCTGTACATTTTTCCCTTTTTACTTTAATTTACAAATTGGTTTTGATGAAATTCAAAACAGAACATTTATCAGTTGGTAGTGGTTTCATAGGTAAATACTATTGTGAGCTTTTCTTGGATTGAGATTTTCCATTATTATTGTTTTATATAATATTTTATATATTTCTGATGAAATCCAGAAACTATTAGCAAACTAATACAAAGCTGTATTTGTGTCTTTTAGAATTATCTTTGAATTCATTTCTTTTATATTTTTCTGATTTAAGATATGATTTGTTACTTTGATTTGAAGTTGCTTTGTTCTCATTCTGAAAAGAATTGATGCATTTTATTTATCTAAATTTTAGCTAGCTTCTAACAAAATTTGTTATGATGAAAACCTTCAGATTTAGGAAATACACAAGACATTTTAAAGAAGTTTATAGGTTAAGTGTAATGAACCTTTCTTTTTCATGTACCTTTCCAGTACCAGTAAGTCAGGCCTAATATTACACCATTTATTGCTGAGAACCTGCACTGGTGAATCTGAGCAGTGTAGCATAACACATTGATTTTATGCAGATCATCACCTTTATGTTTTGGGAGGTCTGCTATATTAGTGATATATAAAAACTGATTACTTTTCCCAACATTGCCTAGTAATTGTTTATTATTTTTCTATTAGACAAACAACACCGATCAATATTACTGAGCTCAAGACTATGAGTAACATCACTCTAAATAGATTTGCCTCCAACACCAGAGGTATATTCATTTTAATGATTTCGACAATGTGAGCCCAATGACAAAGCTTTATGCACTAAGTTAGGGCAAAATTAAGAAAAAACTTTTAAGCTTCAGTCCTCGGGGTAAAGAGTGGACATGACTGAGTGACAAATTTCTTTCTTTCATACATAGCTAAACTTTATA
Organism: Tragulus kanchil; assembly: GCA_022376925.1. Lineage (NCBI taxonomy): Eukaryota > Metazoa > Chordata > Mammalia > Artiodactyla > Tragulidae > Tragulus > Tragulus kanchil. The sequence goes on along the minus strand of JAIOJX010000004.1, from coordinate 99,687,625 downwards.
GTTTGTTAGTAGAAGTAGGAAGCTCCTGCTAAATAATCTTTTTTCTGCTCATCTCTGTGCTTTTGAAAAATTTATGAAAAAATTCATGAGGAAAACTCAGGAGAAATTAAAAATTTTGATAATATTGTTGACTAGCCCAGGGAAATCTTTTAAAACATTTTATATGGTATCTTAAGCCCTGTATTTGGAGAATTATTGATTCTCTCAGTACCAAAAACCTGTACATTTTTCCCTTTTTACTTTAATTTACAAATTGGTTTTGATGAAATTCAAAACAGAACATTTATCAGTTGGTAGTGGTTTCATAGGTAAATACTATTGTGAGCTTTTCTTGGATTGAGATTTTCCATTATTATTGTTTTATATAATATTTTATATATTTCTGATGAAATCCAGAAACTATTAGCAAACTAATACAAAGCTGTATTTGTGTCTTTTAGAATTATCTTTGAATTCATTTCTTTTATATTTTTCTGATTTAAGATATGATTTGTTACTTTGATTTGAAGTTGCTTTGTTCTCATTCTGAAAAGAATTGATGCATTTTATTTATCTAAATTTTAGCTAGCTTCTAACAAAATTTGTTATGATGAAAACCTTCAGATTTAGGAAATACACAAGACATTTTTAAAGAAGTTTATAGGTTAAGTGTAATGAACCTTTCTTTTTCATGTACCTTTCCAGTACCAGTAAGTCAGGCCTAATATTACACCATTTATTGCTGAGAACCTGCACTGGTGAATCTGAGCAGTGTAGCATAACACATTGATTTTATGCAGATCATCACCTTTATGTTTTGGGAGGTCTGCTATATTAGTGATATATAAAAACTGATTACTTTTCCCAACATTGCCTAGTAATTGTTTATTATTTTTCTATTAGACAAACAACACCGATCAATATTACTGAGCTCAAGACTATGAGTAACATCACTCTAAATAGATTTGCCTCCAACACCAGAGGTATATTCATTTTAATGATTTCGACAATGTGAGCCCAATGACAAAGCTTTATGCACTAAGTTAGGGCAAAATTAAGAACTAAAAAAATTCTTTTTTCTTTTTAATTTATATATTTAAAAAGCCCTTTTATATTTCTGTGCTGTGAAGGGTTTTAAACAATATTTTCATTACAGAGATTTTCTGTTTGGTTCATTAGACAAGATTTGCATCTTGTCTTTGACATTACCTGAATATTTTTCCTTTAGGGAAATATTTATTTTTCCTTTAAGGAAAAATATTTAGATAATGTTTGATTTTTATGTTACATTGGAACATGTATATGAACAATTTTTTCTCAGTTTCTCTTAAACTAATTTTAGGAAGATGATAAATTTATTTTAGACAGAAAATAGCCTTAGCTGTTGTAAGCATTGGCATTAAAATGTTTTTCTATTGTGAAGGTATAATTTAGTTGTTTACTGTAAATTTATATTAAGTGCATAAGCACACGAGATCAGAAATTATTTGTGTGTGTATTCCAAAAAGAACACTTTGTCTTGCATCAAATGTAATTGATCCTGAAGCAGTGTAATCACAATTACTCACTTTCTTAATTGGCCTGCCCAAAATCAGAAAATGGAAACCGATCGACAGTGTTTAAATCAATAGCTTCATAGTAGTGCTGTTGGAGGTAGGGAGATAGTGGTAATGGGTGGATCAATTGGTCTTAGACGCCAATCACAGACTCTGCCTTTTGCATAGTAAATAGCACTTTTTGCTTAGTGATGTGCGGTATTAGTCTTGGTAGTTCAATAAAAAAGGGAATAAAGCAAGAATGGTTGATATGGAGTTTTTTCTTCAAAATGTGTTATACAGATCAATACATAAATAAGAGTATATTTGATAGGAAGCCTTTAGAAATGCTGAGAACATGGACTATGAGCCCTTCAGGTACACTTCTATTTATTAACAGAATAGGAACAAGAGTAAAATGATCCTCCTTTAGCTTATAGATTAATTTTCTATATCATTATAGTTATATGATACATATATAAATAGATAAAGCTATTATATATAACTGCATAGTTATATGGATACTGAATAAGTATTAATGTCTCTTTTTACTTTGCATTTTAAATGGTCATCAAATTAAGTCCTTGATTAAATGTATGTAATATATGTAAATGTATCTCTCTAAAAGTAGATGCAGTGCATAAACAGGTCTCACCCATGTTATCAGCAGATACTAATATATTAACTAGTATGAAAAATTACCTGATTTGGCTCAGGTTAGAGGACTGAGCACTAATATCCACCCATCATTTTTGCCCCAAATCCATTAAAAAGACAGAAAATACATTCTTTGATAGAAAATGAGCACTAAAAAGAGAAAGAATGCTATTAGCTGACCAGAAATTGTGAAGAATTATTGGCAGTTAGAAAGCAAATGGGAGCAGATAAACAATAACAGAGAAAATAAAAACCACAGAGCAGAGCACTCATGGGAGAAAACTGCTGTAATGGTAAGAACAAATCTGGCAGAATATCAGACACAAAGTGAACAAGTGAACAGAATAGTGAGGGTAAGACAATACAGGGAATTAAAGAACTACTTCTAAGCCCCAGGTTCCCAACCTTTCCCCTAGCAGCAGACAACATACACATTTAATCGGAGGCCTAAGAATTACCCTGTAAAGAACATGAACAACTGCTTGCCTGGGAAGGACTTTTGGTAAGGATGTGGGGGGCCCAAGAGAACAGCAAGAGTTAAATTTATAGGAAGGAAGCAGGATGGTCAGAGATGAGAGGAAATGCAATTCTGCCCAAGAGAAGGATATTCTCCAGCCATCTACCAGTAGGGTAAAGCCAATCTTATGTCTGTCGGTGGAGAGTTAAGACTTTTGCCTACCTGCCTCCTAGCTTCTTGACCATGTAACCAGTCAGGTCGCACCCATTTAAGAAAGCTCCAACCAGTCCACCAGAGGAGAGGAGGTTCATAACCTCATAATGACATAACTCACTAACATACATGGTGCAGTAGCTGTGTGCTTGGCACTATTCTAAACACTTAGGTTGTGTGTATTAATTTATTTAATAATTCTCAGGACATTCCTATGACGTGAGTATTGTTACTGTCCCATTTTAGAGATGAATAAACTAAGGCACAGTAGGAAAACTTTTCTAAAATTTTACAGCTTTTGTATGGATACTGAATAAGTATTAATGTCTCTTTTTACTTTGCATTTTAAATGGTCATCAAATTAAGTCCTTGATTAAATGTATGTAATATATGTAAATGTATCTCTCTAAAAGTAGATGCAGTGCATAAACAGGTCTCACCCATGTTATCAGCAGATACTAATATATTAACTAGTATGAAAAATTACCTGATTTGGCTCAGGTTAGAGGACTGAGCACTAATATCCACCCATCATTTTTGCCCCAAATCCATTAAAAAGACAGAAAATACATTCTTTGATAGAAAATGAGCACTAAAAAGAGAAAGAATGCTATTAGCTGACCAGAAATTGTGAAGAATTATTGGCAGTTAGAAAGCAAATGGGAGCAGATAAACAATAACAGAGAAAATAAAAACCACAGAGCAGAGCACTCATGGGAGAAAACTGCTGTAATGGTAAGAACAAATCTGGCAGAATATCAGACACAAAGTGAACAAGTGAACAGAATAGTGAGGGTAAGACAATACAGGGAATTAAAGAACTACTTCTAAGCCCCAGGTTCCCAACCTTTCCCCTAGCAGCAGACAACATACACATTTAATCGGAGGCCTAAGAATTACCCTGTAAAGAACATGAACAACTGCTTGCCTGGGAAGGACTTTTGGTAAGGATGTGGGGGCCTAAGAGAACAGCAAGAGTTAAATTTATAGGAAGGAAGCAGGATGGTCAGAGATGAGAGGAAATGCAATTCTGCCCAAGAGAAGGATATTCTCCAGCCATCTACCAGTAGGGTAAAGCCAATCTTATGTCTGTCGGTGGAGAGTTAAGACTTTTGCCTACCTGCCTCCTAGCTTCTTGACCATGTAACCAGTCAGGTCGCACCCATTTAAGAAAGCTCCAACCAGTCCACCAGAGGAGAGGAGGTTCATAACCTCATAATGACATAACTCACTAACATACATGGTGCAGTAGCTGTGTGCTTGGCACTATTCTAAACACTTAGGTTGTGTGTATTAATTTATTTAATAATTCTCAGGACATTCCTATGACGTGAGTATTGTTACTGTCCCATTTTAGAGATGAATAAACTAAGGCACAGTAGGAAAACTTTTCTAAAATTTTACAGCTTTTGTGCAGCAGAACTTGCTGTATTCATTAATCAAACCGAGTCCTTCATTATAAATACAGACAGCTTAGGATAACCAGACTTCTGAAGGGAGGCATCAGTTTTAAAAGGAAGACTCAAAATAACTTACACTTACCAGTCATGAAGGGAGCAGACAATCTGAGAAAGAGACGAGATATCTTTAAACTAAATCTGATTTCTGAGAACACTATATCTATAAAGCAAGAATAAATTGCTTACTTTTAGGAGTAATTACTCCTTCTAAAGATTTAAAAACATAGTTCCTAAGGAAATTCAGTAAGTGGATGATTGACTGGACACAGCTGAAGTCTGATATAGTGTTCCTTAAGAGGGGGTCTGGGGAAGGAAATAACACCCCACTCCACTATTACTGTCAGGATAGTCCCGTAGACAGAGGAGCCTGGTGGACTACAGTCTTTGGGGTCACAGAACAGTGAAAACACAACTGACCGACAGTAACAAGGGGGAATCCGTGAGTGAAGTCAAGTGGGATGGAAGACACAAAGACAGGGATGGACAATATGGAAGAAAAGTTAAAAGAAGCAGTTCATCTAATAGGCCTAGAAGAAAAGAAAAGAGACAGTGGAGACAAGAAATAAAGGAGAAAAATTTCCCAAGCAAATGAAATGTAAAAGCTTTCGGATTGAAAGGACCCATCAAAGGCCAAATGTGGGAATGTGAACAACTAGTAGAAAGGCCATACACATTCTGCTAGAATTTTTGATAACGAGAAAACCGCTTTATATCTTCCAGAGAGGAGAAGAAAAGATTACCTAAAAATAAACAAGGATGTGAATGGAATCAGATCTCTTCTCAGTATTGGTGTCAGTTCTGGTGGCAAGAAGGCAAGGGACTTAACCTTTAAAATCTTGAGGAGGCGTGGGATGGGGGAGATATACATATGACTGATCTGGGATCGTACATACCTGTAAACAACAAAACTCTGTAAAAGTAAAAAACAAAATAAAAATCAAAAGAATCTTGAGGAAACCAAATAGACATGTTTCAGACAAGCAAAGGTTCCATCAGTTTACCCCCCAGAGATCTTTTCTTGAAAGGATTACTCAAAGATATAGTATAGTTAGTAAAAAAAAAAAAAAAAAAGAATTTTTTTATAATGTGCTACAGGAAAAAAAGAGAATTCTACCTCTAAAACCCTTCAATGTGTAAAAATAGTTGGTCACATCTAATGTAAAAAACAAACTAATAATCTGGAACACAAATCTCAACGTTAATAAGTATGAGGAAGAATGATGATGTTCTTGTGATACTTCACAAGAGTATCGATTGATGGCAAGAACAAGTTTAAATGGATTAAAAGCTAACGTCTAAATTAGTGGAAATGTGATGTATTAGAACATCCAGATGACTAAAGGGAAGAAGAGCAGGAGTGCTTAAAACTTGACCAGGGGCTTCCCCGGTAGCTCAGTGGTAGAGTTCGCCTGCCAATGCAGGAGACACAGGTTCGATCCCTGATGCGGGAAGAAAGATCCCACATTGCTGCGGAGCAACTAAGCCTGTGAGCCACAACTATCGAGCCTGTGCTCTAGAGCCTCGGAGCCACAACTGTTGAGGCTTTGTGCTGCAGCTACTGAAGCCCCTGTGACCTAGAGCCCAAGTTCTACAACAAGAAGTTACCCCAACAAGAAGATACCATATGCTGCAGAGCAGCTAAGCCCATGAGCCGCAGCTGTTGAGCCCATGTGCCACAGCTATTGAAGCCCATGCGCCCTAGAGCCCGAGTTCCGCAAGAAGAGAAGTCACCACAGCAGGAAGCCTGTTCACCTCCACTAGAGAATAGCCCCTACTCCCTGCAACTAGAAAAGAGCCTGTGGCAGCAGTGGAAACCCAGAATAGCCAAAAATAAATAAATAAACTTGACCAATTTAATAAAGCAGGAGAATAAAAAAGCATGATAAATAGGAACTAGAATAAGATGCCTGAAAGAGGCCACACAGTTATCAGTATTCATGTCCATAAGTTAATTTCCACTTATATTGGACATGTAAAAATTCAGTTAAACATATACTGTTTATAAAAGCCCCACCTAAAGAGAGTGGCATAGAAAAAATTGAGAATAAAAAAATAAAATTATATTTGTGTGTGTGTGTATTATCAGACATATAAGTTACCTATCACCACTTGAAGTATCAGAAGCATTTTATTTTAAGTCAAAAAGGCAAAATAAGGTTACCCTCTTTCAGCACTTTCACATTTGTATGGATTTAGAGCTAATACAAAAAGACAAGTAAAAATAGAAGTATAAATAGTAGAAAGAAAGGCACAAAATTATCGTTTTTATCCTGTATATAATCACCACCCCACAAAGTCTTAGAATCAATAGAAAATCTATTATTTAAGTTAATGAATTTAGAACTGTGGTACAAATCATTGTGTGAAAATCATTACCATTTCTATATAGTAGGAATGACCAACTTCAAAACATTATGAATAGGGCTTCCCTGGTGGTCCAGTGGGTAAGGACACCACCTTGCACTGCAAGGGGCACCGGTTCAATCCCTGGCCTGGGAAGATCCCACGTGCCGTGGAGCGACTGGACTGATATGTCCAATTACCGAGCCGGAGCTCAGGAGCACATGCGCCCAGAGCCAGTGCTCTGCGACAAAAGAGGCCACTGCGATGGGAGGCCCACACGGGCCAAAGAGCGAAGATGGATGAAAGTAGATAAATGAAAGACCAATAGAAGTGGCCTGCCCGCCCCCCTCCCTCCCCAACCTGCCCCCCCCCAAAATAAATAAATAATAAATATTTTTAAAAATTATAAATAAAATTATTTTAATTGTAAGAACAACAAAAGGAATAATGTTAGCAAAAAATATATGATACCTGTATGTAGGTTTTTAAAAACTTGAAACTTTCCTAAAGGCCATAAAAGGAAGATATGAATAAAACTAATAAACCTACTTTGTTCCTAAATGGGATCTAGGACTCTCCCTCAGGTTAATCTCAAATCCAGTGTGATTCTGTGCTAAATTCCAGTAAACCTTTCCAAGGAGCTTGCAAATTTCTAAAATTCACCTAAAAAGAGAATGTCCAAGAAAAGTCAAAACAAAAATTTAATATAAAAAACCTTTTTTCAATAATAACTTCAAAATATTCTTTAAAGTTGCAAGAATATTTTTATTCAATGTGATTGGCTATTAGCATAGGAATCAGTGAAACAAAACAGAATTTAGAGATTTTGTGTATCATAAAGGTGATACATCAGTGGGGTGAGATTTCATGTCAGTGGTGTATGGATCATTATCTGGATAAACTAAAGATACCTTCTTCCCACAGATTACTGCAAAAGAAATTCCAAATGGATTTATTATTCAGTCATAGAAAGTATTAAAAAAGCGTTAAAAATAATATAAACATTATGGACATTGTGGGGAATGAACAGTGAGTGGGAGGCGTGGAAAGAGTAACATGGAAACCTATACTATCATATGTGAAAGAGATAACTAAGGAGTCTGGAGGGGTGGAATAGAGGGGACTGGGAAGGGGATGGAAGAGTGAGAGGTCAGGAATATACATATGACTTACCTGGGATTATACATATCTGTAAACAATGAAACTTTGTAAAAGCAAAATGTCAAATAAAAATAATTATAAAAAAATATAAATAAACATTGTTACACTCTTTGAGGGGCAAAAGTCAAACAAGACATAGTATCCAGAAAGATACAGAGAAAGAGTGACATATTTGACTATTAAAACTTTCAAGCTTCTCTACAGAAAAGGAAAATAGATACTGTAAGAGGTGAGATAGTGAGATAGTATCGCAGCATGTTTAACAGGCAAAAGTTTAGTAACCAGAATATATAAAGAACTCTGGCAATTTTCAGTAAAAAAACAAGTTAATATAAAAGTGGAGAAAAGAAAAGTTGGGAGTAGTTTATTTACAAGAAATGCAAAGGACCAATAACAATAGTAAATCCAACATTGGTAATAGATAGGGAAATAAAATTTTCATCCAAATAAAAAAAGATTCGCAAAATTCTTAAATAGTTTTAATACCTGACAAGGAAGATACAGAAAAACATGTATTCTTGTTTACTGTTTGTGGAATTTCAAGTTGGCACCACTCTTTTTTAGGTCAGTTTGGCAGTATTTATCAAGAACTAAATATTCATACTCTTCAATGTAGTGATTTCATTTTTAGAGTGTCGGACTTGGGGAAGTGTGGGAGCTTGTGCTTTAGAAATAGATCTAAGAGTATTAAGCATCGTAGAGAAAATTTGCAAATGAGAATTGTTGGGGGGAATGCTTAAATAAATTATGATGCCTCCTATTAGGTATGCTCATTTTGAGTATCTACTATATATTAAGCACTAAACTGGGTTATGATGTTTCCTTTAATTATTGAGACTAGTCCAAGGTTTAGTGCCATTTTTCTCATTTTATACTTGAGGAAACTTGAGTTTCACAAGGGTTAGACTACTTGTACATTTCTCTTACCTGGAAAAATTTACCAGTTTTCATCCTAAAAGTCTGTGAAATGAGATTATATGTAGTATATGTATTATAATTCATTGTACAACAGGTAGAGTCTTGTCTTATATTAAACTGTTACATCATCTGATCCCTTCAAATTGGGCCATTCAGAACTGCTTAATATTAGTACTTTGTCGATCTGGTAATCTGTTAATTCTGTTAAATTTGCATATGTCATTTTTCTTTTTCACCATTCCCTATCTATGTCAAGACATCTGTGTTTATGTTCAACCAAAGAATAGGAGAAGAGAAATGGAGGGGGGGAGAGGGCAAAAGAAAACTATAAGGAGAGACAAGAGAACAATTAAAAAAAAAAGACAAAATATTTCAAAGAATGCTCATGGCAAACTTTGGAGGACATCCTGGAACACTAAATGAAGGTAAATTTTGCAAAATGAAGAGGAAATGTTCCATCTTACTCCCAGCTAAGCTATATCTTGCTTCTAAGCTAAGACTGACTTATAAAGTATTTTATATACCATTATATTAATTAGATTTTACATTCAGTATAGGCTCAAGACTTTTGGGATCAGCGGTTAAGACTGCTGGAGTACTCAGAAATGCAAAGGACCAATAACAAAGTTTTAAAAAACATGATTTTGTTTTAATACATGACAAGGAAGATACAGAAAAACATGTATTCTTGTTTACTGTTTGTGGAATTTCAAGTTGGCACCACTCTTTTTTAGGTCAGTTTGGCAGTATTTATCAAGAACTAAATATTCATACTCTTCAATGTAGTGATTTCATTTTTAGAGTGTCGGACTTGGGGAAGTGTGGGAGCTTGTGCTTTAGAAATAGATCTAAGAGTATTAAGCATCGTAGAAAATTTGCAAATGAGAATTGTTGGGGGGAATGCTTAAATAAATTATGATGCCTCCTATTAGGTATGCTCATTTTGAGTATCTACTATATATTAAGCACTAAACTGGGTTATGATGTTTCCTTTAATTATTGAGACTAGTCCAAGGTTTAGTGCCATTTTTCTCATTTTATACTTGAGGAAACTTGAGTTTCACAAGGGTTAGACTACTTGTACATTTCTCTTACCTGGAAAAATTTACCAGTTTTCATCCTAAAAGTCTGTGAAATGAGATTATATGTAGTATATGTATTATAATTCATTGTACAACAGGTAGAGTCTTGTCTTATATTAAACTGTTACATCATCTGATCCCTTCAAATTGGGCCATTCAGAACTGCTTAATATTAGTACTTTGTCGATCTGGTAATCTGTTAATTCTGTTAAATTTGCATATGTCATTTTTCTTTTTCACCATTCCCTATCTATGTCAAGACATCTGTGTTTATGTTCAACCAAAGAATAGGAGAAGAGAAATGGAGGGGGGGAGAGGGCAAAAGAAAACTATAAGGAGAGACAAGAGAACAATTAAAAAAAAAAAAAAGACAAAATATTTCAAAGAATGCTCATGGCAAACTTTGGAGGACATCCTGGAACACTAAATGAAGGTAAATTTTGCAAAATGAAGAGGAAATGTTCCATCTTACTCCCAGCTAAGCTATATCTTGCTTCTAAGCTAAGACTGACTTATAAAGTATTTTATATACCATTATATTAATTAGATTTTACATTCAGTATAGTGACTTCACCATGTAGGGGTTCATTTATGATTCCCCTGGTACACGAAGAACAGAGGTCAGCGGTTAAGAGCTGCTGGAGTATCTCCACCTGTCTTCCAGTAGAAGATCTTCCCAACTTTCTGTTCCGTGAGCTAATTTCATAAGCAAGTGCCAGTCATCCTCAGGGTCACAAGGTGGCTTCTGTACTTGCAGGGTTCTGTCTGAATTCTGGCTCTTCCCCTGCCTCCCGCCCCCCCCCCGCAAAGGAATGAAGTAACATGGAGGGAGGAGCCCCATGTGTGCTGGAGGAGCAGCACTTTCCCAGGAGTCCCCAGCAGACTTTCTGTTCAGTCTTCATTGGTCATAATTGGGTTACTTGATCAGTCCAGCTATTAATACAGAGGCTTGAGAGAGACACTGTTCAGGTGGGTACACTGTCTCCCTGAACAGAATCAGGATTGTGTATCAGGAGAGAAGAAAAAGGAAAACAATTACTGAGTAAACGGTGAGTAGTGTCTGCCACAGCAGTGTTGCGGTTTTATTACCTGTGCCCCGTAAGACCCATTTCAGATGGACTGACAGGCTTAGTTTTTCATATATAAATACATGTTGCTCATTTCACCAAACACAGAATAATGCATAAAATATATAATAGAATAAATAAAAGAATAAGATATATAATACATAAATATGTAATGTTAAATAAGTATGTAATATATAAATAATAAGTATGTGATCAAATAGATGTAAAGAACAGTAAAATAAAACATGAATTACCAAACGTAACAGAAGTGAAACATAGCCAGTTAAGTCAAATCGTGTATGTTCATCTCTAACACATGAGTTGTTGCTTGTGGGGACTTTTCAGGATTCCCTTTCCCCCGCAGACTGAAGCCTGCTGCTAACCCACCTTGGTTTTCATGTCTGCTTTAGAAAGCAAGTGCACTTTCCCTTCTTTCCTGTGCTCTTGCACCATTCAGCCTGGGCATCAGTGCTCTAGAGCTACTTAACCCAGCGGGTCTAGCAGCCCTTTTCAGGAGTGTTGCAAAGGAGATTATTTCCTCTGCGTTTAAAAGAAGTCAGAAGTAAAGATAGCAGAGTATGTGTAATTTAACCCAATGGCCCCAAACTCCTCAAACTGTATTCCTCTTAGTAAAATATTTGTACCACACTCTTCCTGTATGGACTGTATATGTCTCAACTGGGCTAACATATCATGTATGTACTGAGATATTATGTACAGACAAAAATAGACCTTTAGGCGGGTTGAAGGGGGAGAAAAATTGATAGGTTGTTGTTTCCCTGCCCCTTCCCCCTGCAGTGGATTTTCTACCTCGGTGAAGGGCCTTGTCTTTTCCCACTTGGAAAACACTGATTGATCTAGTTATTTGTTAGCCCTAAGTCAGTTGATAACAGGTACACCTACCCATCTACTCCTTTATCAGCCTTTACATATTTCTCTTAGTGTGACTTAGCCCTCCTGTCCATCGACTGCTCTCATCCTTCAGTTGTCCTGCCCTCAACACTTCTATGTCACTGACTCCTTCTCTGCTGTTGTTGAAAGAAATATCTTCCTTCATTCCAGGCCTAGTTCTCATTCCATTCACCTAGTTCTTACACTCTTAATCCCAACCTCGCCCACCTCCTCTAGGCATTTTTTTACCTTGTTTCTTTCAGATGGACTGACAGGCTTAGTTTCATATATAAATACATGTTGCTCATTTCACCAAACACAGAATAATGCATAAAATATATAATAGAATAAATAAAAGAATAAGATATATAATACATAAATATGTAATGTTAAATAAGTATGTAATATATAAATAATAAGTATGTGATCAAATAGATGTAAAGAACAGTAAAATAAAACATGAATTACCAAACGTAACAGAAGTGAAACATAGCCAGTTAAGTCAAATCGTGTATGTTCATCTCTAACACATGAGTTGTTGCTTGTGGGGACTTTTCAGGATTCCCTTTCCCCCGCAGACTGAAGCCTGCTGCTAACCCACCTTGGTTTTCATGTCTGCTTTAGAAAGCAAGTGCACTTTCCCTTCTTTCCTGTGCTCTTGCACCATTCAGCCTGGGCATCAGTGCTCTAGAGCTACTTAACCCAGCGGGTCTAGCAGCCCTTTTCAGGAGTGTTGCAAAGGAGATTATTTCCTCTGCGTTTAAAAGAAGTCAGAAGTAAAGATAGCAGAGTATGTGTAATTTAACCCAATGGCCCCAAACTCCTCAAACTGTATTCCTCTTAGTAAAATATTTGTACCACACTCTTCCTGTATGGACTGTATATGTCTCAACTGGGCTAACATATCATGTATGTACTGAGATATTATGTACAGACAAAAATAGACCTTTAGGCGGGTTGAAGGGGGAGAAAAATTGATAGGTTGTTGTTTCCCTGCCCCTTCCCCCTGCAGTGGATTTTCTACCTCGGTGAAGGGCCTTGTCTTTTCCCACTTGGAAAACACTGATTGATCTAGTTATTTGTTAGCCCTAAGTCAGTTGATAACAGGTACACCTACCCATCTACTCCTTTATCAGCCTTTACATATTTCTCTTAGTGTGACTTAGCCCTCCTGTCCATCGACTGCTCTCATCCTTCAGTTGTCCTGCCCTCAACACTTCTATGTCACTGACTCCTTCTCTGCTGTTGTTGAAAGAAATATCTTCCTTCATTCCAGGCCTAGTTCTCATTCCATTCACCTAGTTCTTACACTCTTAATCCCAACCTCGCCCACCTCCTCTAGGATCTTACCTTGTTTCTTTCTCAGCCTTTAATTACATTCAGGTTTCTTTACGCATTTTTCCTTTGTGTCTGCATTGTCCTGAGTCGTCTGCTCTTCTCCATCCCATCTTTCTCTGCCAGTCTTTCCATTCGACTTCAACTCCCTGCCTCCTGCGTTCTCTCTCCAGATTGAACCACACCGTGAGCTAAGTCCGTTGTTACACGTGCTGGTTTTTCCTCCTCACTGCCATATTTGACTTCCACCTTTCCTCCCGGCCACTCGTTTCCATTGTCTTCTGCAAGGTACACCACTTATGTTTTTATTTACATGCAGCTCTTCTCCAGACTTCCACTTTATCCTTTTTTCTTGGCATGTCCTCTTTTCCTAATGATCTTATCTAGGCTTCGGCCCCTCCCTGTATGTTCTGGTTACTGCTAAACTCATGTATACTGCCCTGACCTGTTTTCTGATTCATGATTTGTATTTCCAGTTATCTACTAAATACCTCTTCCTGGGTGACTCAGTGCTACTCAAAATATAGCATGATTAAATCCAGATCATTTTGTTTAATCCCCTCCACCTCCACTTCATTGGAGGAAGTCCTCCCAGTCATTCACGTTAGACGGTTCAAGGTCTCTTCCTCCCGTTCGTCCCCGCATCTGTCTCTTTTAACTCTAAAACACCCCGATCTTCCCATTCCTGTCCTAGGGAAGCAGCCTTGCATAGTGGAATTAAAATATATATATATATATGGTAGCAGTCATTAGACTTTGGAGTAGGATAGACCTCGCTTCAACTCTCAGTGCTGCTGTGTTTTCTACTCGGTGAAGGGCCTTGTCTTTTCCCACTGAACTTGACTTTTTCCAAGTCAGTTGATAACAGGTACACCTACCCATCTACTCCTTTATCAGCCTTTACATATTTCTCTTAGTGTGACTTAGCCCTCCTGTCCATCGACTGCTCTCATCCTTCAGTTGTCCTGCCCTCAACACTTCTATGTCACTGACTCCTTCTCTGCTGTTGTTGAAAGAAATATCTTCCTTCATTCCAGGCCTAGTTCTCATTCCATTCACCTAGTTCTTACACTCTTAATCCCAACCTCGCCCACCTCCTCTAGGATCTTACCTTGTTTCTTTCTCAGCCTTTAATTACATTCAGGTTTCTTTACGCATTTTTCCTTTGTGTCTGCATTGTCCTGAGTCGTCTGCTCTTCTCCATCCCATCTTTCTCTGCCAGTCTTTCCATTCGACTTCAACTCCCTGCCTCCTGCGTTCTCTCTCCAGATTGAACCACACCGTGAGCTAAGTCCGTTGTTACACGTGCTGGTTTTTCCTCCTCACTGCCATATTTGACTTCCACCTTTCCTCCCGGCCACTCGTTTCCATTGTCTTCTGCAAGGTACACCACTTATGTTTTTATTTACATGCAGCTCTTCTCCAGACTTCCACTTTATCCTTTTTTCTTGGCATGTCCTCTTTTCCTAATGATCTTATCTAGGCTTCGGCCCCTCCCTGTATGTTCTGGTTACTGCTAAACTCATGTATACTGCCCTGACCTGTTTTCTGATTCATGATTTGTATTTCCAGTTATCTACTAAATACCTCTTCCTGGGTGACTCAGTGCTACTCAAAATATAGCATGATTAAATCCAGATCATTTTGTTTAATCCCCTCCACCTCCACTTCATTGGAGGAAGTCCTCCCAGTCATTCACGTTAGACGGTTCAAGGTCTCTTCCTCCCGTTCGTCCCCGCATCTGTCTCTTTTAACTCTAAAACACCCCGATCTTCCCCATTCCTGTCCTAGGGAAGCAGCCTTGCATAGTGGAATTAAAATATATATATATATATATGGTAGCAGTCATTAGACTTTGGAGTAGGATAGACCTCGCTTCAACTCTCAGTGCTGCTGTGTTCAAATCTTCATCCTAGTTATGTGACCTTGGGCATACTGTTTAACTTCTCCTAATGAATCAGGGGTAACAGAAGCTACCTCTTAGATCACTGTTAGAATGTACTAAAACAAAACACAAACCCCTGCCTAGACTGTTGATTATCCTCATCTCCCTCCCTTGGGTTTCTCCTGTTCGCCACCTTTACACACTGCCAGCACAGTCTCTAAAATGCAAACAGGATTTTTTACTTTCCTATGTCAGAAGGCTGTGGTGGTTTCCTTTTTTTTTTTTTTTTTTTTAAGGATACTTTGAAGCATGTTTGTCTGAGTTATGAGAGTAATCTATATATTATCATACAAATCAGGACTCTTCAGACAGTGACAGGAGACATTAACTGAACAGGATCCCAGGACAGCTGCCGTGGAGAACTGCGACTAACAGCCGAGCCGTGTATGCAGTCCTTTACCATGTGCCCCCAATTCCCTCTTTTGACGTATCCCACTGCTCACTATTTTCAAAGCACAGGTCTAGAATCCCTAGAATGCCCATCTCCCTCCTTTTGGAAGTAAACCTACCCCTCCCTCACTCCTGTAGAATTGATCAGCCCTCTTTCTTGGACTGTGAAACTTTCCACATATCTCTAACATTGTACTTACCTTTCTATTATAAACGTAATTGAACTCTTTCTCTGTCACTCAACTTGTGAACTTGAAGGGCCAGTCTTACTTGTCTTTAAATCCCCAGACACTCACAGAGTACATGGGATCAAGTTTGTGTTCAGTAAATGTTTATTGAATTAATAAATAAATTGGATTTATTGATTTGCCTTGGGCAATCCGTGTGTGGATAATTCAAACACATTCATTTTTTTTTGTTTTGTTGAGTCTGGTCCTTACCTTGTTCCATAAAACAAAAAATGGCAGCTTAAAAGATGATAGTATATAATAGCATAAAATCAAAGTGAATTTTCTTTTCTTTCCTTATATTTTAATGTTTATCCCGACTTCACCCTTCAAGAAAGTCTGTCTCTTTTTTTATTTTTTTACATTTTTTTTTTAAGAAAGTCTCTCTTAACCTAACGTTTGGTGGGGAATTTTTTTATTTGTATAGAAATATTTTTATTCACTCTTTACTTTTTTCTTCTTTATACGACATTGTTTTTATTGAAAAATAACTTACATACATCTGTAACACAAACTTCAGTGTTCAGCTTGATGAGTTTTTATGTGTACCACCAAGGCAAGGTTTCAGGCATAGGGAGCCATCCAGAAAGGTCTGCTCCCCTAAAGACATCACCTTTCCTATTGAAGTGACTGCTGTTCTGGGTTCTCCAACCATGAGTTATTGTTGGTATCATATGATAGGTACTTTTGGTTTTGGCTTCTTTAACTCAATTTTAGGTCTGGAATCATCTTTTATGGGTAAATAGTAGGTTTGTTTCTTAAATTGCCATGTAGTAGTATCTCACTGACTATATCGCAGTTCATTTATCCATTCTATTATCGATGGGCACTTGGGTTGTTTTTCATTTTGGACTATTAATAATAATAAAGTTCCAGTGAATATTATTGTACAGGTTTTCTTTTTATAGGACATAAATACTTACTAACATTTGGTATTTCTCATCCACAATTCCCATCTTCCTAATCACCTTTCCTCTGATCGTGAGACCCAGTTCTAACACAAAACTAGGAATTTCTTCTGTGGGACTTATAGGAAAGCTTTTCCTTTCCTGATAAAAAAGAACAGAGTCCATCAGCTCAGTTACTCACTACTCTTCCATCCTCACCTTTCCTTTTTCAATGGAATGTTAAAGTGGTACCTAAAGATGCAGCAGCCATCTGGCAACCGTGAGCGTGAGAATCAGCCGACGAGGAGAAGTGGAGTTGAAAGCTGGAGAAAGGGCTTCCCCTGGTGGTCCAGTGGGCAAGGACACCGCCCTGCAGTGCAAGGGGCGCCAGTTCGAGCCCTGGCCTGGAAAGATCCCACATACCACCGAGCGGCTGGACTGATGTGTCCAATTACCGAGCCGGAGCTTTGGAGCGCGTGCGCCCAGAGCCAGCGCTCTGCAAGGACAGAGGCCACCGCGATGGGAGGCCCACAGGAGCCAAAGAACAAAGATGGATGAAAATAAAGAAATGAAAGACCAATAGAAGTGGCCCGCCCACTCCCCTCCCTCCCCAACCCGACCCCTGCCCAAAAATAAATAAATAAATAAATCTTTAAAAAAAAAAAAAGGAAAGCTGGAGAAGCCTAGGTCTCTAACAGCATCCTTAAGCCATTGAACCAGCCTTTAATTGTATTACTTTTACACTGGACAGTAAGCACCTATTTCTCATGAAATTGTCAGTTGTATTTTCTACCTCTTTACAGCCAAACATATTGGTCATCACCCTACCTTCAAACATGTAATTTAGACATTTCTAAAGCAGTTTTAGTAATTTTTTTATAAAGAACAGTTTCATAAGGTTTAAATGAAATAAAATACACTTAGTATTGTTTTTCTGTATGATAAAAATCCAAAGCTACCTTTCCTGAATTCTTCCTATCTTGTCATTCGTATTAGCTTTCACCACATGTTGATCCACATGTTAATGAACCACATGTTAATGAACAATGCTACTAGAAAATAAGGGACTTAGTTTTAAGAAAGCAAATTTGCATATGAGGCATTATTTTATTAGCATATATCTTAACATGCTCACTCCGTTTGGTCACTCCAATAAAATGGTCACTCCATTTTATTCTTTATTTAAAAATTAATAATTTGAAAAAGATACGTTAACCAAGCCTAAAGCACTCCATTTTGTACACTTTCACTGCAAAGTTAAAGATAAGATATTCTTTACTAGATGAGTGGTAGTAAATGTTCTTCTGGTAATTGTTGATATATACCCTTGCTGCTTACCTATTTTTAAAAATTCTATGTCCAATGGCATATTTATCCTAACTGCAAATAATAGGTTTTCTAGTTGAGATAACAATGTATTTCTCTGTAAATTGTGTTGAGAAATAGCTTAAGCCTTTTTAGTGGTGATATTTAAGGCACACATCTTTATATGCTTTAATTATACCTATTTAACTGCATAGTATTAAGAAAAAATGTTTATTTATTAAGCATGCACTCATCTGTAATGGGTTTTTTTCTTAGTACCAAGGAGGATCGCTTCAGTGTTAATATTCAGCCTGCTGTTGGAGAACTGCTTTTACCTGTGGCCATGTCAGAGAAAGATTTTAAGAAAGAGCAAGGTGAGAGATCATTACAGTTTACTAGAAATTGGCGTCCCAAATAACATTTTTGTTTTTTATTCTTCTGGCGCATTAAATAAATCTTTAAAAAAAGGAAAGCTGGAGAAGCCTAGGTCTCTAACAGCATCCTTAAGCATTCTTAACACTGGACAGTAAGCACCTATTTCTCATGAAATTGTCAGTTGTATTTTCTACCTCTTTACAGCCAAACATATTGGTCATCACCCTACCTTCAAACATGTAATTTAGACATTTCTAAAGCAGTTTTAGTAATTTTTTTATAAAGAACAGTTTCATAAGGTTTAAATGAAATAAAATACACTTAGTATTGTTTTTCTGTATGATAAAAATCCAAAGCTACCTTTCCTGAATTCTTCCTATCTTGTCATTCGTATTAGCTTTCACCACATGTTGATCCACATGTTAATGAACCACATGTTAATGAACAATGCTACTAGAAAATAAGGGACTTAGTTTTAAGAAAGCAAATTTGCATATGAGGCATTATTTTATTAGCATATATCTTAACATGCTCACTCCGTTTGGTCACTCCAATAAAATGGTCACTCCATTTTATTCTTTATTTAAAAATTAATAATTTGAAAAAGATACGTTAACCAAGCCTAAAGCACTCCATTTTGTACACTTTCACTGCAAAGTTAAAGATAAGATATTCTTTACTAGATGAGTGGTAGTAAATGTTCTTCTGGTAATTGTTGATATATACCCTTGCTGCTTACCTATTTTTAAAAATTCTATGTCCAATGGCATATTTATCCTAACTGCAAATAATAGGTTTTCTAGTTGAGATAACAATGTATTTCTCTGTAAATTGTGTTGAGAAATAGCTTAAGCCTTTTTAGTGGTGATATTTAAGGCACACATCTTTATATGCTTTAATTATACCTATTTAACTGCATAGTATTAAGAAAAAATGTTTATTTATTAAGCATGCACTCATCTGTAATGGGTTTTTTTCTTAGTACCAAGGAGGATCGCTTCAGTGTTAATATTCAGCCTGCTGTTGGAGAACTGCTTTTACCTGTGGCCATGTCAGAGAAAGATTTTAAGAAAGAGCAAGGTGAGAGATCATTACAGTTTACTAGAAATTGGCGTCCCAAATAACATGTGTTCATTCTTCTGGCTGAACTCTAAAATATCTTCCCATATGTACATAGCCACTAACAGATGTCAGTGCACAGTCTTCCTATTTTTGCTAATGTTTGTGTTTATAAACTAACCTTAAAAATACATGTTTGGGGCTTCCCTGGTGGTCCAGTGGCTAAGGACACCACCTTGCAGTGCAGGGGGCGCTGGTTCGATCCCTGGCCTGGGAAGATCCCATGTGCCGTGGAGCGGCTGGACTGATGTGTCCAATTACCGAGCCGGAGCTCTGGAGCGCATGCACCAAGAGCGGGTGCTCTGCGACAACAGAGGCCACCACAATGGGAGGCCCACAGGAGCCAAAGAACAAAGACGGATGAAAACAGAGAAATGAAAGACCAATAGAAGTGGCCCGCCCGCCCCTCCTCCCACCCTAACCCGTGCCCCCCCACCACCAAAAAAAGAAGCAGGGGAAAAAAAAAATACATGTTTGCCTACATTCCTGGTATACTTGAAAAATAATTACTGTGTCTTTTAAATAATAAATTGATTCTTAATTAACTTTTCAGTTCTGGGAGTTTTGGTTTGTCATTCAAATGATGTATTCATGTGTTTTGTATTAGTGAAACTGTCAGGAATTTGAGACTTAACGAAGTCTCATCACAGTACGTGTTATATGCATGTACTTCCTTTCACTATAGGACTAGTTTTTTTGTGTGCTCCACTAATATATTTTTCCCTGTTAGAGTACCCTACCTTCAAAATAAAGTCCTAATTGTGGCATTAAAATATTAGAATACCTCCATTTTCTTTGACTTTATTCTGTATTAAAGAAATATTATGCTGTAAGGCTATATCAGAACTTAAGTATTTTAAAGTAAGCACCAAAAAAGAAAGTATCTTCAGCAGAATGAAAGTATTAATATATTGGGCTTG
The DNA here is from genome assembly GCA_022376925.1 of Tragulus kanchil. Lineage (NCBI taxonomy): Eukaryota > Metazoa > Chordata > Mammalia > Artiodactyla > Tragulidae > Tragulus > Tragulus kanchil. Next base: position 99,667,359 of record JAIOJX010000004.1, on the reverse strand, counting down.
CCATAGAGTTAAGTCATCTGTAATGGGTTTTTTTCTTAGTACCAAGGAGGATCGCTTCAGTGTTAATATTCAGCCTGCTGTTGGAGAACTGCTTTTACCTGTGGCCATGTCAGAGAAAGATTTTAAGAAAGAGCAAGGTGAGAGATCATTACAGTTTACTAGAAATTGGCGTCCCAAATAACATGTGTTCATTCTTCTGGCTGAACTCTAAAATATCTTCCCATATGTACATAGCCACTAACAGATGTCAGTGCACAGTCTTCCTATTTTTGCTAATGTTTGTGTTTATAAACTAACCTTAAAAATACATGTTTGGGGCTTCCCTGGTGGTCCAGTGGCTAAGGACACCACCTTGCAGTGCAGGGGGCGCTGGTTCGATCCCTGGCCTGGGAAGATCCCATGTGCCGTGGAGCGGCTGGACTGATGTGTCCAATTACCGAGCCGGAGCTCTGGGCGCATGCACCCAGGGCCGGTGCTCTGCAACAACAGAGGCCACCACAATGGGAGGCCCACAGGAGCCAAAGAACAAAGACGGATGAAAATAGAGAAATGAAAGACCAATAGAAGTGCCCCCCCACCACCAAAAAAAGAAGCAGGGGAAAAAAAAAATACATGTTTGCCTACATTCCTGGTATACTTGAAAAATAATTACTGTGTCTTTTAAATAATAAATTGATTCTTAATTAACTTTTCAGTTCTGGGAGTTTTGGTTTGTCATTCAAATGATGTATTCATGTGTTTTGTATTAGTGAAACTGTCAGGAATTTGAGACTTAACGAAGTCTCATCACAGTACGTGTTATATGCATGTACTTCCTTTCACTATAGGACTAGTTTTTTTGTGTGCTCCACTAATATATTTTTCCCTGTTAGAGTACCCTACCTTCAAAATAAAGTCCTAATTGTGGCATTAAAATATTAGAATACCTCCATTTTCTTTGACTTTATTCTGTATTAAAGAAATATTATGCTGTAAGGCTATATCAGAACTTAAGTATTTTAAAGTAAGCACCAAAAAAGAAAGTATCTTCAGCAGAATGAAAGTATTAATATATTGGGCTTGCCATAGAGTTAAGCATACCTTCTAAATAAAAATAATTTATTTCTCATGTGAGTAAGGGAAAACAACTGCCTAATTTTATGTGTTTAATTAAGAATAGCATTTATAGGGCCTCCCTGGTGGTCCAGTGGATAAAGAGTCCACCTTGCAGTGCAAGGGGCATTGGTTCCACCCCTGACCAGGAAGATCCCACGTGACATGGAGCGGCTGGGCTTGTGTGTCCGATTACAAGCCAGCGTTCTGGAGCACATGTACCGAGAGCCAGTGCTCTGCAACGAGAGAGGCCACTGCGATGGGAGGCCCACACAGGCCAAAGCATTTAAAAAAAAAATAAAAAAAGATGGATGAAAATAAATAATGACTTAGAGGCAAAAAAATACATATATATATATCATTTATAAAACCAGGACATATTTAAATGGTATAGTCAGCAATGGTTTTGAAATGTAAGTGAATCTGGTCTGTTTTTTTTTTTTTTTTGAAGGGGTTATCAGGGATTCCCTTCATCTTGAGGTCATTAACTCATACCTTTCAAGCTTTCATAAAGTACTAGGCACACACAAATATCTACACCTAAGGAGAAGGGCTTGCTTCCTGGCACGACATCACTTTTTTTTTCCCACTATGAATCTTCACAGTTCAGTGTCAAAAAGACCTGTTGTAGAAGAATCTAATGAAGAGACCGAAGAAACTCTCATGTAAGACTATAAGTTAATAGTAATCTTTTATTCTTCCGCCTTATTTTTAAGTGATAAAAAATAATGACAATCCATCTTTGTGTTTACTTTTCTTGGAAGTTTATAAAAATAATGATTTTTTCCATTGATATGCATGTACTTCCTTTCACTATAGGACTAGTTTTTTTGTGTGCTCCACTAATATATTTTTCCCTGTTAGAGTACCCTACCTTCAAAATAAAGTCCTAATTGTGGCATTAAAATATTAGAATACCTCCATTTTCTTTGACTTTATTCTGTATTAAAGAAATATTATGCTGTAAGGCTATATCAGAACTTAAGTATTTTAAAGTAAGCACCAAAAAAGAAAGTATCTTCAGCAGAATGAAAGTATTAATATATTGGGCTTGCCATAGAGTTAAGCATACCTTCTAAATAAAAATAATTTATTTCTCATGTGAGTAAGGGAAAACAACTGCCTAATTTTATGTGTTTAATTAAGAATAGCATTTATAGGGCCTCCCTGGTGGTCCAGTGGATAAAGAGTCCACCTTGCAGTGCAAGGGGCATTGGTTCCACCCCTGACCAGGAAGATCCCACGTGACATGGAGCGGCTGGGCTTGTGTGTCCGATTACAAGCCAGCGTTCTGGAGCACATGTACCGAGAGCCAGTGCTCTGCAACGAGAGAGGCCACTGCGATGGGAGGCCCACACAGGCCAAAGCATTTAAAAAAAAAATAAAAAAAGATGGATGAAAATAAATAATGACTTAGAGGCAAAAAAATACATATATATATATCATTTATAAAACCAGGACATATTTAAATGGTATAGTCAGCAATGGTTTTGAAATGTAAGTGAATCTGGTCTGTTTTTTTTTTTTTTTGGAAGGGGTTATCAGAGATTCCCTTCATCTTGAGGTCATTAACTCATACCTTTCAAGCTTTCATAAAGTACTAGGCACACACAAATATCTACACCTAAGGAGAAGGGCTTGCTTCCTGGCACGACATCACTTTTTTTTTCCCACTATGAATCTTCACAGTTCAGTGTCAAAAAGACCTGTTGTAGAAGAATCTAATGAAGAGACCGAAGAAACTCTCATGTAAGACTATAAGTTAATAGTAATCTTTTATTCTTCCGCCTTATTTTTAAGTGATAAAAAATAATGACAATCCATCTTTGTGTTTACTTTTCTTGGAAGTTGATTATTGCTATAGAAGATAGTCATATAGTGATATAGTGATTTTATTTCTCCATTGATAAATTGAATTGATTCTTACATTTGCTATTCTTACCCTTTGCTGGCTAAAGCCTGCCTCTGCTTTACACCTGATCAGCAAACCCAGGTGAGTGGCACCCAGGGACTGACTAAGCTTTGACACATTTGTTGTTAAGGGGATGTTCCTTTTTTGAAAAGTGCAGCTAAAGTATACCTAAATCAGCAGGTTATCATATCCTTATCTGTTCCTCAGCTTTGGCTTAGGTTATGTACTTGATATTTTGATCGAGTTTTTTTGTGCTCTGTTGTGACTGAGGGATTTTTCCCCCTGACCAGCCATACAGAACCGTAATTGCGTGAGAGAGGTGCGCGTGGAGAACAGCTGTGGTCCTCTGTGGAGTTGTTGCCAAAATTCCTTTTTCTTCTGCCATTTTACTTCTATGGTTGTTGATTATTTGTCTGAATAAATCTGGCAGCTGTTTGCTATGTTTAATAGAGCAGAAAGGCTACTCTGAATAAAGCTATTTGAAAATTTGTTTATATGAAGTATTTGTAAATCCTTGCAATTCTCTTGGCACTTCTGTATCATTCTTTCTGTCTTCCTGAATTCATTCTTTGATATGGGACTTGATGCTGGCAAATTTACTATGGGTTTAAAGAGTCTTTTCAACAGCATCTTTTTAGTTCTAGATTTCAGCCACCTTGGTAATAGAGGTCTCAATTCTCAACTTTACACATGTATTTGTTTCTTACACTACTCTAGGAAGAGCTTAGCTTATTTTGCAGAAGATACCTAAAAATGAGTCATTAACTAGAAATTCTAAATCAGAATGAAAAATCAGTTTCCTCAGATTTTATCAGTGCAGACTTCAGGAAGGTAAAATGCCGGGAAATTTAAGAAATGTCTGTGTCTCATTACATGCTAGCTTTAACTGGTTTTTCTACTTTAAATAAAATGAATTTACACACTTAATAATAACAAGGCATATCTTTCAAAGACTCAAGAAATGTATTAAGTAGAATTTAACTGAAATTATAAATTTAAAAACATAAGGAAAATGATTCTGTTTTTATGCTACAGATATGCATATTTAAAAGTATATTTAATTTTAATTAATAATACTTCTCTATCAGGTTGTACATGTTAGATTAATATTTTTTAAAACAAAAATATTTGTTTCTAGTATACAGTCAGTGTGATCTATCACTTTTTCTCAGTTGTTTGTTGCATTTAATGTTCCATAACCAAACATGCATTTTTATAAGGTTGATAATCAGAGTGCTAAACAAAAGAGGTTTAGCTTATATTTTGGAATTATCCAGGGCATTCATATTATGAGCCTTAACCAGAAAGCATGTCTTTTTCATTGTTAGAAATTTTGATCCTTGCAAAGTTAATTAATGATCTAGCTATGGGATGATTTCAGTAGTATAAAGTGAAATCTCTGTGTTACTTTTAAAAATTAATTTCATTTCTTGAAGCAGTTTTAATTGTAAGAGACCTAAGGAAACTGCTAATTCCAAATCTGCTCCTCTCATCTACTTCTTAAGAATTAAATTGGAAATCTACAACTTACGGGAAATTTTTTTATATCTTCTTATTTTATTTACATTTTAGCAGTCAATTACAACTGATTAACCTAAATTAAGTGGCGTCCCCTGCCTCACCAAAATGAGGTAAATTCTAATGAGGCAACATATTCTGCAGTCGGAGAATTTTAAAATATTTTTCTAGCCCACCTGACCATTTGTTTATATGAAGTATTTGTAAATCCTTGCAATTCTCTTGGCACTTCTGTATCATTCTTTCTGTCTTCCTGAATTCATTCTTTGATATGGGACTTGATGCTGGCAAATTTACTATGGGTTTAAAGAGTCTTTTCAACAGCATCTTTTTAGTTCTAGATTTCAGCCACCTTGGTAATAGAGGTCTCAATTCTCAACTTTACACATGTATTTGTTTCTTACACTACTCTAGGAAGAGCTTAGCTTATTTTGCAGAAGATACCTAAAAATGAGTCATTAACTAGAAATTCTAAATCAGAATGAAAAATCAGTTTCCTCAGATTTTATCAGTGCAGACTTCAGGAAGGTAAAATGCCGGTAAATTTAAGAAATGTCTGTGTCTCATTACATGCTAGCTTTAACTGGTTTTTCTACTTTAAATAAAATGAATTTACACACTTAATAATAACAAGGCATATCTTTCAAAGACTCAAGAAATGTATTAAGTAGAATTTAACTGAAATTATAAATTTAAAAACATAAGGAAAATGATTCTGTTTTTATGCTACAGATATGCATATTTAAAAGTATATTTAATTTTAATTAATAATACTTCTCTATCAGGTTGTACATGTTAGATTAATATTTTTTAAAACAAAAATATTTGTTTCTAGTATACAGTCAGTGTGATCTATCACTTTTTCTCAGTTGTTTGTTGCATTTAATGTTCCATAACCAAACATGCATTTTTATAAGGTTGATAATCAGAGTGCTAAACAAAAGAGGTTTAGCTTATATTTTGGAATTATCCAGGGCATTCATATTATGAGCCTTAACCAGAAAGCATGTCTTTTTCATTGTTAGAAATTTTGATCCTTGCAAAGTTAATTAATGATCTAGCTATGGGATGATTTCAGTAGTATAAAGTGAAATCTCTGTGTTACTTTTAAAAATTAATTTCATTTCTTGAAGCAGTTTTAATTGTAAGAGACCTAAGGAAACTGCTAATTCCAAATCTGCTCCTCTCATCTACTTCTTAAGAATTAAATTGGAAATCTACAACTTACGGGAAATTTTTTTATATCTTCTTATTTTATTTACATTTTAGCAGTCAATTACAACTGATTAACCTAAATTAAGTGGCGTCCCCTGCCTCACCAAAATGAGGTAAATTCTAATGAGGCAACATATTCTGCAGTCGGAGAATTTTAAAATATTTTTCTAGCTACCTGACCTTCATTATGTATGATCAGGCTGTCTAGTGGTGAAAGTCTATTTTTGCAGAAGAAACTTTTAATGATATCTTGGCATATTTTTCTTTCTCGTTTATTTAAGAATACCTGATATGTTTTCATTTAGCAAAAGAATCTCTGATTTAAGAAACCTAGAATGGTTACTTATTTTTATTATGATTTATGCCTCCATCTTATGGGTTCCTAGCTAGCAAGATGCTAATTCTTTAAATGGTCAGTCATTTACTATTTTCTGGCCCTTAACCACCACAAGCAATCATATTTGATGCCCCTTAATTAGAGCACCTTTTTTTCTTTCCAGGTTCTTTTTCCACCTCAGCAATCGAGACAATACATTTGCTTACCATGCTGCTCTCCTAAGTGTTCTTTTGCATGTAAATTAATCTTGATTCAGTTTACACTGTCATGCTGAGTGGTACAAATTGCCTATAACAATAAAACAGCATGAGTTAAAAATAAAGGGGGGTGGGAAGGCAGATTGAATGTGTGCCTTACTTGATAGGATGTTACTTTGCTTTATGCCAATACATTAGCTGACGATAATGAATCTTCTGTTCTGAAAAGCATGGTTTAGTTGATTTTTTTAATTTTACTTCAATGGAGCAGTACCTTGTCTCTTATAGACCAAGTTAGACAAACCATTAATGACAAGAGTGTTAAGGTTAAATATGAAGCAATGCATTCACTTCTCTGAGTGCTATCCATCTTTCCATTTACAGGAGCTTGACAAAAGTACTGGCTTTGTACAACATTTCCTTTAATTACATGCTGCGGGAAGCAGGCTTTTAACATAAACATAGTTGCATTCATTTGTTCAGCAGTTGCTCTTCAATAGAGCTTAATGGAGAAGGTTTAAATCCTAAATGAGCACACACATCTCTCAGCAGTGTTATGTCAGCAGCCACTGTGCTTGCTTTAAAAGCAGTGTTTGACTGCTTGTGTGGTTTTTAAAGCTTTTGCCTAATATTGAAGTTAAACAGTCTAAGACAGAACAGAGTGTCCCCCAGGTTGAAAGTGGTTAGTAAAAACTGTTCTTTGTTAAAGCTAAGTAAGTCTTTTCACAGTGTTAGGCTTTAGTGTCTACATACGACTAGTCATAGGGATTTTTTTTTTAATTTATATTGCATTAGCAATAAATAATAGAATTAAATACAGAGTCCTAAAGGTAGAGGACCTTTTGAAAATATAAAATCAGCTTTTACCATTTTCATAAATTTTGTCAACTATCGTATACATATCCGATGTCTCAAAAGATCATCATTTTTAGTAGATACCTTTGGGTATCAGTGAGTTAACATCACAGATCCAGATAGATGACATTTAACATTTATAACTATTTTGGTTTTGTTTTTTAAACTGGACACTTAATTTTAACATTTGCACCAAGTATTTGGTATGTTATTGAATTTGTCCTTTGAACATTTCTACATGTGATTCTGATTTAACGGCATGCCTCATATTAATTCTATGTTTTTTGTTCATGCTTTTGCTTAACTTATTTTTTTTCTACGTCTTATTTGAAATGTCTCTGGGATTTAAATTTTTCCTGTTTACATTGTTTCCTTTGTTTTCAAACATTTTTTCTTCAGAAATATTGGTTATTTTCTGTCAGTAACCATAGTTCTATTAACTAGGCAAATACTCTTACCCCTCAGTATAGCTTAGATACTTGTCCATGTTTTAGAACCACACAACTGAAGTAACTTCCAGTCACTGCTGAGATAACTTTGATCCATTATATTGCGACCATTCATCATGTGATGCTGCTAGTTGTTCCAGAAACACTTTGATTGGTTCTCACGCAGCATTCGCAAGAGAGGTCTCTGATTGAGAAGGCAGGAAGGAGACTCCTAAAAGTTAAAACTTAATCATTTATATAGCCCATATTAATTGAATATATTTTAAAGGAACTGAAATTATTTTTTTATTTTTTTATCAGCAGTTGCTCTTCAATAGAGCTTAATGGAGAAGGTTTAAATCCTAAATGAGCACACACATCTCTCAGCAGTGTTATGTCAGCAGCCACTGTGCTTGCTTTAAAAGCAGTGTTTGACTGCTTGTGTGGTTTTTAAAGCTTTTGCCTAATATTGAAGTTAAACAGTCTAAGACAGAACAGAGTGTCCCCCAGGTTGAAAGTGGTTAGTAAAAACTGTTCTTTGTTAAAGCTAAGTAAGTCTTTTCACAGTGTTAGGCTTTAGTGTCTACATACGACTAGTCATAGGGATTTTTTTTTTAATTTATATTGCATTAGCAATAAATAATAGAATTAAATACAGAGTCCTAAAGGTAGAGGACCTTTTGAAAATATAAAATCAGCTTTTACCATTTTCATAAATTTTGTCAACTATCGTATACATATCCGATGTCTCAAAAGATCATCATTTTTAGTAGATACCTTTGGGTATCAGTGAGTTAACATCACAGATCCAGATAGATGACATTTAACATTTATAACTATTTTGGTTTTGTTTTTTAAACTGGACACTTAATTTTAACATTTGCACCAAGTATTTGGTATGTTATTGAATTTGTCCTTTGAACATTTCTACATGTGATTCTGATTTAACGGCATGCCTCATATTAATTCTATGTTTTTTGTTCATGCTTTTGCTTAACTTATTTTTTTTCTACGTCTTATTTGAAATGTCTCTGGGATTTAAATTTTTCCTGTTTACATTGTTTCCTTTGTTTTCAAACATTTTTTCTTCAGAAATATTGGTTATTTTCTGTCAGTAACCATAGTTCTATTAACTAGGCAAATACTCTTACCCCTCAGTATAGCTTAGATACTTGTCCATGTTTTAGAACCACACAACTGAAGTAACTTCCAGTCACTGCTGAGATAACTTTGATCCATTATATTGCGACCATTCATCATGTGATGCTGCTAGTTGTTCCAGAAACACTTTGATTGGTTCTCACGCAGCATTCGGCAAGAGAGGTCTCTGATTGAGAAGGCAGGAAGGAGACTCCTAAAAAGTTAAAACTTAATCATTTATATAGCCCATATTAATTGAATATATTTTAAAGGAACTGAAATTATAATTTTATCTTTGTGATTCTGTTTTTATCAATCATAGTATTTAAAATCAGGTTACTAAGAGTGATGTTCTATTGCATCTTTACACATTTCTCAGCACAATGAGAATTTTTTTTAAATTTTTAATCAGTTGCCTTTCATTTTCATTTTATGATAATTCTCTTATATATTGCATTCTGAAGTGGTATTCTACTTTTAAGAGTTTTTAAATTTTGGCTATGAATTTAAAATTGTTTAATGTAATTTTCAAAAAGATATTAGTAAAAGCAAGCCTTCTTTTGCTCTTACAGGAATGCTCACAGGAATGAATGAAACTTCTACCACAGTTATTATTGCACCACAGAATTTCACGTCGTCTGTGATTCTTCAGAAGGTTGTAAACGTAGCCAACGTAGGTGTAGTCCCTTCTGGACAAGATAATGTGCACAGGTAGGTTCACTGGCCTGTGATATGGAGATAAACTTGTATACATGTATAAATATATAATTTTCAGTTCATAGTTTTCCTTGAAAATAGTGACCCCTCAACATATCTGTGTGTGTGTGTGTGTGTGTGCATGCACACTCATGTGCTCAGTTGTGTCCAACTCTGTGAACTCATGGACTGTAGCCCACCAAGCTCCTCTACCATGGAATTTTCCAGGCAAGAATACTGCAGCAAGTTGCCATTTCCTTCTCCAGGGGATCTTCTCAACCCAGGGATGGAACCTGCATCTCTTGTGTTTACTACCTTGGCAGGCTCATTCTTTACCAGCTGAGCCACTAAGGAATAACATACCTATGCCTCTCCTTTTTAATCATAATATTATTTGCTTGATTAGTTTGGAATAAGACCCTATTCTCTATTTGATACAATTCTTAGTAAATGGATATGGGCTTTCCTGAAAGGTACAGATAGTGTGCCTGCATTTTATAAGAGCTTGGTGATTTATAAAGGTCCCTTGCGTGAGATATGGTTGAGAATTTCTTACTTCACTAGAGTCAGTGAATTCCAGGAAGAACTGTATTCTTAAGAATGCTAGTGACTTAAAGTGAAAGTAAAATAATTACTCCTTAAATAAACATGCAGTGGTTACTTAGTCCTCTGTAACCTTAAGGAAATTTATTGCAAGCTATCTTTCATTCCTCTGCCATCCTACTGCCAGTGGCAAGCGTCCATCATTAGATAATTCTCTTTTTAATTTAGTTTTTAAATTTTTAATCAGTTGCCTTTCATTTTCATTTTATGATAATTCTCTTATATATTGCATTCTGAAGTGGTATTCTACTTTTAAGAGTTTTTAAATTTTGGCTATGAATTTAAAATTGTTTAATGTAATTTTCAAAAAGATATTAGTAAAAGCAAGCCTTCTTTTGCTCTTACAGGAATGCTCACAGGAATGAATGAAACTTCTACCACAGTTATTATTGCACCACAGAATTTCACGTCGTCTGTGATTCTTCAGAAGGTTGTAAACGTAGCCAACGTAGGTGTAGTCCCTTCTGGACAAGATAATGTGCACAGGTAGGTTCACTGGCCTGTGATATGGAGATAAACTTGTATACATGTATAAATATATAATTTTCAGTTCATAGTTTTCCTTGAAAATAGTGACCCCTCAACATATCTGTGTGTGTGTGTGTGTGTGTGCATGCACACTCATGTGCTCAGTTGTGTCCAACTCTGTGAACTCATGGACTGTAGCCCACCAAGCTCCTCTACCATGGAATTTTCCAGGCAAGAATACTGCAGCAAGTTGCCATTTCCTTCTCCAGGGGATCTTCTCAACCCAGGGATGGAACCTGCATCTCTTGTGTTTACTACCTTGGCAGGCTCATTCTTTACCAGCTGAGCCACTAAGGAATAACATACCTATGCCTCTCCTTTTTAATCATAATATTATTTGCTTGATTAGTTTGGAATAAGACCCTATTCTCTATTTGATACAATTCTTAGTAAATGGATATGGGCTTTCCTGAAAGGTACAGATAGTGTGCCTGCATTTTATAAGAGCTTGGTGATTTATAAAGGTCCCTTGCGTGAGATATGGTTGAGAATTTCTTACTTCACTAGAGTCAGTGAATTCCAGGAAGAACTGTATTCTTAAGAATGCTAGTGACTTAAAGTGAAAGTAAAATAATTACTCCTTAAATAAACATGCAGTGGTTACTTAGTCCTCTGTAACCTTAAGGAAATTTATTGCAAGCTATCTTTCATTCCTCTGCCATCCTACTGCCAGTGGCAAGCGTCCATCATTACATTTAGGAAATAAATTTAAACTCTTAACAGAATGCCCTCAAACCTTTAAAATTTTAATGTATTTTTTAATTATTACAGAAGCAAGAGAGGCCCCAAATAAAGAGTTCCATGTGTGGTCTGGGTTTTTTAGACTCAGCTCTACCATTTTTGGGCTTCATAACTTCTCTTTACAGACTTTAAGTTCCTCATCTGGAAACCAATGGCAGGGGAAAGGAGGTGATTGAAATGACATTCTGTTGTCTATGGAAGAACGTTGGACTTGGTGTCAGAGGAGCTGAGCTCAAGTGTTTATCCCCCATTATAGAGTTGCCTACTTAATCCACTAATCATGACAGAATGAAAACTGCATGTTCTAGTCACAGATCAGATTTACCTTGTGCCTTTATTTATTTATTTATTTTTGCAAGGCCGTCCTTACGTACTTTGCTCAAGAGATCTATTGCTTCAATTTCTTTATGATAAGTTCTATCATTCTCATATAGGTTAGTGATTAAAATAATAAAATGGATATAAGTCATCATATTGGCACCACAATGCAAATACAACTTATCAGTGTTGTTCAATATGGGGAAAAATGAGCAAAAAGGCTTTTCAGTAAAAAATTTTTGATTCTAAGTCTTCTTCTTTAAACATTTTTTTTCACTTTCCCGAATGGTTTTCTTTTATTCTTTTTTTTAATTTTGGCCTCTTTTACTGGTCCTTCATTTATTTATTTTCACCCATCTTCATTCTTTGGCCTGTGTGGGCCTCCCATCGCAGTGGCCTCTCTCGTTACAGAGCACCGGCTCTGGGCGCATGCGCTCCAGAGCACCGGCTCATAATTGGACACACTGGTCCAGCTGCTCAGCAGCACGTGGGATCTTCCTGTGCCAGGGATCGAACCAGTGCCCTTTGCACTGCAAGGTGGACTCTTTACCCATTGGACCACCAGGGAAACCCCCAAGTGATTTTCTTTAACAGAAGTTTTATTTACGGATCTTTGAATTACTGAAATTAATAAAACACCAAAATATTGTATGTCAGCTGTTAACTTTTAGCTTATGCTGTATCAAATTATACCTGAGTCATCTAGTATCCAACAGTTCTTCAGTCTTATTTTAATATGTTCTTTTGTAATTGACAAAACAGGATAAGGGTAACCCTTGTTTACATTGGAACTTCTAATTCTGTTTGCATCATATGTGGATTTTTTATTTTCTTTATTTTTGGCTGCACCAAGTCTTAGCTGTTGTGTGCCAGCTTTCCCTGGGTGCGAGAAATAGGGGCTCCTCTTCATGGTGGTGCACAGTCTTAGTTGCTGTGCCACATGTGGGATCTTCCTGGACCAGGGATTGAACCTGTATCCCCCATATTGGCAAGCAGATTCCTAACCACTGGACTACCAGGGAAGTCCCGTATATGTGTTTTTAACTTTTCTGAAAGCAATGAAAGTGTTCTAGTGATTCTTAGAAAACATATTTGTTGGCTAAGAGAACATCATCTGGCTATACAGTTGTGTTAATTCTTAAACCATAAAATTTGCCTATAACTTGTCTGATGGTTTAGAACTTAATGCCTGTTGAAATGATTAAGTTAGACTCAGTTCTCAGTTATCCATACCAGTGCAGGGGAGGCACCCAATAGGAACCACTTCTGTTCGGCTTTGGAATGCAGAGATTGCACTTACACTTTCTTTTAAAAAGTTATTTTATTTTTATTTTTGGCTCTGCTGGGTTTTTGTGACTGTGAGAGCTTTTCTTTAGTGGTGGCAAGCAGAGTGGCTCTCCAGTTGTGGAGCACGTGTGGTCTCCATAGTTGCACCCCGTGGACTCCAGGGTTTCGGCTCCCAGGCTCTGGAGCACAGGCTCAGTAGTTGTGGTGCATGGTCTTAGTTACTCTGCAACATGTGGGATGTTCCCGGGTCAGGAATCGAACCCGTGTCTCCTGCAATGCAGGCAGATTCATTATTGCTGGCCACCAGGGAAGCCTGCGCTTCTATATCATGTCCGTGGTCCTCATATACTTCTGCCATCTGTTGGCCCTTTTCTGATCCAGCCTTATCACGGCAGCCTGGTATTTGGCTCTGTAACTGGGTGGAGGAGATAGTCCAAGTTACTACAGAGCCAGAGAGAGTAAAATGCCTGGATCTAATTCAGAAGAGTCTCTGCTATCTTAACTTCCCTCACGAGTCTCATCATACTTATTGAAAATGTTTTACATTTGTTTTTTTGTTTTGTTTTCATAGCAAGGTATAGCTATAATAATGTTTTAAATTTTAGAAGGCTTCCAGGTAATAAATATCTAGAGTTATTTGTGGTTTTTATAGAGAAAATGACAAAAATTATTATTCTGCAAATATAGTATTTTTTGCCATTGTTTAAAGTGAAATAGCAGTTACTGTTTATAGTAACAAAAATTAACGATTTACTGCTTTATTAAATTGTGTTAATGTTTTTGATGGTAGTGTTTGATAGTGTATTACTCTATGAGATGTGGGATGAATGAGTTTATGTATCTAAGCTTATATATTAGTTGTTAGTAATAAAATCAAAATATCTATGAAACTTTTAAATGTTTTCTCTACTCTTCTGTAGTAGTAGCTTTTGAGTTATTAAAAATAAGGCCAAAGCCATTCTTAAATTTATTAATAGTAATCAGTTTAAAATCTCTTGGGAAAAAAAAAGTGTGAAAAACATTTTAACCATTAATATTTTAAGAAATTAAAAATTTCAGTACAGTTATTCTTGGCTGACCTACCTATTGTGTTCAATTTAATTTTTCAGGGTCTTTTATTTCAGAGAGGACATTTTAATTAGCATTAGAATATTCTTTCTGACCATTCAATGAATTAAGTTCCTGTTGCCTAGTCTTAGGATAATTTATTCCTACTCACTTTACAATTTGAGTATTTTTTATATTAAATACAAAGTTTAAAAGTATTTAAGAATTAGCTAAGAAAAAAATGAATCTTTGTTAATATCCAGAAGTAATAGTATAAAGTAGACATTTTAATTGAATACGTAATAGAAAATGGTTCCTAATACATTAGCAGAAAGTATTTCCATTAAGAAGAAGTCAATTAAAGGAGCACAAGTTTTATGGAATTCACTTCAAAAACCACGAGCATTTTAAGTATAGTTAACCACTTTTAAAGATCAGTTGAAAACGTATAACTACTTTTAGATTATGTGACATTTAGTTTAGATTTTCTAAATGAGCCATAGAATCAGAAAGCCAACCAGTATCCTATTAAAAGACTTAATTTTATCTTCATTTCCATATATGCACTTACTGATCGAAAAAGCAGCTCTTTGAGAACAAAACCGTCTTATCGAGATCTACAGAGTTACAGTCATTGTGCTAGTCTGCTAGTTTTCAAATTACAGTTACCACATGATAAGGGGTAATATAGAAGTCAGAATCAAAAAGATCATAAGCATTTACTAAATACACAGCCAAATATCTTCATGTCCTGTTTAGATACTCACAATACAGTGTCGTATGAGACTCTGTGAAAATCTTAAAGTATATTATTTAAAACAACACCAGTAAAGAATATGGTCTTTCCATGTGACTGAGTGGTGAAGAATCTCCCTGCAATGCAAGAGATGCATGTTTAATCCCTGGATCAGAGGGATAACTCTGGAGAAGGGAATGGCAACCCACTCCAGTATTCTTGCTTTGAAAATTCCATGGGCAGAGGAGCCTAGCGGGCTAAGTCTGTGGGATCACAAAAGAATCACTCACAACTTAGCTGCTAAACAACAACAACAAATAAAGTATATACAAAAGACAGAATGAACAACAGTAAAACCACTTTATGAATAGATTAAAAAGTTAAAAGATGAAGATTTTATGTGTTTTAGAGGAGATTAGAGAGACTAGCATTGGAAATCCTAGGCTTATCTAGTTCCAGGAAAAATGTCTTGTTCTCCTCTAAGAAATTAAACTAAGGGATTTTGAAGAAGATTCGTATTCAACAGTGTAAAAACTGAGGTGCATTTGCTTTAATCACATCATTTATCTTCTGACAAACTAATAAATAATGACCAAAATGCAGAAAGCCAAAAAATCTATACCTTCAGAACCTCTAAGGTTTTTCTGTACAAAAGAACCATGTAGGTGTTTTTCTAAAACTCAGATTCCTGGGACTCATACCTAAAAACTCAGATTTGGGACAAGGCCCAGGAATCCGCACTTTAGCAAGTACTCGAAGTGTTCCAGACAAGAGTTCACAGTTAATGACAGCCACATGGCATATTTTAAAAAATATTTTTCTGTGTATGTTCATTTTTTACAGGTTAGTCATTAAGGAATGCCTGTAGACGAGATGCTTGATTTAGGCTTTTCTTCCTTCTATCCAGTATGTTCCAGCAAGAAAGTAATTAGTTGTTTAGTCACCAAGTCGTGTCCAACTCTTTTGTGACCCCATGGACTGTAGCCCGCCTGGCTCCACTGTCCATGGGATTTCCCAGGCAAGAATACGGGAGTGGGTTGCCATTTAGTTGCATATTACAGTGAGGGCTATGAAACAGTCTTATTAGACCATAAGTAAAACTTTGTCATTCAACAGTCTCGACATTTTACATTTTAACCCAGTTTCAGGCATTCTAACATTCATATACAGTAGTATTGTTAAAAAGTTACTGTACAGGGCTTCCCCTGGTGGTCCAGTGGGTAAGGACACCACCTTGCAGTGCAAGGGGCGCCGGTTAGATCCCTGGCCTGGGAAGATCCCACGTGCTGCGGAGCGGCTGGACTGATGTGCGCAATCACCAAGCCGGCGCTCTGCAGCGACAGAGGCCACCGCGATGGGAGGCCCACAGGTGCCAAAGAACAAAGACCGATGAAAATAGAGAAATGAAAAGACCAATGGAAGTGGCCCGCCCCCCTCCCCTCCCTCCCCAACCCGACCCCCGCCCATAACAAATAAATAAATCTTTAAAAAAAAAAAAAAGTTACTGTACAGCTTACTCATTTTGCCCTTCCATGAACAACAAATTGACCTTATAAGGGGAAAATGTGGTAGTTGAGTGAAAACAGAAAGCCGTGTCTCTCACATGATTCTATTTTAGTTCTTAGCTTATTCAGTAAAACCTTAGAAGAGCTTTCATTATTAACTCATATTCATTACTTATATTCCTTTTTCACCCCATATATCTTAATCTGTGGTTTGGATTTTGTTTACCCTGCCACTTTTTTAATTTGCAGATTTTGAATATATACAACCTATGAATAATTGCAATTCTAATAGAATAAATGTTATTTTACTATTATTACTTTGGTCCTTAACTTTATTAGAAAAATCTGATGCTGTGACTGGAACCATAAATCATGGCAACCTGGCAGCCAACTTTTTAAATTTATCAACACACTTATAGACGGTTTATTGTTCTGGATTAAAATAATTTTTTTTACTTAATGTAATTGTAAAGAACAGTTTGTTTCATTTCTAGTCCTTAAACTGTCCTACACATATTATTAAAGAACAGTTTGTTTCATTTTAGTTTACAGTGTTTTTCCTTCTATCTGTAGCAAGTAATTAGTTGTTTAGTCACCAAGTCGTGTCCAACTCTTTTGTGACCCCATGGACTGTAGCCCGCCTGGCTCCACTGTCCATGGGATTTCCCAGGCAAGAATACGGGAGTGGGTTGCCATTTAGTTGCATATTACAGTGAGGGCTATGAAACAGTCTTATTAGACCATAAGTAAAACTTTGTCATTCAACAGTCTCGACATTTTACATTTTAACCCAGTTTCAGGCATTCTAACATTCATATACAGTAGTATTGTTAAAAAGTTACTGTACAGGGCTTCCCCTGGTGGTCCAGTGGGTAAGGACACCACCTTGCAGTGCAAGGGGCGCCGGTTAGATCCCTGGCCTGGGAAGATCCCACGTGCTGCGGAGCGGCTGGACTGATGTGCGCAATCACCAAGCCGGCGCTCTGCAGCGACAGAGGCCACCGCGATGGGAGGCCCACAGGTGCCAAAGAACAAAGACCGATGAAAATAGAGAAATGAAAAGACCAATAGAAGTGGCCGCCCCTCCTCCCTCCCCAACCCGACCCCCGCCCATAACAAATAAATAAATCTTTAAAAAAAAAAAAAAGTTACTGTACAGCTTACTCATTTTGCCCTTCCATGAACAACAAATTGACCTTATAAGGGGAAAATGTGGTAGTTGAGTGAAAACAGAAAGCCGTGTCTCTCACATGATTCTATTTTAGTTCTTAGCTTATTCAGTAAAACCTTAGAAGAGCTTTCATTATTAACTCATATTCATTACTTATATTCCTTTTTCACCCCATATATCTTAATCTGTGGTTTGGATTTTGTTTACCCTGCCACTTTTTTAATTTGCAGATTTTGAATATATACAACCTATGAATAATTGCAATTCTAATAGAATAAATGTTATTTTACTATTATTACTTTGGTCCTTAACTTTATTAGAAAAATCTGATGCTGTGACTGGAACCATAAATCATGGCAACCTGGCAGCCAACTTTTTAAATTTATCAACACACTTATAGACGGTTTATTGTTCTGGATTAAAATAATTTTTTTTACTTAATGTAATTGTAAAGAACAGTTTGTTTCATTTCTAGTCCTTAAACTGTCCTACACATATTATTAATAGGGGAAACATTGGCATATACTAGTGTTTCTATCCTAAAATATCCATATTATGTAACTCCCTCATTCAGTGTTTTTTGAAGACCACTGTGACAGATTTTGATGGTGGTGAGATTACAAACATGAACAACACAGTTACTTTTTGGTCAAGTCTTTGATATTTTCCTGTTTTGGGTTCTTAGGTTGGTCCACCTTTGAGTTACTGTTTTTGTTTGCTAGTTGTTTTATTTCTTTTCCCTTGATAACTAGGGAATATTTAAAAACTTATTTTAATTTTGAAGTATTGGGTAACTTTGAAGGACCGTAATGGAAAAGAATGACATTTGATGTCTTGGTGCCCTAATTTTTTATAGTTACCATATTTCATCTGTTTTAAAACAGAAGTTGGTATATACAGTTTTGTTTTTTTTTTTTAAAGATTTATTTATTTATTTATTTATTTGGGGGGGTGGGGTGGGGAGGGAGGGGAGCAGGCGGGCCACTTCCATTGGGTCTTTTTTTTTTTTTTTAAGATTTATTTATTTATTTATTTTTGGCGGGGGTCGGGTTGGGGAGGGAGGGGAGCAGGCGGGCCACTTCTATTGGTCTTTCATTTATCTATGTTCATCCGTCTTTGTTCTTTGGCTCCTGTGTGCCTCCCATCGCGGTGGCATCTGTTGTCAGCAGGGGGGCCACCGGCTCAATTGGACACACGGTCCAGCCGTCCTGCACGTGGGTCTTCCCAGGCCAGGGTCAAGCTGCATCTTGAGCTTTTCAGTAAAACCTTAGAAGAGCTTTCATTCTTAACTCATATTCATTACTTATATTCCTTTTTCACCCCATATATCTTAATCTGTGGTTTGGATTTTGTTTACCCTGCCACTTTTTTAATTTGCAGATTTTGAATATATACAACCTATGAATAATTGCAATTCTAATAGAATAAATGTTATTTTACTATTATTACTTTGGTCCTTAACTTTATTAGAAAAATCTGATGCTGTGACTGGAACCATAAATCATGGCAACCTGGCAGCCAACTTTTTAAATTTATCAACACACTTATAGACGGTTTATTGTTCTGGATTAAAATAATTTTTTTTACTTAATGTAATTGTAAAGAACAGTTTGTTTCATTTCTAGTCCTTAAACTGTCCTACACATATTATTAATAGGGGAAACATTGGCATATACTAGTGTTTCTATCCTAAAATATCCATATTATGTAACTCCCTCATTCAGTGTTTTTTGAAGACCACTGTGACAGATTTTGATGGTGGTGAGATTACAAACATGAACAACACAGTTACTTTTTGGTCAAGTCTTTGATATTTTCCTGTTTTGGGTTCTTAGGTTGGTCCACCTTTGAGTTACTGTTTTTGTTTGCTAGTTGTTTTATTTCTTTTCCCTTGATAACTAGGGAATATTTAAAAACTTATTTTAATTTTGAAGTATTGGGTAACTTTGAAGGACCGTAATGGAAAAGAATGACATTTGATGTCTTGGTGCCCTAATTTTTTATAGTTACCATATTTCATCTGTTTTAAAACAGAAGTTGGTATATACAGTTTTGTTTTTTTTTTTTAAAGATTTATTTATTTATTTATTTATTTGGGGGGGTGGGGTGGGGGGGGAGGGGAGCGGGCGGGCCACTTCCATTGGGTCTTTTTTTTTTTTTTTAAGATTTATTTATTTATTTATTTTTTGGGCGGGGGTCGGGTTGGGGAGGGAGGGGAGCAGGCGGGCCACTTCTATTGGTCTTCCGTTTCTCTATGTTCATCTGTCTTTGTTCTTTGGCTCCTGTGTGCCTCCCATCGCGGTGGCCTCTGTTGTAGCAGAGCACCGGCTCTGGGCGCATGCGCTCCAGAGCTCCGGCTCGGTAATTGGACACATCGGTCCAGCCGCTCTCTGGCACGTGGGATCTTCCCAGGCCAGGGATCAAACCGGCGCCCCTTGCACTGCAAGGCGGTGTCCTTACCTACTGGACCACCAGGGAAGCCCGGGGCATACAGTTTTTAATGCTATAAAGGTGTCGGGCTTCAGCCTTTTTCTATAATATGACAGGTCGGAGGGAATTCCCAGTGGTCCAGTAGTTAGGACTTGGTGCTTTCACTGCTGAGGGCCCAGGTTCAGTCCATGGTCCGGGAACTAAGATCCCACAAGAGGAGCAGCACAGACTAAAGATGGGGGAGGCACTGGAACCTTAGGCTTAAAAGATTTGTGAAACTTATTTTCCTGATCAGTCTGTCTCAGTTTGGTGGTTATCCACTAGGGGGCAGCACCGCTTTTTATCTGACTGCTTTGATCTCTGAAGGTTCTGTGAGCAGCATTTCATTGAAAAACAAATGCGGACCTCAGTTCATCTTTGCATGAAAAAATTGGGATATCTCAGAAATAACCAAACTTCAGTTTATTTTTGCTTTACAATAGTCTATATTTTAAGTTTATTTAATTCCACTGTTTGTGAGGTAGTTTTCTACAAGGCACCAGTTTTACAAACTGTTTTCATATAAAAATGAAAGATATTCTTGATGATTTTCCTTCTGTGTTGACAATTTTATAGGGAATCAAAGAGAATGGGGTAAGAATTTGTTTTACTCTCGTTTTCTCTTAAATCTCATCCCACTCCAACCCCAACAAATAGACAAAGCAAAAATGCTCGAGAATAACTGGAATGTTTTGTATCTTTCTTGAGAAAGTGTGCTTAAATTTTTTTAGCTTTCCTGTATAAAAAAAGAGAATGCATCCTTGACAAGATAGCGGGGAAATCATGTTTTACACAAGTTCTAAAGATTAGGATACACAATAGAGTCCTAAATTATGATGGCAGCTTATTCTTTTTGTTTTAACTATTCTCATCAGAATGTTAAAGGAAAAATTACAATATTGCTGGTCTTTTTTTTTTTTTAATAATAGGGAAAAATACATGGCTTCAGATAAATTCTCTAAACTTGAATCACATGTAAATTTTTTCTCAATACTAATTCAATAGTGTAATGGGCTTAAGTATATTTTATATATTTCAGTAGTGTAATGAGCAAAATGCATTTTTATAGTCAACAAAATAGGACTTTTTACAACATACAAATTCTCTGCCTTTTAAAAATGTTATGCCGTATTAACTCAAAATTATAGGGATTTATCTTTTTAAATCCTTTAGAAAATAATACTCCAAAACAACATGCTTTGGTATTTGATGTTAGGAAGCTTATTCAAACCAGTATTTCTTACATATAATCATTGTGCGACTTCATTACACATTTGTCAACTTTGGACTAATTATTTTTATACAGCTAGGGCAGGGCACTGCATCTTGTGATCGTCTTTCTTACTAATAGGATTCTGTCTGCTTCAGCAGGCAGTAATTGAAGGCTTCATGTACAGAGTAGAAAAAAAAGTTTTAGCCTGAGTGGGCCATTGTCACAGCTTCTGGTAACCAGTAGAACAGAAAACACAAGAAAATTGAACTCAGAATAGAAAAATCAGAAACCAAGAAGACTATCCAAGAGAAAAAAAAGCATGTCTTAGAGCTGTTGCATTAAGTGAAGCAAATATGATTCTGCTTAAAAAACAAAAAAATTATGTTTGTGAATATCCTGGAGATGGATGCAATCTCTCAGATAACCATTTTAAAATATGTTGTTCTATTAACATTTCAGTTATTAAAAACAATCGATATGTAGGATTTTTTTCCCTTCCAACAAGGAACATTTAAGCTCTTTAGCCATTTTCTCACAAATCTAAAAAAAGTATGGTTTAAGTGCGTGAGGGAATAAATCCGTGCATTGTAGATAATATGTGTGTCCAAAGATGTTATTTGACCTAGTCTCATAATAGTTACATGTTTTCTCAGTAGTTAAAATTAACTTCTTCAGAAGAGTCGTGCATACTTTCATTTAGGTTTGGCAACCCACTTGTGTTGGTCTTTTTCTTTAAACCTTGGAAATTCTTATAGACTTCAAAAATTAAATGTCAGTTGCTAGAGATAATAGACAAAAAGACATTTAATAAGATAAAATACAAATATATCTGAACAATTTACCTTCTCAGTTGGTGTTTACAGACAATACTAATTCAATAGTGTAATGGGCTTAAGTATTTTTTATATATTTCAGTAGTGTAATGAGCAAAATGCATTTTTATAGTCAACAAAATAGGACTTTTTACAACATACAAATTCTCTGCCTTTTAAAAATGTTATGCCGTATTAACTCAAAATTATAGGGATTTATCTTTTTAAATCCTTTAGAAAATAATACTCCAAAACAACATGCTTTGGTATTTGATGTTAGGAAGCTTATTCAAACCAGTATTTCTTACATATAATCATTGTGCGACTTCATTACACATTTGTCAACTTTGGACTAATTATTTTTATACAGCTAGGGCAGGGCACTGCATCTTGTGATCGTCTTTCTTACTAATAGGATTCTGTCTGCTTCAGCAGGCAGTAATTGAAGGCTTCATGTACAGAGTAGAAAAAAAAGTTTTAGCCTGAGTGGGCCATTGTCACAGCTTCTGGTAACCAGTAGAACAGAAAACACAAGAAAATTGAACTCAGAATAGAAAAATCAGAAACCAAGAAGACTATCCAAGAGAAAAAAAAGCATGTCTTAGAGCTGTTGCATTAAGTGAAGCAAATATGATTCTGCTTAAAAAACAAAAAAATTATGTTTGTGAATATCCTGGAGATGGATGCAATCTCTCAGATAACCATTTTAAAATATGTTGTTCTATTAACATTTCAGTTATTAAAAACAATCGATATGTAGGATTTTTTTCCCTTCCAACAAGGAACATTTAAGCTCTTTAGCCATTTTCTCACAAATCTAAAAAAAGTATGGTTTAAGTGCGTGAGGGAATAAATCCGTGCATTGTAGATAATATGTGTGTCCAAAGATGTTATTTGACCTAGTCTCATAATAGTTACATGTTTTCTCAGTAGTTAAAATTAACTTCTTCAGAAGAGTCGTGCATACTTTCATTTAGGTTTGGCAACCCACTTGTGTTGGTCTTTTTCTTTAAACCTTGGAAATTCTTATAGACTTCAAAAATTAAATGTCAGTTGCTAGAGATAATAGACAAAAAGACATTTAATAAGATAAAATACAAATATATCTGAACAATTTACCTTCTCAGTTGGTGGTTACAGACAATGAGTGCTTGGTGGTAGAATGAAAATGAAAAATTATGAAAAATACCTAGATGGTATTCTTTTAATAACATGGAGCCCATCATACATAGGCAATGCATCTTTAACTGTCATCCGCTTATTTGTTCTCATTTGTGGTGTTACTGGTGTTCGAGGTTGGTTGGTCTCCAGTCGTCCCTCTTACATTACAGCTCCATTCAGGGTTTTGTATTTTTCATTGCTGGTGTCTTTTTAGAAGGAGTGGAGGGTAGGAAAATGTTTATTTTTTTAACCTTTAAAGACAGAAATGTAAAATGTGTCATGACAAAGCATCTATAATTTTGAATTATAGAATACTACAAATCAGGTGCACAATTTTTGAAGAGAAAAATCTTCTTAAAGTTTTTGGAACATTCATAGATTACATGCATAAAAAGTAAATCAGAAAAACCTTAATTTATTTGTTCACAGAAAACAAATATTAAGAGGGCTTTTTGCATTTATTAGGAGAATGTGTATGATCTAGAATCAGAAAGCTTGGGTTGAAATTCATGCTCAGCTATTCACTAGCCAGGTGTTTGAACTAATCGAGTTTCTCAACATCTGTGGGCCTCAGTTTCCTCATCTCTAAGTTGATCTGACTCATAGAATCAAAGGAAACAAGGCAAGTAAAGTACTTAGCACCCATTGCAGACAGCACTTAAAGGCTGCTCAGATCATTACCGTGATCAGAAACTTCAGAGATCTTCGGAAAAAAAGTTTGTCACAGTGTAGTCTTTGTTTGAGGCAAGTTTAAATGTTCTGGTGTCAAGCCATTTAATTTAGTATACAAATATTTGACCCATACTGTCCTTGTGCAAACCAGTGTTTCTTACACCCTCAGGCTTGCTATTTGTAATACTCTTCCCATAACTATCTTCTAAATGTACATTAAAGCATAGCCTGTTTGGTAGTTAAATGATTAATAAATTGGGGGGAGGGGAAGGTGGGTACTCTGCTTTCCATGGACCAAAACAAACCAATTGTAATCCTGCTGTGTTCCAATTAAATACATCCTTTTTGAACTGTGAAATGAGAATGTCAGAACATCTGATCTTCTGGTCCTCTGCTTTAAAGCATTGCTCCCACCATTTGAGCCCATTAGAACATAACTAGTTAAAAGGCAGTAACTTTCACACCAGCTAACAGATTTTATTACTAGGATGGTTTGCTTAACATGTTTATATTGCAGCATAACCAAAGGCCTCTTTTCTTCTGTGTTCCTATTCTTTACAGTATTGAGAACTTTGTGGTAATAGAATTTAAAAAACACATTCAAGACACTGCAGTTTATGGGATCTCAAAGAGTCAGACATGACTTAGCAACTTAACAACCACAAGACACTCGTTTTAACTTCCTTGAACATACTGACAATCAACATTGACATTCGTCTCTGC
The DNA here is from genome assembly GCA_022376925.1 of Tragulus kanchil. Lineage (NCBI taxonomy): Eukaryota > Metazoa > Chordata > Mammalia > Artiodactyla > Tragulidae > Tragulus > Tragulus kanchil. The sequence continues at coordinate 99,642,983 of JAIOJX010000004.1, read as the reverse complement.
TCAGCTTATATTATTGTAACATCAACCCTAAGTTTTAATAGAAAAGAGATAAAAAGTGCCTTAGGGTCTACAACCCTGAGAGTCAAACAGCAGTGCTTTCACTTTCATTTTCCTATTGAGAACACAAGATAGTCTTCTCCATGGTCCCGAGGCACAAATGTTAAGTAAATAAAGGGGCTACTAAGACCACCGTTGACGTAATGGTAGCCCTGTCAGAAATAGGGACCGCCACTGAAGTATGTGTTGAATGACAGTTTGGTGATGACCACATCTGTGGAAAGTTGCATGAACGGGTGAGACAATGGACCCACCTAGGACCTGTTATTGTCATGATTAAGGTTTGCCCTCAACAGTGCTGCTCAGATCATTACCGTGATCAGAAACTTCAGAGATCTTCGGAAAAAAAGTTTGTCACAGTGTAGTCTTTGTTTGAGGCAAGTTTAAATGTTCTGGTGTCAAGCCATTTAATTTAGTATACAAATATTTGACCCATACTGTCCTTGTGCAAACCAGTGTTTCTTACACCCTCAGGCTTGCTATTTGTAATACTCTTCCCATAACTATCTTCTAAATGTACATTAAAGCATAGCCTGTTTGGTAGTTAAATGATTAAAAAATTTGGGGGGAGGGGAAGGTGGGTACTCTGCTTTCCATGGACCAAAACAAACCAATTGTAATCCTGCTGTGTTCCAATTAAATACATCCTTTTTGAACTGTGAAATGAGAATGTCAGAACATCTGATCTTCTGGTCCTCTGCTTTAAAGCATTGCTCCCACCATTTGAGCCCATTAGAACATAACTAGTTAAAAGGCAGTAACTTTCACACCAGCTAACAGATTTTATTACTAGGATGGTTTGCTTAACATGTTTATATTGCAGCATAACCAAAGGCCTCTTTTCTTCTGTGTTCCTATTCTTTACAGTATTGAGAACTTTGTGGTAATAGAATTTAAAAAACACATTCAAGACACTGCAGTTTATGGGATCTCAAAGAGTCAGACATGACTTAGCAACTTAACAACCACAAGACACTCGTTTTAACTTCCTTGAACATACTGACAATCAACATTGACATTCGTCTCTGCTCAGCTTATATTATTGTAACATCAACCCTAAGTTTTAATAGAAAAGAGATAAAAAGTGCCTTAGGGTCTACAACCCTGAGAGTCAAACAGCAGTGCTTTCACTTTCATTTTCCTATTGAGAACACAAGATAGTCTTCTCCATGGTCCCGAGGCACAAATGTTAAGTAAATAAAGGGGCTACTAAGACCACCGTTGACGTAATGGTAGCCCTGTCAGAAATAGGGACCGCCACTGAAGTATGTGTTGAATGACAGTTTGGTGATGACCACATCTGTGGGAAAGTTGCATGAACGGGTGAGACAATGGACCCACCTAGGACCTGTTATCTGGTGTCATGATTTAACAGAAGTACTGAAATAGGGTTCCCCTGTGAAGCAGAAGAACCTCAAAATCTGGGACAAAAGAAATAAAGAAACCTGCAAAGACTGATAGAAAAGAGAAGCTATTTGAGGACTGGTGATCCTGTATTCTCTCAAAGGTGCAACCAAGGTGCCCAGTTCCTAATACGTTGTGTGGGCATCTAAAGAGCAGATGAATGTGTATGTTCAGACCTTTGCAAAACCTCTTTTAAAACATTGGTATGATCTCTATTTCTAAACTGGTTACCTACTGTTGCCTCTCTCAGAAAAACTGCTCTGTCGGATTCCCTTACAAGTCTGCAGCATGTTTGGAGAGAGTACACAAATCCATGTCTAGGAAGGTTTCTAACATACTTTATCGACCACCATTAGCTAACTTTTTTTGTTGTTGTTGTTAGCTAACATTTTAAAACACAGATTAGAAGTTTTGAAAAGATCTTTAACTTAGTAAAATTAGCATATTTGTTTTGCTTTTGATGCATTTTTCTAATTATTGTTGGAAAACTGATCATGATTTTATTTAAGCCAAAAATGACTTACTAGGCTCCCCTCCCCCCAAAATAAGAAAAATAGAATCTAATATGTTATGAGATGTTGATGTCATTTTTTAAAAAAAATCAAAAAAGAAATTACTTTCCATTTAAAGAGAATCTGCTTCCTGCTTAAGTGGCTAATATTTTAATTAAGTCGGGAGTGAAGTTTTTCTGAGTGTCTCCTGATAAACTCCCTCTTTTATGTTGATGGTAATTAAACAGATCCCCGAGGACGCCGTGGGCTCTGTGCAAGGCCCATGCTAATTGCCAGACAGGAGACACTGACCAGTTGGCTTGCTCTTGAATCGCCCGCAGCGTGCCGTCCGCGCAGCAGTATGATTTTTCTGTATTGTGAGCCGTTGTCAGGGCTAACTGGGGGCCATTGTGGCTGAAGATGTTGCGCAAATTGAGGCAGATGGCTCAGATTCAGACACGTGTCCTACAGAAAGGGGAAAGGGGATCGGCCCTGCAAAGTGGGGTCACAGCAGGTCAGAGACCTGCTCTGCACTTGTTAGTGTTTTCAAAAGCTCATGCACAGCAACTTTGTTTTTCTCCAGTCATCCCTGCCGTCGAGCCCCCTCCCCTCCCACACCCCCCAAAAAAGCGTGGAAAATGGGGGCCTACGAGGAGACCATCCTTCTTCCGTCTCTGGGGCTCAACTGTACAGGCAGAATGAATTAGCAGGATTGACAGAAGTTCATTGTGCCTCCAACGACTTTGCAGTCAATTGGAGTGCTTAAAAGGCTAGTTTTGCTTTTAATTCCATGTAATTAGTAAGTTCTTCATGTCTTGGAATTTAGTAATGGAGCCTCAGACCTCAGGTTTCCTCTTTTATACTCTAAAGCAGAAAGAAGATGTAATGTTCAGAACATTAAAAAAAAAAATAGACAAACAGATGGAGTATGGTGTTGCACCGAGCTTTCATGTGATTTTGTTCCATGTCCTCAACATTAGAGATTGAAGTTGAATATTTTAACATGTCTGATTCATAGAAACTTAGGAAGAGTTCAGTAATGCACATAAAATTATCTAATTTCTTGCATAATCATTTTCAGATATGAGAAATTAAAATTTCACGTTCTTTGAGAAAGATAAACCTTTACATGTTTTAAAGATAAAAATAGAGTAGTTTATTTTAAATGGCCCTGTGCCTGGTGATATGTTAAATATCATATGAATAAATGATTCTCAAATACAAAGTAATGGAGAGTTATTCACATGTATCTATTGTTTGGACTAATAAGTAAAATAGAACTCTTTTTTTTCTATTCTGTTTCAAAGCTACACTGAAATTACCTGCTTGTGGTAAGCATGGTGCTGGGCAGTTTATTGATTTTTCAAGAGAATGCTTGTCTTTGGATTTGGGGCAGTAGGGAACCTATAATAAATTATTGAGGGACAAAAAGTTATTTTAAACCTATTTGAATGTATGCTGTCTCTTTTTTCCCCCTCATGATAAAAGGTCTCTGGTGTTTTGTGTTTTTTTCTTCCTCCAGGTTTGCAGCTAAAACTGTGCACAGTGGGTCACTGATGCTAGTCACAGTGGAACTGAAGGAAGGCTCCACAGCACAGCTTATCATAAACACTGAGAAAACTGTGATTGGTTCTGTTCTGCTGCGGGAGCTGAAGCCTGTCCTGTCCCAGGGGTAACCTGCTTACATCTGGACTTCAGAATCTGGCACACAACAAAAGTGCCTGGCATCCACTACCGCTGCCTTTCATTTATAATAATAGCCCTTCCATCTGGCAGTGGGGGAAGAACACACTCTTGACATTCTTGTCTCCTGCTTTAGAATGCTAGTGTGTATCTATCGTGGAGGCAGGACTTTCCCCCTTTTCGCTTTGCTAACCAAAGAACATATATTTTACTGTCAGTTATCTCCGCTCCTAAATCCATGTGGCGTTTTCTCTGTCCTCCTACTTCCTCTGGCCCTCTTGGCTCCCTTCTCTTTTTCAACAATGATGGACCTGAATTGGATACTTAAAGTTCACTGGAAATCATCTTTCTTCCCACAATAAGCAAACATCAGCCTAGGAGTAAAATACACGGCCTGTCAGCTTGATCTATGAAAAATGGGGTAGTGTACTTTTTAGAATTAAATTCAAAACCAAGGATTTATCTGCAGTATTTCGTTCTACACATTTCGTGGTGTTGTAATTGGTTGACAGCCATCATCGTGAAATTACCTCTGAATAATAAGATAAATAAACTAGCACCTAAATAATGTTTGTCTTTTCATTTTTAATGAGAAATCGCTTACAATCCTGAAGTTCATATGCTGAGGTTTCTTTAAGATAAATATTGAGTGTCATGTGACGTAGAGAAACAATGGGGTTTGGATAATGAAAGAAAAACCACTTTCTCACCAGGTAGGTTTTCTATTTAGGGTACAGTTCATTAACTCCAAGAAAAAAAGCTGATATGTTTAATAACAAAAACAGAAGTCTTCCTGCCTCTATATGTATAATTTTGATCTCTTAGTAGAAATCTGATTACAAGCCTGTTATAACTACTAAAGAAATTTTTGAATCTCATTGTTCCTTTACAAATATCCATGCCCAACTTTGATGGACTCACATACCTTTGGAAACTAATTATATAAACTAAATGATAGAAATCTTGAAAACTGGTTATATGATCAACATTTTAGTACTTTCCCCTGTTTTTTGGGGGGGTGAGTGTTGTTTTGTTTGGCTAACTCAGTCAAGTTCCTGTTTTAATAGTTTGACAAAAACAATTGTTCTATAATCAGAAAAGTTCTTTCCTAATACTTTTAAAACCAGTTGAAATTGTGTTTACCTTTCTGATACAAGGTAATAAGGCCTTAAGACATGTCCCTCTGTGTAGAGCCATGTAATGACTTTTTGCAAGTGAAAAGAGAATGTACCTGGATTGAAACATGGTAGAACATATATAAAAAGTAAAGAAAAACAAACATTGTTGTGAGATTCAGGCTGTGAAAAAAATTATTTAGATTTTTAAGGTTGTCAGCTAGAGAGAACAGAACAAGCTTGTTAAATTTTCCTGCTCCTCAAATGCTGCAGTTAATCTGGGAGTGAAGACTTGTTGTGGCAGGCCCTTGCTTTTCCTACTCAGGAGACCTGTATACTGTGATGGTACTCACACCCAGAAGCACCTTTGTAATTGTAGCCCTTTGGCATTTCCATTATTAAACCTACTTCTTAGGGCTTGACACCATTGGATTTTTTAAGTAATAACTTTTTAAAGCATTCTAAAGAGGTTGACGGGGTAAGTATTGTTTTCTGAAAAAATGTGTACTTATTGTCATCAAAGCAGGCAGGAAAATCATGTCATGATGTAGAGTGAGCTTTTATATTCCTTAAATTAGGGCCTTCATCTTTAGAAACAGGTAATGCATTTGTCTGTTTTTTAAAATGAAGTTTCAATAGAATTTTACCTTTGAGTAAGATCAGATTTTTGACTGCTAGTTTTTAGATTTAAAATGTACATTAAATTAATAACACATGTGGTTTGCTAACAGTTGAAACCATCTGAACATCAGTAGCTTCGTAACATTGAAATATTCTTCACATAAGTGAAATTAGAGAAATGACCACAGTTCCAGGTTTAAGGTTTGGGAGATTTTGTTGTTGTTTTTTACCTTTTTTTTAGTACAGTGATTTGGAGTTCCTTTCCTCATATTTCGTTTAACTTCATCATAATCCATGGTTATCTTTTAAATTGTTCCATTGAATCTAGTTAGTCAATGTTGAATTCTTAATTCCAGCTATATTTTTTCATTTTAATGCCCCCTTTTAATGGAACATTTTATGTACACCAGTCTTGAAGAATAGCTCGCATAGTATATTTCAGACTAAGCCTCCTTTTGGATCTCACAATACATTTGCTTTGTTTATTATAAGAAACGGAGAATGTTTTATTCTGAAGAGACTGTAACTATGAACTTACTTATCCAATTAAAAAACTGGATACTGGCTCTTCTCAATAACTAGTTGCAAACATTTGAGTAACTTTATAGTAAGCATATGAAAAGTTTGCCCTCATAAACCTGTGTGTCTGTGGTTAAAAATTTAAGTATTAATAGTAGAGAAGACAAGAACCCAAAGTGAAAAGTAACCTAAAGGGAGGTTTTTGTTTTTGTTTTTTTTTTAATAAAAGGAGGTCCAACTAAAGGAAAGCCTAGGAAAACCTAAGATGTTTCACCTTTTATGTTTCTGACATTATAGAGAACTTTGTTTAAAGGGGGAAAATTCTAATAAGTGGAGGGAAAAAAACTATGTGATAACACAAAATTAACAGAGCCTTACTATTTCCTTTCTATTTAAAGACTCCGTCCACTGTGGAGCATGATGAACTGCGATAATTTGTCAGGGTGTGGAAACATAGGAGACGAAACACTGTGCCCCACCCCCCCCCCTGCCCCAAGAAATCTACAGTCCAGTGGACTTGGCTAAGCTATGAGCCCTGGTTTGCAAACAGGGCTTACATACTAATGCAGGCTGAGCTCCTCCCCACCCCCACTCGTTGGGTGCCAGGCCGTCCCCAGTGGCCAGCTGAGCCATGCCCTCACCCCACCTCTCGCTCCTCTCCCAGGTAACCCAGCTAGACAGGCCAGCCTCTGGGTGCCCACTTCATTTGTTCCGCCATCAACTGGAGGTTGGTTTATTGAAAGAAAATTAGACTTTCTGATCGTATCCTTGCTTATTAAATCTTTGTCCTTCCCTTACCCGCATCTTCCAGCCTGCCCAGTTACCTCAGAAGTTTTCATGATCACTTACCACTTTTAACCTCTTCTCAAGATTTTAGAGGAACAAAAAAATCAAGTTTATGATAGTGTTCTTGTCTTCAATGAATGGAAATTGTGTTTAATAGAAAAATATGCCCTTAGACAGACCAGAAGAGTCTTTTCTGAATCTTCACAGACTTCCTTTCCCTTATATTTTATGTGCCTTCCCAGCGAACAGCGCCTGAGACAATTAAATGAGTGCCTGACTCTTCCTGTTTCAGTGACATGACTGTTTTTGTTTTGTTTTGTTTTTGACATGACTGTTTTCCTACCACTGTTGAACTGTTCTGAGTAAGCAGGATTTTTTTTTTTTTTTAAAGATTTATTTATTTATTTACTTTGGGCGGGGGTCGGGTTGGGGAGGGAGGGGAGTGGGCGGGCCACTTCTATTGGTCTTTCACTTCTCTATTTGCATTCGTCTTCGTTCTTTGGCTCCTATGGGCCTCCTATCGCAGTGGCGTCTGTCGCTGCAGAGCACAGGCTCTGGGCGCATGCGCTCCAGAGCTCTGGCTCGGTGATTGGACACATCAGTCCAGCCGCTCCGCGGCACATGGGATCTTCCCAGGTCAGGGATTGAACCGGCGCCCCTTGCAGTGCAAGGCGGTGTCCTTACCCACTGGACCACCAGGGGAAGCCCTAAGCAGGATTTTTAAGATCTGACCTGACTGGTAAGTTAACCACCATATGTGATTGTTTTTAGTTAAACAGTGTGTCAAGTCTAAAACATGTTAGATTTCACGTGATCACTTGACTCACAAACTTGGGCCATGGCTGTCAGAAGCCAATGTGGCTCCTGGGAAAGATCGTGAAGCAGTTGCCAGATTGGTTGTCCATTTCCTGCAATAAGATCTATTGGGTTTGGGGGAAGAAGGGATCCCTGGGCTGGAGAAGTCTGAAAAGGTTTGGCCAGCTGAGCCATGCCCTCACCCCACCTCTCGCCTCTCCCAGGTAACCCAGCTAGACAGGCCAGCCTCTGGGTGCCCACTTCATTTGTTCCGCCATCAACTGGAGGTTGGTTTATTGAAAGAAAATTAGACTTTCTGATCGTATCCTTGCTTATTAAATCTTTGTCCTTCCCTTACCCGCATCTTCCAGCCTGCCCAGTTACCTCAGAAGTTTTCATGATCACTTACCACTTTTAACCTCTTCTCAAGATTTTAGAGGAACAAAAAAATCAAGTTTATGATAGTGTTCTTGTCTTCAATGAATGGAAATTGTGTTTAATAGAAAAATATGCCCTTAGACAGACCAGAAGAGTCTTTTCTGAATCTTCACAGACTTCCTTTCCCTTATATTTTATGTGCCTTCCCAGCGAACAGCGCCTGAGACAATTAAATGAGTGCCTGACTCTTCCTGTTTCAGTGACATGACTGTTTTTGTTTTGTTTTGTTTTTGACATGACTGTTTTCCTACCACTGTTGAACTGTTCTGAGTAAGCAGGATTTTTTTTTTTTTTTAAAGATTTATTTATTTATTTACTTTGGGCGGGGGTCGGGTTGGGGAGGGAGGGGAGCGGCGGGCCACTTCTATTGGTCTTTCACTTCTCTATTTGCATTCGTCTTCGTTCTTTGGCTCCTATGGGCCTCCTATCGCAGTGGCGTCTGTCGCTGCAGAGCACAGGCTCTGGGCGCATGCGCTCCAGAGCTCTGGCTCGGTGATTGGACACATCAGTCCAGCCGCTCCGCGGCACATGGGATCTTCCCAGGTCAGGGATTGAACCGGCGCCCCTTGCAGTGCAAGGCGGTGTCCTTACCCACTGGACCACCAGGGGAAGCCCTAAGCAGGATTTTTAAGATCTGACCTGACTGGTAAGTTAACCACCATATGTGATTGTTTTTAGTTAAACAGTGTGTCAAGTCTAAAACATGTTAGATTTCACGTGATCACTTGACTCACAAACTTGGGCCATGGCTGTCAGAAGCCAATGTGGCTCCTGGGAAAGATCGTGAAGCAGTTGCCAGATTGGTTGTCCATTTCCTGCAATAAGATCTATTGGGTTTGGGGGAAGAAGGGATCCCTGGGCTGGAGAAGTCTGAAAAGGTTTGACTGAGGCAGTGAAGCTAACACTTTTTTAATTATTATTTTAATTGAAGGATAATCGCTTTACTGAGTTTTCTTGTTTACTGCCAAACATCAACATAAATGAGCCATAGATACACATTTGCCCCTGAAGCTAACTCTTAAAACTGGGGGGATGTTTAGAAAAGTGTTTCGAGGAGTGAGAGAAAGCAGTGTATATTGTTCTGAGGAGGCTGTATCTTAGAATATTTTTAAAACATTCTGTGTACAGAAAGCAGCAGTGTTCACACACTGAAAAGTGCTGTGCCCCCTTCCTCTCCCTGCCCTCATTTCTCCTCTTGCCCCTGTCATGCAGTCTCTCTCTCCTCAAGCCTACAGCTCGATGGCCTGCAGCTACTTAGAGAAGAAGCGAAGGGCTGAGATGTTACCACAGGGTTGCACTGAGCTTGTATGCTGAACTACGCAGAGGCAGAAAGAAAGGTAGGAACGGTTGAGCTAGAAATCAGGACAAATAGGTTTTGTTGGTTTTGGTCTCCTGTTTGTAGGCCAGTTTCAGATGGTTCCTTGGGGATCATTTCCTGTGTATTGCAGGTTCCAAAATGAGTTTTCTCAGGCAAAGTAACTACAGAAAATTTAGTTCCATTGGTGTCTCTTTCCTGATTAAGTGCTTGTGAGTTGAAGTGAGGTTAAAATTTCTAATCACTCCAGTTTGATGTACATACTCACTTGTATATGTCATTCCTAGCTGGTTTGTTATGCACATTGAAGACTCCAAGCCCTCAAAAGTCAAATGGGGACTTATTACAGTGGGCTCAAACCTATCTCTAGTGACATTCTGAGACACTGGTTTCTCGTTTACAACCTAGGGGCCCAGAGATAGCAAAGATTAAGCTTAAATGTAGAAGAGTCTTTATGCTGAGACCTAAACATGTTTAGAAAACCAACCAGTAGATAATTCTGGGCTCATTCATGTCAGAGAAGAAGGGGAAGTTACCGGAATAGAGGAGGGAGGGAGGAAAGGAAAATTGGCTCTCTCAAACTGTATCCCAACCAAGATTCTGACTTGTCTCCCTCTAAAAGACTCAGATGGTAAAGAATCTGCCTGCAGTGCAGGAGTCCAGATTCAATTCCTGGGTTGGGAAGATCCCCTGGGGAAGGGAATGGCAACCCACTCCAGTATTCTTGCCTGGAGAACCCCATGGACAGTGGGGCCTGGTGGCCTACAGTCCCTTGGTCACAGAGAGTTGGACACGACTGAGCAATTAACACTCTTCACAGAAAAGATCTTCTCAGGCTATGTAAGAAACAACTTATTTTCAAAGCAATGTGTTGTGAATGAGGACTCTTATTTCATGGGAGGGTCAACATCTCTGGCAGGGTCAAAAGCAGTGAGAAATTGTAAGACCATGGCCTACAAAAAGTAAAAGTAAATTCTCCCTTTGCCAAGTAGTTAAGAAAGGCTGTGGGAAGGTGGGCCCCCCCACCCAAACTTAAACACTTCTTTGCCTGTTCCCTTCTGTAATAAACTTAGGGTAAGGTGTGAGCTCAAACGTGCCATCAAGGGAAGGATACTGCAGATGTTTGGTGGAGGAGGGGGCGGCGAGGGCCAAGCATCCTCCCAACACAAGCTTTGCTTTTTGAGCTTGAAAAAACGAAGCCACTGTGAGAGGGCCTCTTACTGGCATCCTAGCAAAGTCACCCTCACCAAGGGCAAATCTCTCCTGCATCCCAGAGCCTCCATGTTGTTCGGGCCTCATCAAAACCATAGGGCCTAAATAAAAGTATTTTGTCAACCAAGTTATGGGCAGCTCTGTTTTCTAATTGAAAGTAATTATGATTTCTGTGCTATGGTGTAATTACCTAAAAAAACTGTTATTTGATGATTAAGATTCTGGAGTGAATTGTGTTCTGTGGGCTTTCGCACCGTGCCTCCATCAGGGACCTGGTTTCAGCGGCGTGCAGCTGCTGGAGTTGATTTACAGGGCTGCGGCTGTGGCTGGTCATAAATAAATCCTCTTATATAGTTGTTATGAACACCTGTTAGATCATCTGTCAGCAAAGCGCTGTTCACATTTATCATGGTGCGGTAGTTATTTTACCTCAATCCATTTCCAACTGACTCAGCCTCCATTGCCGGATTACTATTACCACACCATAATCGCTCGCTCCCACTCCATGTTACAACTTGCAGATAAAAGATTTCACTACTTGGCCAAATTTCATAAATAAAGGAGCAGTTCAGTGCAGTAAAAGTTTATTTTTGTCATCATTTGTCACCCCATTATTCTATAAATCAAATGGAATAGCGCTATTGCCAGCTCAGGCGTTGCTGTCAGCCTTAGGCATGGAAATGGTCCGTTTCTTCCTTTTAGATGAGATGACATGTCTTTCAGACTTAACCGGCTTATGGCTTTGTTTCACCCATTTTATTTTATTACCCCTCCAGAAAAAGCCCTGGGGAACAGAAAGACTTAAGGAGTGAAATGGAGACAGAAAACACACTGGCACACTGCTTAACTCAGTGATCTGTGTTCTCCCATCCAGTCACTAGGAACTTGACCACCACCTGCACTCACACGCCAAATCCTTGGCTTTTCATAAACTTCAGAGGGATTCTAGTTTCTGTTTGGGAAAGGGTATTACAATGTGGAATTAACAGATATTGAAATATCTGATGGATGTCTCCAGAGACCCTCTCGATTTGACAGGCTTCATGCAAAGAAAAGACGAACAAGTTGCTTGGCTAAGATGCATGTGAATGGTTCTGAGTCTTCGAAAGAGAATGGTCACCCCTAGAGAGTGTCTTACCCCTGAAGCCTTGTCAGCCGTGGAGCTCTGGAGGGCGAGTCAAGATCTATTAGCGAGTTGTGAACTCTGTCTCAGGCAGAAGTCTGAGGAAGGCAATGTCCCTTGGTTGAAAGGAAGAGGACAGAAAAAGCTGAAGGGATGGGGCAATAGAAAAGGGTTTATAGTTGATATTATACTTCCGAGTTGGTTCTAATTCAAGTTACATTCTTCATAGTCATTATGTAGCTCATAAATTCAATAAAGTGTTTTACTGTTACTATAAAAATGACAGGAGGGGGGTTTTATGTTGTAAGTTTCGTTAGTTGCTCTTCCTGTTTTATGTTGAAGTTCTCGGGCCATTATGTCATTAAACTCCTTGGAGTCTGAAGGGCTCAGGCCTCTCCATTTCTTGCCTGGTGCGCACTTGGCCCTGTCAGCCCTGGCCAGGCTGGACCACTGGATGCTCAGTGCCAGCTGGTCATGGTGCCAGGAGGGCAGGGCTACTTGAGTCTGTTATTTCACAAGAAACTGAAGTAACACATCTGGGGTACGGGGACAGTGTGAGGTAGAGAGCTCCAGGAGCTCGTGAAAATTCTGAAGAACGAGTCCTTTTTGTCTGCAGGAGGACTTGCTGAATGGGGTGTCTGTTGCTCCAGGCTCTGCGGACCCAGGAACCAGTCTCTGCATCATGATGGGTCTTGGCACCGACACTTGGCGAACTTGTTAACCTTCGCCTAAACTCTGAGTCCTTGATAGAACGTTCCAAGCAGATTTAGGGTGGACACCTTGTAGAGATTTTTGGAAAGGAAACACCATGCTTGCTTGGCTGTGTCCTTTGATTCCAGTAGAAGCAAAGGGCATTTCTGCTCTAGGCAACTTTGCTTTCTCCAGATGTTTGTTGTGAACAGACTGTCCACATGGAAACGGCAACTACTAATTCTCTGGCCAGAGTGCATCAAGGCCTTAATCTAAAGCCTCCCATCCATCCAGCTGTCTGGCACTTGCTATTATAGGGCACCAACAGAGAAATGAGGCTGTGGCTTTATCACCGCACCCTGGGTGACAACTTGATTTTCTGCTCTCACCGCAGGCAGCGGCAGCCCAACATGATGGGGCTGTTAATTTGTGCATTTCACGGTGTCTGTCAGGGGGGTTGGGAGAGGAGGGCTTCAGGGGGAAGGGAATGGAGCATGTCCCAGCCACGGAAGCACCTGTCTGCCTTGACGGCGCCGAGCACTTCTTATTAGCGCGCAGGTCTCTAAATGCAGCCCGGGGATGACAGCCTGGCATCCCAGCACCCACACCGTGTGACAGGCGCCGGCAGCCGGTCCCATTGTTTGCCCTTGATGAGCATGTCATTAATGGAAATGGAAGAAAGTGAGGGCCACATCAGTATTCAAATAGCCTCTATTTTCTCTGCCATTCACCCGGCTGGCTCAACCAGCTGCAGATTTCCTTTGCAACCTCCTCTTAGACTTTAAAAAAAAAAAAAAGGAAAGAAAGAAAGAAAACAGATTTATTCCCATCGCATACAGTCTTCCCATGTTGTCCCTGGTTTCTTCCCATCCTGTGTCTGCATCCACCTTTTTTAGGTTGGATTTCTCTGGATCAAAGGAGACGTGCGTTCTTGTGGGTTGCTAAGGTCACATTAGCAAGTGCAGGCTGTTCACCGCCCCGACAATGCCTGTTGTCACCCTCAGAGCCTCTTTCCTGTGCCTCCCGAATCCTGCATCTCCTCCAGGGAGATGCTCAGGCCACCACTCAGAAATACCTGATGAAGCCCAGGGCACTAGAATAGAGTCTGAGTTCTCCAAGAGTGGCTGGCTGGCGTGGAAAACAACCCTCCTCTTTCTTGAGTTCAGTAAATTGAAGAGAAGTTAAGGAAGCTGCCTGCCTAACAGTCATTGGTGGGAAAGAACTGTGTACCGCGCATGATTATTTACAGCCAAGTGGAGAGTGACTGGATCCTAAATACATGTTTCCATCCCTCAGTCCCTGTGTTGGTCTGTTTGCTTAATAAGGTAATTAGTGCTCTGAGGGAGGATATTGACACTGCTGCCAGCAGCCATGGCTCTTCCGTGCGTTTCTCACCCGCTCCTGTCACCCACTTGGCTTTCGCGTTTCCTAGCTGTGCACACACACACACCCTTACACATATCTACACACACATGCCTCCCACACACTCCCAAGAGCCTCCTCTCCCAGTATGAGCTCAAATCCTTATCCCCCCACACCCCCAAATGCTCCACCTAGTCCAATGTTTGCAAGATTCACATCTCCTCCATTCAGATGGAGTGTTCCTAGAGGCAGGCAGCAGTGAACGACCACTTCTCATTTGTCTCTGACCTTTTAGTGAGGAAAGGTCAGAAGAACTGCTTGCTGTGCATTTCCCTAGCAGTGTCCTGTATCTGGTGTTAATCTGTCAGTGACTGGCCCGTCTATTAATGGAAATGGAAGAAAGTGAGGGCCACATCAGTATTCAAATAGCCTCTATTTTCTCTGCCATTCACCCGGCTGGCTCAACCAGCTGCAGATTTCCTTTGCAACCTCCTCTTAGACTTTAAAAAAAAAAAAAAGGAAAGAAAGAAAGAAAACAGATTTATTCCCATCGCATACAGTCTTCCCATGTTGTCCCTGGTTTCTTCCCATCCTGTGTCTGCATCCACCTTTTTTAGGTTGGATTTCTCTGGATCAAAGGAGACGTGCGTTCTTGTGGGTTGCTAAGGTCACATTAGCAAGTGCAGGCTGTTCACCGCCCCGACAATGCCTGTTGTCACCCTCAGAGCCTCTTTCCTGTGCCTCCCGAATCCTGCATCTCCTCCAGGGAGATGCTCAGGCCACCACTCAGAAATACCTGATGAAGCCCAGGGCACTAGAATAGAGTCTGAGTTCTCCAAGAGTGGCTGGCTGGCGTGGAAAAAAACCCCTCCTCTTTCTTGAGTTCAGTAAATTGAAGAGAAGTTAAGGAAGCTGCCTGCCTAACAGTCATTGGTGGGAAAGAACTGTGTACCGCGCATGATTATTTACAGCCAAGTGGAGAGTGACTGGATCCTAAATACATGTTTCCATCCCTCAGTCCCTGTGTTGGTCTGTTTGCTTAATAAGGTAATTAGTGCTCTGAGGGAGGATATTGACACTGCTGCCAGCAGCCATGGCTCTTCCGTGCGTTTCTCACCCGCTCCTGTCACCCACTTGGCTTTCGCGTTTCCTAGCTGTGCACACACACACACCCTTACACATATCTACACACACATGCCTCCCACACACTCCCAAGAGCCTCCTCTCCCAGTATGAGCTCAAATCCTTATCCCCCCACACCCCCAAATGCTCCACCTAGTCCAATGTTTGCAAGATTCACATCTCCTCCATTCAGATGGAGTGTTCCTAGAGGCAGGCAGCAGTGAACGACCACTTCTCATTTGTCTCTGACCTTTTAGTGAGGAAAGGTCAGAAGAACTGCTTGCTGTGCATTTCCCTAGCAGTGTCCTGTATCTGGTGTTAATCTGTCAGTGACTCGGGCCCTAAGACACCACCCATCTCCTGGCAAACGGGCCTGGTTGAGGCCAAAAATAGTGCAGACCCCACTGCTGGATGCCCGGCCAGAGGACTCAGGCCTGATAACCTCAGCAGCGCAGTGTTCTCGTCTTACCCCATCCAGAGCTGGATAGGTTGTTCTTTCTTTAGCGAGCTATTTTTTTGTCCCTGAAACATAGAAAGTCTCTGACTGAAGGAGCCATGTCTTCCTGTTCCTGGTAGAGGGGCCATGGCTGTGGTCTGGTTCAGGGTGGACGTCCATGGAGTCCTCTCTGGGTATCATGACCCCACTACAGAGCTGGGGGATCCAAGAAACAGCTTTTCTCAGGTGTTTATCTGACAACCTACAAAGCGCCCCAACCCTTCTCCAGGAGAAGCCCAGAGGGGTGATAATGGTTTAAAAAGCCAGGTCGTAAATTGGGCTTTCTCTACTCACTTGCTTTGGAGCCGAGGGACTCCACAGAGGGCAATTTAAAAAGAACAGAAGCAGGCCGAGAACAAAAATCCCAGTGCTTTAGCCTTGTCAGAGTGATGGAAAATAATTTTCACATTTGATTAATTATTAAGAGATCTATTTAATAAAATATAGAGAGAGCATTTTGTCTCTCCACAATCGTTAGTATGACCCCAGACCTCTATTTTGGAGGTGAACAAAAAGCTATTGAGGTATAACAATAAATTTTGTCCCCAAGGGTTTTTGCAGAAGTGGCCACAGTGCGGTCCTGACAGATTTAAGGCAGAAATCCCACAGCTGACACTGAAATGTGTCAAATCCGGTGGCTTCCGTTGGCAGGTCACACTCACGTTGGCAGGTCGCACTCGCCAGCCTCACCCAGATATGTGAATACAGCAAAAGCATTGACCTCGAAAGAAACTGGGCATTGGTAGGGGCTTTTCCTTTGTGTTTTATTTTTTAAGAAAATTATCACTAAACCATAGGTTCAAGCGTTTAGCATTCTTGATAGCTACTTATTCCAAATGTAGCAAGTCATCAAGGAATTCTGTTCCTTTATGAAAAATTTAGACTACTCATAGCAGTGTCCTGTATCTGGTGTTAATCTGTCAGTGACTCGGGCCCTAAGACACCACCCATCTCCTGGCAAACGGGCCTGGTTGAGGCCAAAAATAGTGCAGACCCCACTGCTGGATGCCCGGCCAGAGGACTCAGGCCTGATAACCTCAGCAGCGCAGTGTTCTCGTCTTACCCCATCCAGAGCTGGATAGGTTGTTCTTTCTTTAGCGAGCTATTTTTTTGTCCCTGAAACATAGAAAGTCTCTGACTGAAGGAGCCATGTCTTCCTGTTCCTGGTAGAGGGGCCATGGCTGTGGTCTGGTTCAGGGTGGACGTCCATGGAGTCCTCTCTGGGTATCATGACCCCACTACAGAGCTGGGGGATCCAAGAAACAGCTTTTCTCAGGTGTTTATCTGACAACCTACAAAGCGCCCCAACCCTTCTCCAGGAGAAGCCCAGAGGGGTGATAATGGTTTAAAAAGCCAGGTCGTAAATTGGGCTTTCTCTACTCACTTGCTTTGGAGCCGAGGGACTCCACAGAGGGCAATTTAAAAAGAACAGAAGCAGGCCGAGAACAAAAATCCCAGTGCTTTAGCCTTGTCAGAGTGATGGAAAATAATTTTCACATTTGATTAATTATTAAGAGATCTATTTAATAAAATATAGAGAGAGCATTTTGTCTCTCCACAATCGTTAGTATGACCCCAGACCTCTATTTTGGAGGTGAACAAAAAGCTATTGAGGTATAACAATAAATTTTGTCCCCAAGGGTTTTTGCAGAAGTGGCCACAGTGCGGTCCTGACAGATTTAAGGCAGAAATCCCACAGCTGACACTGAAATGTGTCAAATCCGGTGGCTTCCGTTGGCAGGTCACACTCACGTTGGCAGGTCGCACTCGCCAGCCTCACCCAGATATGTGAATACAGCAAAAGCATTGACCTCGAAAGAAACTGGGCATTGGTAGGGGCTTTTCCTTTGTGTTTTATTTTTTAAGAAAATTATCACTAAACCATAGGTTCAAGCGTTTAGCATTCTTGATAGCTACTTATTCCAAATGTAGCAAGTCATCAAGGAATTCTGTTCCTTTATGAATACATTATCTTCAAAACCCCACAGTTTCTCTGCCCATGACTACATTTAATCAACACTTAGACTGGCAGTGAGGGGGAATCAAAGTCAGGCACGGAGACGGTCCTGCTGAGATTACTCCAGGGTCCCTCCACACACCCTACCTACTTCCGCATCTGGCAGGTGCACACCTTTTCCCTTCAAGGCAAGTGTTCCTCTGGTGGAGGCAGCAGTGAAAGACCACTTCTGATTCAGAAAAGGACAAGTCTTCCCTGGTTCAGATCCTGGGCAGTCTACAATTCGCAGGCTATGCCCCATAAGCCAGACAGGAGTCACCAGCATCCGCCTCCCAAAAGGGCCTGTGCCAGCTCCTCCAAAGCCTGCAGCTGCATTTCAAAACCACCTTCCTTCCACCTTTGCCCACTACTTGAAGACAGATCCATCAAACATTCTGAAGGAATTCCAGAGCTTTTTGTCTGCAAATATTTTTCGCTCTCCAAGCTATAGTCACTATTGTGAATCTAAAGTATGGCGTGAAAAACATGCTGCAGAGATGGGAGAGCTTGAGGAGTTGGGGGAAGACACTGATCTTTCAGTTACTAATCTCCCCCACTTTCACCTCAGTGATACCGGGAGGTCATACGTCCCCGGCCCCCACACAGTTCCTCATGGTGGGAAGTGATCTACTCTGGACCAAAACAAGCACATTCGTCATGTTCTCTTTGGACCCTCAAAAAGCAGGACACTTTATAAGAAAATCAAGAATCGAACAGAAGAAAAATATTAGAACCTATATTCATCTTTATTATTGATCTCATGCTTCTTGTATTTTCCGTATTTGTCTCATAATCAATAATGCAATCTTATATTCCTGACAGATTTAAGGCAGAAATCCCACAGCTGACACTGAAATGTGTCAAATCCGTGGCTTCCGTTGGCAGGTCACACTCACGTTGGCAGGTCGCACTCGCCAGCCTCACCCAGATATGTGAATACAGCAAAAGCATTGACCTCGAAAGAAACTGGGCATTGGTAGGGGCTTTTCCTTTGTGTTTTATTTTTTAAGAAAATTATCACTAAACCATAGGTTCAAGCGTTTAGCATTCTTGATAGCTACTTATTCCAAATGTAGCAAGTCATCAAGGAATTCTGTTCCTTTATGAATACATTATCTTCAAAACCCCACAGTTTCTCTGCCCATGACTACATTTAATCAACACTTAGACTGGCAGTGAGGGGGAATCAAAGTCAGGCACGGAGACGGTCCTGCTGAGATTACTCCAGGGTCCCTCCACACACCCTACCTACTTCCGCATCTGGCAGGTGCACACCTTTTCCCTTCAAGGCAAGTGTTCCTCTGGTGGAGGCAGCAGTGAAAGACCACTTCTGATTCAGAAAAGGACAAGTCTTCCCTGGTTCAGATCCTGGGCAGTCTACAATTGCAGGCTATGCCCCATAAGCCAGACAGGAGTCACCAGCATCCGCCTCCCAAAAGGGCCTGTGCCAGCTCCTCCAAAGCCTGCAGCTGCATTTCAAAACCACCTTCCTTCCACCTTTGCCCACTACTTGAAGACAGATCCATCAAACATTCTGAAGGAATTCCAGAGCTTTTTGTCTGCAAATATTTTTCGCTCTCCAAGCTATAGTCACTATTGTGAATCTAAAGTATGGCGTGAAAAACATGCTGCAGAGATGGGAGAGCTTGAGGAGTTGGGGGAAGACACTGATCTTTCAGTTACTAATCTCCCCCACTTTCACCTCAGTGATACCGGGAGGTCATACGTCCCCGGCCCCCACACAGTTCCTCATGGTGGGAAGTGATCTACTCTGGACCAAAACAAGCACATTCGTCATGTTCTCTTTGGACCCTCAAAAAGCAGGACACTTTATAAGAAAATCAAGAATCGAACAGAAGAAAAATATTAGAACCTATATTCATCTTTATTATTGATCTCATGCTTCTTGTATTTTCCGTATTTGTCTCATAATGCACTGAATATATTGGAACAGGACAATAATCCATATATGTGCACAGCAGTAGATAGAATCAATGTCCAATATATAAATTAGTAATATAAGTAGTAGTATTAATTCATGTATACAGTATAATACATGAGATGATATACAGTCAGCAATACAAGTAGACAGTATAGACCTGGGAACCAGCTCAGTCCACGGCTTGCGGGAGCCCTCAGGAGTGCCTTCCACGGCTAAGATGCTGGCCCCACACAGCCTTCTGAGCACCCGGTTCCTTCCTCCATGACTGAAGTTGGGGAGAATTGGGCATCAAGGCCTTTCAAGGTGACAGGAGGTTATTTCTACTTCCCAGACAATAGTGAGGCTCATCGTGGCCTCACCCTTTTTTCCTCAGAGCTGTGGAGAGAAGCACGGTGGTGTTCAACCAGGGTAAGGAAGGCGCGCAAGGGGGGGGGGCTTCCCTCCACAGCAGGCTCACTGTGCAGGGACTAATTACAGCCCGCTTGGAGAAGTTGGGAGGCAGGGAGGAAGGAGGGGGCTGTCGGAGGGTGGGGTGGCATCTGGATCCATCTCATTAGGAGTGAGGAATGACTCATGATTCACAAAAGGTCATTGCCTACTGAGGTAGATAAATTACCTATAAGCCTTCAGCAGAGTTGGAGGACCTATTTGGTAAGGAAGTTTTCATTAAATCAAAGATTTTATGGCTTCTATTTTGTTGCATAGGAAAAGGGAAATAATTAGTAATTGACGAAATAAGTGCAGGGAATAAAAAAGCGAAATGTTATTCTAATAGGCCTTGTCTTGGTCTTTAACTTTTCACTTGCAAGCAGCATTATTTTTTAACTCAGATGTATAAAAATCATCCACACTGAGAAAGTGGAACCAATTGCAGTTAAACAATTGAGGGGAGCCCTAACCAATAATAGGGTAGGCTTTAAAATGCCATAAATAGTGTCCCTTTTTATTGTTTGATTTTTGATGATTCCCATAACCCATTGGTTAAAATTAAATAGACATGTTCTTTGGTATTACTCAACTACATTTCAGTGCTAAACTATATAAAGCAGAATATATATATTAATATATTTGCCCCCAAATTGCCTGTTAGACGAGTTTCTCAGATGGGCCCCTATTTTGTTTTACTGACATTTCCATCTTGGAAGACATCCCAAATTATAACAGTAGTAACAATGAAATTAAAATTTCTCTAAGGGTGAATTTAACCTCACCTATGGAGATGTTACCGTAGTTTATAGGCAGGTTTTCATGGAGTAACAAACACTGGAGCCTTTCTGTCAGTGAAATATTTACCCCTCACATTTGCGTAGCCAAAGGGACTTCTTTTTCATAGGATTCCTGCCTTTTTATCCCCAATTAAATCTGCTTTGGTGAGGGTTTGTGCTCCTGTGAGATGCGCAGGCTATCTGAAGTAAATGAGGACGATACATAGCTCAGTGGGAAAGACAAAGAGTAGATTCACCCTGATGATACCTACTGTTTTAAATGATTCCTTCCATGAATAGAGGACTTCCTGTGCTTGGTCTTAAGACTAATCATTTTTTTAACCTATATTTTTCTTTTCATTCTCACAACAGCCGGGCGTTCAAGAGGCTGTCTTCACCCTCATTTCAGCAATGAGGGAGCTGGTACTCTGAGCATCCAGCTCCTCGCTCAGTGCTACATCCAGAGGTGGGTATTGAGCTGGTGTAAGAAAATCCTCTGCAGGGAAAACGTGGGTGGAGAGAAGGGAGCCTAAAAGTCACCAATTGAGATAAGGTGCCCAGCATGGTACCCTGAGCTTATTCATCATTAAATTATTGACTTTATGTAAAAAGATCCAAGGAGAGGTTGTTCCCCGTCACGGTCTAGGAAAGGAGCCAGGTTATACAAGCGCACAAGAAAGATGCAAATGTTTTCATGCAGAAGTGCACATGATGGACGGCTGGCGTAAGTGTGACTTTGGTTTATTCCATTTTCCAAGCAACTCCCCCTTCTCCCATTTCCTCAGGTCTTTATCTAATATCATTTAAAGTGGATCAAGTGAGGACATTCTTAGCCATTTTTCTAGGGATACTATTCCACTCACTAATGGATCTCACTGTCAGGGAATTTTTATGGATAATTATGTAGCAACTTTTTTTTCTAAGTTTCTTCCCACTGGAGTGCTATGAATCTTGAACAGCATGGATGGGGAAGCCTCCAGGTTTGCTTGTGACCCTGGAGATTTCAGACAGGTGCCAGTGACTGAGTGGAAGGTGTGTCAGTTCCTGGGTTTACCACCCAGCAAATGACATCGGTTGGGCCTCCGGCTGCCAAGAGCCTCAGTTTCTTCAGAGAGACCAAGTGACTGTCCCTCTGGTGTCCCTCTTCCTCTGGGCTCTGCTTCGTGCAGCATGACCTAGACTTCCACCCTGGAAGCATCACCCAGCCTCTGGACCTTGGCCATCTCAAGGAGAGCAGTGCCGTCGGTAAGTTCTTCCTGTCATGTTTAAGTCTCGTGCAGTACTAGAGATCTCTGCAGTCAAGTTCAGAAATAACCAACTTTCTTTTCCTCTTGGCTTCAAGGATTTGTGCCTTCCTCTTTGATGGCTACCCCAGGGGACCTTAGCCAAATACATCAAGGTAGAGTGGAGTTTCCTGAAACACCAAAGAAACTAGAACCCTAAAAGGCCTTTTAAGAAATGTAAGGACTCCTGGGAAAGCTTAGTGATTTTGCCCCGGGAAAATTAGCATTGCGACAACCTACCTATCCTCTTAAGCTCTCTTTTGAAAAGGTAGCAGGTAGTTCGTGTTTAAATGTAACAAACATCCTGTGTGCATTTACTTTCTATGTCACCAACAGGTGGTAATAGGCTGAGAAAATACAATTAATGAATAGTCACAAGGTTGCTAATCTGATCAATGCTGGGTGATAGGACATTTAATCTGACCCTGAGCTTATTCATCATTAAATTATTGACTTTATGTAAAAAGATCCAAGGAGAGGTTGTTCCCCGTCACGGTCTAGGAAAGGAGCCAGGTTATACAAGCGCACAAGAAAGATGCAAATGTTTTCATGCAGAAGTGCACATGATGGACGGCTGGCGTAAGTGTGACTTTGGTTTATTCCATTTTCCAAGCAACTCCCCCTTCTCCCATTTCCTCAGGTCTTTATCTAATATCATTTAAAGTGGATCAAGTGAGGACATTCTTAGCCATTTTTCTAGGGATACTATTCCACTCACTAATGGATCTCACTGTCAGGGAATTTTTATGGATAATTATGTAGCAACTTTTTTTTCTAAGTTTCTTCCCACTGGAGTGCTATGAATCTTGAACAGCATGGATGGGGAAGCCTCCAGGTTTGCTTGTGACCCTGGAGATTTCAGACAGGTGCCAGTGACTGAGTGGAAGGTGTGTCAGTTCCTGGGTTTACCACCCAGCAAATGACATCGGTTGGGCCTCCGGCTGCCAAGAGCCTCAGTTTCTTCAGAGAGACCAAGTGACTGTCCCTCTGGTGTCCCTCTTCCTCTGGGCTCTGCTTCGTGCAGCATGACCTAGACTTCCACCCTGGAAGCATCACCCAGCCTCTGGACCTTGGCCATCTCAAGGAGAGCAGTGCCGTCGGTAAGTTCTTCCTGTCATGTTTAAGTCTCGTGCAGTACTAGAGATCTCTGCAGTCAAGTTCAGAAATAACCAACTTTCTTTTCCTCTTGGCTTCAAGGATTTGTGCCTTCCTCTTTGATGGCTACCCCAGGGGACCTTAGCCAAATACATCAAGGTAGAGTGGAGTTTCCTGAAACACCAAAGAAACTAGAACCCTAAAAGGCCTTTTAAGAAATGTAAGGACTCCTGGGAAAGCTTAGTGATTTTGCCCCGGGAAAATTAGCATTGCGACAACCTACCTATCCTCTTAAGCTCTCTTTTGAAAAGGTAGCAGGTAGTTCGTGTTTAAATGTAACAAACATCCTGTGTGCATTTACTTTCTATGTCACCAACAGTGCACTTGGTATTGAGTTGAATAGGGCTCCAAGAGAAAATACAATTAATGAATAGTCACAAGGTTGCTAATCTGATCAATGCTGGGTGATAGGACATTTAATCTGATTGTCTGTGACCACAACTGCACAGAGACTGTGGCAGCCAAGAGGACCACACTGGCTGGCGGAGCATTTGTAGACTGTTAACTACTTGTGGGGTAGGGGCGGGGTGCTGTGATGTAAATAGATGTGAGGAGGAGAGAGGGTGTCTAGCGGGGAGAAAGGAGCCAACTGGAAGGCTCTTGCTCAGGGAGGTTAGCCTACAAGCAGCTGTGGCGCCTTCTGTGTCCTTTATATGGCCCCATATTCACAAAGAAAATCAAAAACCTCTCATCTAATTCCAGGTGGCTGTGTGGACCACAGAAAGGAAGCCACAGATAGCAATGGCCTCACCATTAGTTAAAGACCAGGGATGCTCGAGGAAAGGAGGGCTCATTTTCCTGTCAGAGGAGCTCTTCTGGCAGAGAGGGAGGTCCACCCTGTCGGCCACACCCATGGTGATCACACCATACATCTCCACCTCAAAATGTACAGACCTTCCTGCTTGCTGGAAATTTAAACATGCCAAATACTTGAGGGTTCAATCCCTGGATAGGGACGATCCCCTGGAGGAGAAAATGGCAACCGCCTCCAGTATTCTTGCCTGAAAAATCCCATAGACAGAGGAGCCTGGCTTGCTACAGTCCATGGGGTCACATAGAGTCGGACAAGACTGAGCAACTGAGAACACACACAGATGCCTAAACATTGCCCGGCCCGGCCCGGGGCGGTGGGAGCAATCCAGGAGTGGCCAAAGAGCCTCAGGTTCTTCCACCGTGGCCTCCAGGGCCGGCTGTCTGAGGGCCAGAACGAATGTGAAGGCTAGCTAGCGGGCTGGGCTCCCTGACCTTTGCCCTCCAGACCCCAAGGACACTCTCCTATTCTTTGCAGGGGTCCATTAGAACAGCCCTCTATGTAAAGCCCAGCAGATGACTCAGTGTCCAGCCACTCACAGAGCAGGGATTCCCAATGTCTTCTCTTCCCATTCCACCACTTCTCTTGTCCCTGTAACAGACACTGAGCACCTTCTAAAGACAGGAGTGTTCTAGCCCAGATGTGCAGCAGTGAGGACACAAGGGCCCTGACCTTAGGGGCTCATATCTCGGTGGAGAGATGACACAGAAACGTTTAGGCACTTATCTGGAAACATTCCAGAAGGTGGTTGGCTGTGTGGACTGACTTCTTCAAAGTCATCAGCAGCAAGGCCTTGCACAATGGGAACTCAAGTGGCCTTTTCCAAAGGTGTTGCAGGGCCTCAGTGAGGCCCAGCTCTCCTGGTTGATGCTCTGCCTGCGAATTTGGGCACACCAGGTCCTTGAACTCTTCCTGGTTCCTCAGCCCCATTTTGATCAATGCTGCAGCTAAGTGCACAAACCATCACGCCAATATCTGACAGATCGATGGGAACCTGCACCCAGAGCTGACTATGAGGTCAGCGGGAGGCCCCAGAAGGGGTTTGCTCAGTGCCTGTTTGGGCCTCAGGCTCCTTGGTCCTCTCCCTCGGATGTTCACAAGCTGGCTCCGGCCTGGCCCAGGAGGCCTCACGCTTCACTTAAGCTGGTGCCAGACACCAGGAAGGTGGCGAGGGCTCCTGGGAAGGCTCAGGACAAGGAGCCAGAGGGAGAAAGCGCTCTCAGCAACGCAGAGGCTGTTTTATTGGTGCTTCCTGGCTCTGCCAGGATGTCCCGTTCTCAGCTAATGAGCGGCTTAAGTGTGTCGAGGAGGAGAAAAGCAGGGACTGTAAGTCCCGGTGGTAAAACAATACCAGCAATCCAGGAGGCTGCCTTTGCGGAAAGAGCAGCTCAACCTAAAGGGGCCTTTCAGATGCCTAGTTTTGTTCTGAAGTTGCCTGCCTGCTTGTCTCTCCACCCTACCCCCAACTCCCTTTTTTATTCCTTTTAAAACCATTACAATCAAGCATTTATTATTAAAATATTGAGGCCAGGGCAAGTACTTCTATGAGCTATTCAAGCCCAAAAGCCTCAAAGAAGGAAGATGGGACTCTGACGGTCTAATTGATTTTCTTCTAGAATAAAATTAAAAGCCAGGCAGAGAGTAGCAAATAGCACTCACCTTTATTGCACGCCTCGGAGCTTCGTAAATAGAGGGCGACGTTTCAGTGTTGGGTTTAAGGTGAGGGAGGAGGTTTATGAGAAAATGAAAAACAATTAGGTTGAGAAAGGAGTGTGGGTGGCAGGCGGCAGGGAGGGGGCGGCCCAGACAGCAAGGCTGCAGGGAAGAGGCCCTGCGCGTCCGCCTGGGCCGGCGGCTGGGGACAGCCCGCCTTACTCGTGAACAGAGTGCTCCCGCTTTGACTCCGGGCCTCCGCCTGCGGGCCGTGGAGCCGAGGTGGAGCCAAGGTGCTTCCCCTCTGCAGAATGTAAACACACCAGAGTCCTCTCCCTGCGATCACTGTGGAATGAGAGGCCATTTCTTCCTCGTTAACTGAAGAAGCCGCCTGTTTGAAAGCGGCCGCCCAGCCTGGGCACTGCTAATGGAATTTTTAACTCGGCCTAACTGCACCTGAAGGTAATCAGCTCTGGGCCTGTTGTGCATTCTAAGTCCCTGTCAGGCTGACAGCAGGGCGGAATGAGATGCTTTGATAACACTTGTCTCCAGGGCCCTGTTTCCGCCGGGTGGGGCACGAGCCGCCCGCCTCGGCTTGGCGCTGTGCTCCCGTCCACTCCCAAGTACTCCCATCCTGATGCAGGAGGCCCTGATTTAAAGGAGTTGGGTTCTGCTTTTCAGAACTTTACTTACACGTTGCTCCCCCTGGAGACCGAGAGCGTTGGAGTTGAGGGTGTTAAAACAAGACTCGGCCCTGTAAAACCTTCGCACGAAGCTGTATTTCTAGCAGGAAGCAATTTGTACACTCCAATTTCCAGTGTTCACCCCAACTCTCAAGTCCCGGAATGTTTTTAAAATCGTGCCCAGTCATTGAAAATGCCAGCCTGGTATTTTGAAGTTGGTTTCTTCTCTTAATGTAAAGCAGAATCTTCAGCCAGGGAATGTTCAAGAAGCAAGAACTTTAGGAAGAAGGAAGATGGGACTCTGACGGTCTATTTGATTTTCTTCTAGGATAAAATTAAAAGCCAGGCAGAGAGTAGCAAATAGCACTCACCTTTATTGCACGCCTCGGAGCTTCGTAAATAGAGGGCGACGTTTCAGTGTTGGGTTTAAGGTGAGGGAGGAGGTTTATGAGAAAATGAAAAACAATTAGGTTGAGAAAGGAGTGTGGGTGGCAGGCGGCAGGGAGGGGGCGGCCCAGACAGCAAGGCTGCAGGGAAGAGGCCCTGCGCGTCCGCCTGGGCCGGCGGCTGGGGACAGCCCGCCTTACTCGTGAACAGAGTGCTCCCGCTTTGACTCCGGGCCTCCGCCTGCGGGCCGTGGAGCCGAGGTGGAGCCAAGGTGCTTCCCCTCTGCAGAATGTAAACACACCAGAGTCCTCTCCCTGCGATCACTGTGGAATGAGAGGCCATTTCTTCCTCGTTAACTGAAGAAGCCGCCTGTTTGAAAGCGGCCGCCCAGCCTGGGCACTGCTAATGGAATTTTTAACTCGGCCTAACTGCACCTGAAGGTAATCAGCTCTGGGCCTGTTGTGCATTCTAAGTCCCTGTCAGGCTGACAGCAGGGCGGAATGAGATGCTTTGATAACACTTGTCTCCAGGGCCCTGTTTCCGCCGGGTGGGGCACGAGCCGCCCGCCTCGGCTTGGCGCTGTGCTCCCGTCCACTCCCAAGTACTCCCATCCTGATGCAGGAGGCCCTGATTTAAAGGAGTTGGGTTCTGCTTTTCAGAACTTTACTTACACGTTGCTCCCCCTGGAGACCGAGAGCGTTGGAGTTGAGGGTGTTAAAACAAGACTCGGCCCTGTAAAACCTTCGCACGAAGCTGTATTTCTAGCAGGAAGCAATTTGTACACTCCAATTTCCAGTGTTCACCCCAACTCTCAAGTCCCGGAATGTTTTTAAAATCGTGCCCAGTCATTGAAAATGCCAGCCTGGTATTTTGAAGTTGGTTTCTTCTCTTAATGTAAAGCAGAATCTTCAGCCAGGGAATGTTCAAGAAGCAAGAACTTTAGGAAGAAGACTGAAGTCATTTTAAAGGGGAGGCTCTCTGCTCATTTGTGGAGCTTTTCCCCCTTCCCTCCTCTAGTTCCATTTTAGAAGCATGAAGATACAATTTTTTTTTCCTTTACCAATTTTGTGTTTTTCTCTTTGACAAATATGGATTCTTTTCTGTGTCCCAAATGGAGGTAAAATTAACTTGCCTGTTTCTTAAACAAAAATAAACAAACAACTTCAATATGTATAGCAGTGGGCCCCCGCCAAACGCTGTTTGCAGTATACCAGTGTCACCAAGGATGTCAGCTCAGCACCGTGATTAGCATTTTACAATTGCGACAGAGCCAAGTGTTGAGAGAATAACAAATGCGGCTTTGTGCCCCATGAACATTACAGATAAAGCAATGGAATTTTTTCAGTCATGTAGCAGGAAATTTAAAAAGAGAGTCCTGGAGCCTGGGATCCAAATGGCTTGCTTTCTCATGTTACTAATTTTAAGATCTAAATTGAGGTCTAAAAATGTATGCAAAAGTTAATATAGTTTTACTTTTAAAAAACTTTCTCATCTAAAGTTTTGTATTTTGAGTCCAGTGTAGGTGGATTTTTTTTTAACTCCAGTTCCCAACTTGAAAAATAGTTACTGTTAATAAGTGAAAACATAAGCTACAGAAGAAGAGAAATATTTGTTTATTACATCTGACAAAGGACATGTGTGTAGAATATATAAAGAACTCTGACAATAATCAAACCAAAAAAAACACTGATTAAAAATAGACAAAAAAGACTGAAAAGACAAATCTCCAGAGAAGAAAAAGGGCCAATCAGTTCATGAGAATGTTCAACACTATTGAGTATCATGGAAATACAGATTAAAACTGAAGTGAGATATCACTACATACCCAGTAGGACCACTAAAATTGAAAGGCCATATTAAGTATTGGTGAGGATGTGGAAGAACCAGAACTTTCTCCTACCTTGCTAGTAAGAACACAAAATCATACAGCTACTTTGAAAAACTGATCAGCAGTTTCTTAAAATGCTGACCATATATTGATCACACTATCTGTCAATTCCACTCCTAGAAATTTACTGAAGGGAAATGAAAACAGGTCCACAAAAAGGTCTACAAGCAAATTTGTATAGTACCTTTATTCAAAATTATCCCAAAAAGGAAACAACCTAAATGTCACTACCTCGTGAACGGTTAAGAATTGCGGTCTGTCCATTCAATGGAACGTGATTCAGCAATGAAAAGGAATAAATTGACACACGGCAACATGGATGACTCTTAATAACATCATACAAAGTAAAGAAAGCCAGACACAAACAACCACATTCAGAAGGACTCCATTTATAAGACATTCTAGAAAGAACAAAATGATAGGAACCGAAAATAAATATCTACAAAAGTTCCAAAAGGAACTTTTAGAAGTAACAGAAATGTTCTATATCTTGATTGTGGTGGTAGTAACACAACTGAGTACTGTTGTCAAAGCTCATCAAGCCAAACACCTTAAATGGGTGAGTTTTATTGTTTTTAGATGATAGTGCAACAAACTCGACTTTAAAAGAAGAAAAAAAATTTTTTTAAAGATTTATTTATTTATTTATTTTGGGCGGGGGTCAGGTTGGGGAGGGAGGGGAGTGGGCAGGAATTCCCTGGCAGTCCGGTGGTTAAGACTCGGGGCTCTCACTGCCAGGGCCTAGATTTGATCCCTGGTCAGGAAACTAGGATCCCACCAGCCACGTGACACAGGCAACATAAAAGAGAGAGAAATTAGGAAGACAAGGTTGCCAATGCTCACGTGCATGCATGCTCAGTCATGTCTGACTCTGCAACCCCACCAGGCTCCTCTGTCCATGGGATTTCCCTGACCCAGGTATCAAACTTACATACCCTGTGTCTCTTGAATTGGCAGGCGGATTTTTTACTACGGAGCCGTCTGGAAATCCCAAGATTGCCCATGGGAGGCTGAACATGCCCTCCAAAGATATCCATGTTCTCATCTTGGGAACCTGTGAGTGTTGCCTTGTATGGTAAGAGAGACTTTGCAGATGTGTTTCAGGTGAGGATTTGAGATGGGGAGGTTATCCTGAATTATCCCAGTGGACACTGAATGCAATCACAAGTGTCCCAACAGGCAAACAGAGGGAGGTTCAACATAAGAAAGAAGGCCATGTGACAGAAGCAGAGAGCAGCAGAGTCGTAGAAGGTCTCAGGATGGAGGAAGGGGCCATGAGCCAAGGAATAGGAGAAATTCAGCTCTAGCCCCGGGAACAGACTAGGAACAGATTTCCGCCTCAGCATACAGTCCTGCCAACATGTTAACTTTAGCCCAGTGAAACTGATTTTGAGCTTCTGACCTCTAGAACTGTAAGAGAGTAAGTTGTCTTGGTCATTTGTTACAGCAGCTGTAGGAAACTAAAACAAACAAATCAAAACTAGAGCACAGATTGCATGAGATAATCTTGCTCTCATTTAATGGGAGCCCTGCTGGCCCAGATCCGTATCCTTTGACTTCACTGTGAGTGAAAAGCATCCGAGTTGCTTTTAAAGATGGGGTATCTTGCCCCACTCCATGTACCCTCATCCTTACCTCCCCACCTCCACTGACCTGATTCAGCCAAGAGGCCAGAGTCTGGATCTAAAGCTGGTGTCTCGAGTGCCCCAAGCTTCAAGAGACCCTGATCTTAGATAGCATTTTCTATTTCCTTAGTCAAAATTCTACTTTTGGCTCCTTCTTTTTCTTAGATAGAACACCTTGTTCCATGTCTGACATGTAGCAGATTCTCAATGTGTATTATTTATCTGTTTGACAAATCTGTAAACTCAAACCTCTCCAATGGCCTCTGTGTTTGCTGAGTAAATTCCACATTCTGGGATCCTTGCTATAATCCTGCTCAATCTAGTTTTACCAAAAGTCATTGGTATAGGAGCCTATCTTGGCCAAGTATGTCAGTCATTTTACTTGATAAATTCCATGGCTTCATTTACTGTGTTGAGATTTCAGAAACACCAACAGCAGACAGGCTTTCTAAATCCATGAAAGGGAGGCCAGGTGAAACAATTGTCAAAATATAAACACACAGAGAGAGAAGGAAATGGTACCTTTTTGTTTTTTGTTTCTCTCCTCTATCCGTGAATCCCAGAGCCTATCTAAATTAAATGCTGGCATTTGCCAACTTCTGTGGACAGCGAAGCACCTCCCTCTTTGGCATCCCTTTGTCTACCAGATGCTGCTTTTCGCTGCCCAACGGAAAGTCCATGGTGCTAAGGGAGGTAGGCTCCTGATCCAGTACCACTTTGGGGCATGGCAAGGCCACCCCTCACTGCAGAAGATGGACCTCAGGCACAGACCAGCCTCAAGAGGCTTTTATGTTAGTGACGAGTTTATTGCACCTGACTCTCAGACTGATACAAGAGTGTGTCTGTGATATGAAATCAATAGAGCTTAGACCCCTCTCTGGTTGTTTGCACTGGATGATAGCTAAAAGAAGCCTGCAAATGTCTAGGCACTTGTATAAGATTCATTTAACTTGGTTAAGGGAAACTGACAGTTTGCATAGTTTGAAACTCATCCAGTGAAGACCCAAGCCCTATCAGCTAACAATGGAAAAGAAAAAAGTGAGAGAGAAAGAGGTAATTTTAAGGCCAGAATTACCAAGCAGTTCCGTTTGTATACAGGCTAATTTATGTTTCCGTGAGAATCTGCCAGGACACTCCAGCAGTTTTCACAAGGCATTGCTCTACCCATGTTTATCAAATATTTAAACATCCCACTTTTATTGCACTATAATGTTTGCTGGATATATAAGCAAAAGAAGAAGGATTAATATTCTTTTTCATGGCAAGAATACAATGGCACCTCTTTGCTCGTCATCTGCTCCCATCTGTATAATAAAGTCACATTTGGATTCTCATACTTTCTAGAAAAAGAGAAATAAATCATTCTCTGTCTTCCATGAACACGTATTATCTAAGTCCAGATCAGTTGATTGATCTATCACAACATTAATTGATCAGCATAGCATCTGTCTGTCCATTTAGTCATCTGAGAGAGAAGCAGATGACGTATAATTAGTTCCATAATGGAATAACACTTTGCCTCCAATTAGCATAGCCTTGAATGTGATAGGTTCTATTTCTTGAAGGCAGGTAAATATTTATTACTTCATTGTAACCAGCTCTAACAAATCAGTTTAGGGACTGAATGTCTCTTGTTTAAAATGAATATTGTGGTCAGAAATATCCGTTTTCAGTGTGATGCCTATGATATAATCTGTAAACTTACATTGCAAAAAATTGCAGCTCCAGTAAACCAAACCCATGTTCACACCACCTCACTCATAATGGACAGTAATCAGTGAGCTAATAAAACGATTGGGGCTAAAATCATATTTTGCATTCACAGCAGCAGTAGAATAAGGAATAATCTGTAGAGATGAATATACATATTTATTTCCCCTCTCTCCTACAGGTACAGACTTGACTTTCTCGCCTTATAGCTGTATGAGCATCAACACAGTGTTTGGTGCAATGAAACACAGTAGCAGATCATGTTTCACCAAGTAGATGCCTTCTACTATTAGCACTTTCCATTCACTGGGGATGAGCAGGTGCTTTGTCTCAGAGCTTTAAAACCCTCTCTGGTTGTTTGCACTGGATGATAGCTAAAAGAAGCCTGCAAATGTCTAGGCATTGTAAACAATTGGTTAAGGGAAACTGACAGTTTGCATAGTTTGAAACTCATCCAGTGAAGACCCAAGCCCTATCAGCTAACAATGGAAAAGAAAAAAGTGAGAGAGAAAGAGGTAATTTTAAGGCCAGAATTACCAAGCAGTTCCGTTTGTATACAGGCTAATTTATGTTTCCGTGAGAATCTGCCAGGACACTCCAGCAGTTTTCACAAGGCATTGCTCTACCCATGTTTATCAAATATTTAAACATCCCACTTTTATTGCACTATAATGTTTGCTGGATATATAAGCAAAAGAAGAAGGATTAATATTCTTTTTCATGGCAAGAATACAATGGCACCTCTTTGCTCGTCATCTGCTCCCATCTGTATAATATAGTCACATGTGGATTCTCATACTTTCTATAAAAAGTGAAATATATCATTCTCTGTCTTCCATGAACACGTATTATCTAAGTCCAGATCAGTTGATTGATCTATCACAACATTAATTGATCAGCATAGCATCTGTCTGTCCATTTAGTCATCTGAGAGAGAAGCAGATGACGTATAATTAGTTCCATAATGGAATAACACTTTGCCTCCAATTAGCATAGCCTTGAATGTGATAGGTTCTATTTCTTGAAGGCAGGTAAATATTTATTACTTCATTGTAACCAGCTCTAACAAATCAGTTTAGGGACTGAATGTCTCTTGTTTAAAATGAATATTGTGGTCAGAAATATCCGTTTTCAGTGTGATGCCTATGATATAATCTGTAAACTTACATTGCAAAAAATTGCAGCTCCAGTAAACCAAACCCATGTTCACACCACCTCACTCATAATGGACAGTAATCAGTGAGCTAATAAAACGATTGGGGCTAAAATCATATTTTGCATTCACAGCAGCAGTAGAATAAGGAATAATCTGTAGAGATGAATATACATATTTATTTCCCCTCTCTCCTACAGGTACAGACTTGACTTTCTCGCCTTATAGCTGTATGAGCATCAACACAGTGTTTGGTGCAATGAAACACAGTAGCAGATCATGTTTCACCAAGTAGATGCCTTCTACTATTAGCACTTTCCATTCACTGGGGATGAGCAGGTGCTTTGTGAGGGTCTCTCTCTAAGAAGACAGAATCGTAATTTCAAGCACAGAGGTCAGGAATTTATTTTCATGGTGTCAAAAGCATATTTTAAAGATGTAATGTACATTCTGGTATCTCCTATCTCACCAGGTAGGTGTGCTGCTTGTTACAGAGATAACTGAGGTTTTATGACACAGAGTTTGGGTCAAGAGTGGAAAGTTTTGAAGATTTACATTTTTCTCCAGCCTTGACCTTTTGGCTTTATTCCTTAATTAAGCAAAGACATGGCAGCGGAAGGGAGTATTATGGGCCCGCTGTCTCCCCAGGGCGTTATGAGATACCAGACACAGTTAAGCTATCTCAAGACAACCATGTTCTCTGGAGTTACTTTATTGCTATTATAAAAAATCTTTATTATGGAAAAAAATATGTATTTTTATGCCAGGGGAAGATGAAGATGACAGTTAGGCTGTTGAATGGTAGTTTCAGTTGAGCTTCGTGCCCACAGAGATTGTAAAACACCCAAGACTGAGGGAGGCCCCCTGATAGAATCTTAAGAAACCTAAAGGGGTATATTAATCTTTGTGAAATTCATAGTTGGAACAGGTTACCATTAACTGGCACTTTCCACTTATCAAGATATTTTATGAAACTGAAAAAAGTCCTATTATGCTTGCTAACAGGGCCAACTTTGGGGGTGTGGCTAATGAAACCATTTCTTTCCAGATCATCTTGACAGTAAGAACCTTGAGATCAAAGGATGTAACCAGCTCTAACAAATCAGTTTAGGGACTGAATGTCTCTTGTTTAAAATGAATATTGTGGTCAGAAATATCCGTTTTCAGTGTGATGCCTATGATATAATCTGTAAACTTACATTGCAAAAAATTGCAGCTCCAGTAAACCAAACCCATGTTCACACCACCTCACTCATAATGGACAGTAATCAGTGAGCTAATAAAACGATTGGGGCTAAAATCATATTTTGCATTCACAGCAGCAGTAGAATAAGGAATAATCTGTAGAGATGAATATACATATTTATTTCCCCTCTCTCCTACAGGTACAGACTTGACTTTCTCGCCTTATAGCTGTATGAGCATCAACACAGTGTTTGGTGCAATGAAACACAGTAGCAGATCATGTTTCACCAAGTAGATGCCTTCTACTATTAGCACTTTCCATTCACTGGGGATGAGCAGGTGCTTTGTGAGGGTCTCTCTCTAAGAAGACAGAATCGTAATTTCAAGCACAGAGGTCAGGAATTTATTTTCATGGTGTCAAAAGCATATTTTAAAGATGTAATGTACATTCTGGTATCTCCTATCTCACCAGGTAGGTGTGCTGCTTGTTACAGAGATAACTGAGGTTTTATGACACAGAGTTTGGGTCAAGAGTGGAAAGTTTTGAAGATTTACATTTTTCTCCAGCCTTGACCTTTTGGCTTTATTCCTTAATTAAGCAAAGACATGGCAGCGGAAGGGAGTATTATGGGCCCGCTGTCTCCCCAGGGCGTTATGAGATACCAGACACAGTTAAGCTATCTCAAGACAACCATGTTCTCTGGAGTTACTTTATTGCTATTATAAAAAATCTTTATTATGGAAAAAAATATGTATTTTTATGCCAGGGGAAGATGAAGATGACAGTTAGGCTGTTGAATGGTAGTTTCAGTTGAGCTTCGTGCCCACAGAGATTGTAAAACACCCAAGACTGAGGGAGGCCCCCTGATAGAATCTTAAGAAACCTAAAGGGGTATATTAATCTTTGTGAAATTCATAGTTGGAACAGGTTACCATTAACTGGCACTTTCCACTTATCAAGATATTTTATGAAACTGAAAAAAGTCCTATTATGCTTGCTAACAGGGCCAACTTTGGGGGTGTGGCTAATGAAACCATTTCTTTCCAGATCATCTTGACAGTAAGAACCTTGAGATCCTGCGTCCTCAAAGATGCCTGCTGCTTCCCGTTATGTGCCGCTTGGTGTGGCGCTTCTGCAAACACTTCTGTGTGAGTTGGCTTTCCTTTACCAGGGAAAAGAAACCTGAGTTGGAGGGCTGCTCTCTTCCTTTCTGTTGAAAATCTGGCACGTTGGGACTTGATTTTTATTGTTTTTTAAAGGAAATAAATGGTCCTTTTCCCTCTGAAAAAAATCCCCTTAAATGACTTACACTTCCTTCTATCAGTTTTGACCAAAATCCAAGTTCCTATTTAAAAATTAATATTCCAGGCTTCCCTGGTGGTCCAGTGGGTAAAGAGTCCACTTTGCAGTGCAAGGGGCACTGGTTCGATCCCCGGTCCAGGAAGATCCCACATATTCCGGAGTGACTGGACCAATGTGTCCAGTTATGAACCAGTGCTCTGGAACACATATGCCCAGAGCTGGTGCTCTGCAATGAGAGAGACCACTGCAATGGGAGGCCCACACAGGCCAAAGAATGAAGGTGGATGAAAATAAATAAAAAACCAATAAAAGAAGCCAAAATTTAAAAAAAAATCTTAAAATTTTTTTTTTAATATTCCCTAATCCTTGCATCCTGGGATTCCCTTGCTTCCAGGAAATGTCCCTATACTTGTTTATCTATTATCTTTGTATTTATCATTTTCATTTCATTCCTACTGAACTCCAGAGGACTGGGATTTCTCCTGACTTTTACTGAAAGATCTTCTAGGAGCTGACCTCCTGGTGTTTACCTGTCCTGTGTGTGTCTGTAGCCAGGGAACAGATACCAGGATTATTTCCCTTCCCATAGGAGGGTGAGATGAGTTGGAATCCCTCACCCATACTTTCCATTCTGAATGGGGGAAATGGGTCATACTTATCTATCCAACTAGCAGAAACAGGGACCATTCGTGTTTCCTGGCTAGCAGAAAAGCTATGATCCCCCACTGTGCCGCCCAGGTCAGAGGAAGCCAATGCCCCAGGTTCAGATGAGAGGCTCACAGACCACTTCCTGGAAAGGCAGCACTGTTGTTCCTCCCGTGGTCAAGCACCAGCTTCAGAGCAGCCCTGTAATTGACAAGGCACAGAGCAACACCCTCAGCTCTCTGGGTCAGCCGTTTTGCTTCCTTCATGAGAAGTAAACTCCGTAAGATCACAAAACCCACAAATGAAAAGCCTGTATTTCTATGTACAGAAAGACTGAGGCTAGTGCTTTTTAATGTTTATTTTCATCATCACATTGCTTAACCAATTCCTCGTGAGGAAGTCAGCAGCTCTGCCTTACCTGCATTTCTAAGAATCTGGCATTCCAAGGGACTTCAGATTGATCCTCTCTCTTGGCTGCCCCTCATGAGCTCTACAGGTCAAATCTCACCACACATATGAGGGTCCACTTAAAATCCTTCAGTCCTAGGTTATGGGTCACTTTTTAGCATTTTTTTTTTCAGTACAACAAAACTGCATCCCAAAGCTTTGGAATGGTCCCTTGGGTCATAATGAGATTTCAACAGTTGATCCAACAAGTCATTGTGCAGAGCTTGTTTGGGGTGTT
This sequence comes from Tragulus kanchil, assembly GCA_022376925.1. Lineage (NCBI taxonomy): Eukaryota > Metazoa > Chordata > Mammalia > Artiodactyla > Tragulidae > Tragulus > Tragulus kanchil. Next base: position 99,606,445 of record JAIOJX010000004.1, on the reverse strand, counting down.
GCTTGGTGAAGGAGCTACAGGAGGATGCGCAGTTCCAGGAACATCATGGTGTTGCGGGGAGAGGAGCATGTTTCATTTTCCCTCAGACCGTACAAAGTAGAAAGCTGAGGGTGTCACTGGGTGCTGTGTTTGGGGACCAGCAAGAGAAGTTCCAGCTGGACCTGGAGAGGGATGGAAGTATGAAGGACTTGGCCAGGGCGACAAGAAAACACTTGTGAGTCAGAGAAATTCTTGTGACCAGTGTTATGCGCTGCGGCCATAGATAATCACATTGCTTACTGCAGAAACCTTTTGCTGGGTATCAGTTTTCCAACGAGAATGTCACTTTGGTTTTCTATTTCATTATATTCTTACTTTGGACAGAGTCTGCTTCCGGGTGTGAGTTCACTGGATCCATCCTTACAAAAGATGCTCAGATTGCGTGCATCAGAATCAAACCATTCCGCACAACAGCCCCATGTTTCCTCCCAGATACCAAGTGGCATCCATTGGGTCCTTTGAGCCACTCCACATGTGCAAATCTCTCCTTCTGCTATAAAAACAAGTAATCTCAGGAGATGGAGGTCACTGAATGTCCCCAAAGTGTTGCTGTCAAGTACATAGGTTCAAAACGTCACCATTTCATTTTATCAATTTTCAGAGCTTATTGAATTACTTGTGTGTTTCTTGTCTTCCAAAACACTGTGTGCTCTTCCTGCGGTGCTCTTTTATTTGGAAGAACCCGCTGCAGGCCACCACGGAGCCAGGGGAAAAGTCTTCCTGTAATGAACCAGTGTGAGCAGTATAGGAAAAATGTGGTGCAGAGCTAACAGAAAAGCAAGCTCTGGTTTTCCTACTTCTAAAGGATTACATCAAACAGGTTTAAAATAATGGAAAGTATCTGGTCTCTGCATGTGGTGGCAGAAAGGTGACTGCCACCAATGAGACAATGTTTTGTGCACCAGGTCTATGGTAAAACACTGGAAATGTTATGTACATAACAAAGTTAGTGTTCTTGGCCCTCAGGAACAGAATGGACCAAAGCAACTTATCATTTGGCATTGTGACTCAAGGTTTGAATGGAAATAGCTAAGAAACCATATGGTAAACACATCCAACTCCTTGTTATCATTATCAGCTTTTCCTGATTTCTTTAAAAATACTACAAAGCAAATGTAGAAAGTAGAATCTGAGCAGAGTAGGAAATGATTCACATCTGCAAAGGAAACTCCTGGGGTAATTCTTCAGTAAGAAGTACCCCAAGACAGAACTGTATAATTTTTTAGAAACAAATACATGGTTAATGTCACAGAGATACCATCAAATCCACTTCTTTTTGTCTGAAACCCCAAAGAACTGTTCGGATCCGAGTGTTAATCTGGGCCTCAGCTGAATCTGCTGTAGGTGTTGCTGTTTCAACTAATTAAAGTTCTTTAGGAGAGAACAAAGGACAATTGCTTGCATCTGGCCAAGTAGTTTTTAATGGAAGATTCCAAATCCACCTGGCCAGGAGGTTCTCAAGAAAGTTTCCTTCCTGCCAGCAATTTGTTCATTTTACAATTAGCAAGCACCAAGGGATTTTTTGTTGTGATTTGTTTTCCTTTCTTTTTATTTTCAACGTTTTGCCTGAGAGTCCAGAACTTACAGATGAATCCACTTTGCATGAAAACTATGTCAAGTACATAGGTTCAAACGTCACCATTTCATTTTATCAATTTTCAGAGCTTATTGAATTACTTGTGTGTTTCTTGTCTTCCAAAACACTGTGTGCTCTTCCTGCGGTGCTCTTTTATTTGGAAGAACCCGCTGCAGGCCACCACGGAGCCAGGGGAAAAGTCTTCCTGTAATGAACCAGTGTGAGCAGTATAGGAAAAATGTGGTGCAGAGCTAACAGAAAAGCAAGCTCTGGTTTTCCTACTTCTAAAGGATTACATCAAACAGGTTTAAAATAATGGAAAGTATCTGGTCTCTGCATGTGGTGGCAGAAAGGTGACTGCCACCAATGAGACAATGTTTTGTGCACCAGGTCTATGGTAAAACACTGGAAATGTTATGTACATAACAAAGTTAGTGTTCTTGGCCCTCAGGAACAGAATGGACCAAAGCAACTTATCATTTGGCATTGTGACTCAAGGTTTGAATGGAAATAGCTAAGAAACCATATGGTAAACACATCCAACTCCTTGTTATCATTATCAGCTTTTCCTGATTTCTTTAAAAATACTACAAAGCAAATGTAGAAAGTAGAATCTGAGCAGAGTAGGAAATGATTCACATCTGCAAAGGAAACTCCTGGGGTAATTCTTCAGTAAGAAGTACCCCAAGACAGAACTGTATAATTTTTTAGAAACAAATACATGGTTAATGTCACAGAGATACCATCAAATCCACTTCTTTTTGTCTGAAACCCCAAAGAACTGTTCGGATCCGAGTGTTAATCTGGGCCTCAGCTGAATCTGCTGTAGGTGTTGCTGTTTCAACTAATTAAAGTTCTTTAGGAGAGAACAAAGGACAATTGCTTGCATCTGGCCAAGTAGTTTTTAATGGAAGATTCCAAATCCACCTGGCCAGGAGGTTCTCAAGAAAGTTTCCTTCCTGCCAGCAATTTGTTCATTTTACAATTAGCAAGCACCAAGGGATTTTTTGTTGTGATTTGTTTTCCTTTCTTTTTTCTTTTTCAACGTTTTTGCCTGAGAGTCCAGAACTTACAGATGAATCCACTTTGCATGAAAACTATGTCTAAGTTAGAGTGGACTTCAGTGGGGCAGATCCAGAACCACCGTTTGGAAGTACCTTAGTTTGTTGTCCGCCCACCGGTACCCACACACACACAGGCCGGTAGTGAAATTCTGCTAAAGTTGCTGAAGAAGTGGGAAAAGTGAGTTTAAGTGTGTTTAGCTCCTAAATTCAACAATATAGTGAGGGTAATGACCACTAATAACAGTCTTGTCCCTGATTTTGATTTAACGTTATTAAAATTCTTCTATGTTTATGGCCGATTCTTCCTTAAGAAACCGGGTTGCTTCCTGTTCTTAGCCCCCAGCCCCACCCCCACCCCACCCTCAGGGAAGTCAGAAAACCAACGCTAGAGTAACGTGGCAACGCCTTTGAAGAAGAATCACCTCCTAGAAAGTGGGGAGAAAATAGATTGCTGGACTTCGCAGAGGCCAACACGCCCCAGCAGGTAGGAGACTGCGAGGAGTTGGGGTCCCGCCGGCCGCCGCGGCCCCCTCCTGCCTGCCCCTCTCGCCAGCGTCCGTTGCTCGAGGCCGGGCCCCCAAGTCGTCGCGGCTCCCCGGGGAGCCTGGCCTTCGCGCTCCCTCCAGGATGGCACAGGATATGACAGCCCGGTTTGTGCACTAGCATCCTTAATATTTCCTTCCTTTCAGAAGCAAATAGAGCGTTCCCTTATCTGAATGCTAATTTCCTAGTTAAAAACCCTCCCTTGCTGACAAGGGACTGAAAGAGTTTTAAATCACAGATGTAGAGTATCAAATGCAATAATGCTCTTGCAATAGTGCATTGAAGCCTCAATTAATTAACCCTTGGGCTAAGTAGGCAGGTACATGGCGGTGGCCGCAGGCGGTGGATGGATGAGATTTAAATGTGCATCTCATTTCCCCAGCACGGAGCATGCCGTTTGGTTCAGAAAGGAGTCATTTTGCACACTCGCCTCATTTACTCGCCGCTTTAATCCTCCTAATTCCACCTGAGATCGGGGGAGAATTGAAAAGGAAGGCGAGGAGCAGAGGCTGCGGGCCGGGCTTTTGTTGCGCACTGTCCCCTGGGGTCGTGCCGCGCGGGGCCTCTCCTGGGCTCTCGCATCTGAGCTGCGTCGGTCGGTGGGAAACGTGCGCGGCGAGATCAAGGCGGATGGGGCAGTTTTTACATTTTTTAGGGGTGTGCTGGCAATCTTGGAGGAGGATGCCGGCCGAGCCCACCCTGCCTGGGTGTGGGGCCCCAGGTCAGGCCGCAGGTTTCGCTGGGCGCGCCGGGGCTCAGGGTGCTGGGGGTGTCCGGGGGCTAGACTGCGGAGCCCCGACGCCCGATGGGCGCGCAGGTGGGGTGGGGGCTTGGAGCCACTGCACTCGGGAGCGCCGCCGCCTGGGTTCCGGAACTGGATCCCACCCAGGCCCTGGCGCCGTGTCCCAAGCTGACTAGGTGTAACTCTCCACCTCATTTCTCTCCACGCGATTTACCATCTGTGAACTCGTCTTTAACCTAATAAAAATCATCTAGCTTTTGACTAACAAGAAAAGGAAACAGTGCTCATTGTGGGGTTTGGGGGAAATGGCTTCACTAATGTGCAGGATGAGAACGGAGTGATTTATAGGCGGTTTTAACTGTAGGCTATGATTAGGGGGCTGGTAGTAAGTGCATTAGATGTCTAAGTGTGGCAATAGAGTAAATAGGCGTTTTATTTATCGCAGTGCCAGGGGCCTCTTAGCGGAAGAGCGCTTCTCCAAATTGAAATATAGCAGAGTTTACACTCCTGATTAGGGCTTCAAGCGCAGAGCCCAAGGCTATCAGCTAAGCAGAAACAACGCTGGCTGACACCTAATTGTCACTGGATTAATGTGCAAACAGGGACAGCGAACAGCAACAACAAATAACCCAGTGTCAGAGTCGTTGGTGGTAGTGTCCAGCGGGACTGCCAAAAGCATGCCGCAGCGGTGGATGGATGAGATTTAAATGTGCATCTCATTTCCCCAGCACGGAGCATGCCGTTTGGTTCAGAAAGGAGTCATTTTGCACACTCGCCTCATTTACTCGCCGCTTTAATCCTCCTAATTCCACCTGAGATCGGGGGAGAATTGAAAAGGAAGGCGAGGAGCAGAGGCTGCGGGCCGGGCTTTTGTTGCGCACTGTCCCCTGGGGTCGTGCCGCGCGGGGCCTCTCCTGGGCTCTCGCATCTGAGCTGCGTCGGTCGGTGGGAAACGTGCGCGGCGAGATCAAGGCGGATGGGGCAGTTTTTACATTTTTTAGGGGTGTGCTGGCAATCTTGGAGGAGGATGCCGGCCGAGCCCACCCTGCCTGGGTGTGGGGCCCCAGGTCAGGCCGCAGGTTTCGCTGGGCGCGCCGGGGCTCAGGGTGCTGGGGGTGTCCGGGGGCTAGACTGCGGAGCCCCGACGCCCGATGGGCGCGCAGGTGGGGTGGGGGCTTGGAGCCACTGCACTCGGGAGCGCCGCCGCCTGGGTTCCGGAACTGGATCCCACCCAGGCCCTGGCGCCGTGTCCCAAGCTGACTAGGTGTAACTCTCCACCTCATTTCTCTCCACGCGATTTACCATCTGTGAACTCGTCTTTAACCTAATAAAAATCATCTAGCTTTTGACTAACAAGAAAAGGAAACAGTGCTCATTGTGGGGTTTGGGGGAAATGGCTTCACTAATGTGCAGGATGAGAACGGAGTGATTTATAGGCGGTTTTAACTGTAGGCTATGATTAGGGGGCTGGTAGTAAGTGCATTAGATGTCTAAGTGTGGCAATAGAGTAAATAGGCGTTTTATTTATCGCAGTGCCAGGGGGCCCCTTAGCGGAAGAGCGCTTCTCCAAATTGAAATATAGCAGAGTTTACACTCCTGATTAGGGCTTCAAGCGCAGAGCCCAAGGCTATCAGCTAAGCAGAAACAACGCTGGCTGACACCTAATTGTCACTGGATTAATGTGCAAACAGGGACAGCGAACAGCAACAACAAATAACCCAGTGTCAGAGTCGTTGGTGGTAGTGTCCACTCGCAGTGACTCGGGGCCACATTGGACTTTATATGTCAAAACAGGCTTGGATCAATGTGTCCGACGCCTCCTACGAAGGGCCAGACGATGCTGTGGCAGTTGTTGATCTATGCGTGTGTATGTGTGGGCATAGTACCTGCCGGGGAGTGGAGGGGAAGCAGGCAGACGGAGGAGGTGAAATGCCTTTCCATTAATTTTTTTCTGCTTGATGCTCCTGAATTCACAGCTATTAAGATAAATTTATGTGAATCAGGTCTTCCTCTCCAGGATCTTGTGACTTTCGCCTGTCTCCATATAAAATTTAATAACCCTGTTTGTGAATCAAATCATTCCCACAACTACAGATTCAATCTGGGTTGCCACCTGTCTGGCTTTGGACAGGAGCAACCAAATTGGGCAGCTGGGCTCCAGCTTTTCATGGGGACTGGTGCTTGGCTGGCTGCAGGGGAGCTCCGTTTGCTCTGGGGTTTTCCAGAGCAAGAACTAGATGTACTGGAGGGGAAAAGACAGCCTTGCATATTCCCCAGATCCCGTTTTTCTTTAAAGGACCAAATTGGAAACAGCCCTATTTAAAAAACACATGAACTCAGAACAGTCCAAAGCAAATGGTGGAATAGGTGGCTGTCCAAGGAGGTCTTAGGCCCACTCATTTTTCTTCGGCAATTAGCCATTTCAGGAGGGAAAAAGTCACAAATACATGAGTTATGTTCCTAAATGTATTTCTCATTGTGGGGTTTGGGGAAATGGCTTCACTAATGTGCAGGATGAGAACGGAGTGATTTATGGGGACTGTAGGCTATGATTAGGGGGCTGGTAGTAAGTGCATTAGATGTCTAAGTGTGGCAATAGAGTAAATAGGCGTTTTATTTATCGCAGTGCCAGGGGCCTCTTAGCGGAAGAGCGCTTCTCCAAATTGAAATATAGCAGAGTTTACACTCCTGATTAGGGCTTCAAGCGCAGAGCCCAAGGCTATCAGCTAAGCAGAAACAACGCTGGCTGACACCTAATTGTCACTGGATTAATGTGCAAACAGGGACAGCGAACAGCAACAACAAATAACCCAGTGTCAGAGTCGTTGGTGGTAGTGTCCACTCGCAGTGACTCGGGGCCACATTGGACTTTATATGTCAAAACAGGCTTGGATCAATGTGTCCGACGCCTCCTACGAAGGGCCAGACGATGCTGTGGCAGTTGTTGATCTATGCGTGTGTATGTGTGGGCATAGTACCTGCCGGGGAGTGGAGGGGAAGCAGGCAGACGGAGGAGGTGAAATGCCTTTCCATTAATTTTTTTCTGCTTGATGCTCCTGAATTCACAGCTATTAAGATAAATTTATGTGAATCAGGTCTTCCTCTCCAGGATCTTGTGACTTTCGCCTGTCTCCATATAAAATTTAATAACCCTGTTTGTGAATCAAATCATTCCCACAACTACAGATTCAATCTGGGTTGCCACCTGTCTGGCTTTGGACAGGAGCAACCAAATTGGGCAGCTGGGCTCCAGCTTTTCATGGGGACTGGTGCTTGGCTGGCTGCAGGGAGCTCCGTTTGCTCTGGGGTTTTCCAGAGCAAGAACTAGATGTACTGGAGGGGAAAAGACAGCCTTGCATATTCCCCAGATCCCGTTTTTCTTTAAAGGACCAAATTGGAAACAGCCCTATTTAAAAAACACATGAACTCAGAACAGTCCAAAGCAAATGGTGGAATAGGTGGCTGTCCAAGGAGGTCTTAGGCCCACTCATTTTTCTTCGGCAATTAGCCATTTCAGGAGGGAAAAAGTCACAAATACATGAGTTATGTTCCTAAATGTATTTCTAAAGTTCTTAAGTTTTATTGAGCATGAAAGTTGGTCTTTCCCTGTGTTAGGATTGAAGAAGCTATAGAACTAGCGAGTAGCTCAATGGTGCAAAGTCTTATGATTTAAACTTGACATTTGCAATTTTTTGCTGTAAAATATTGCTTTCTTTATTTCAAGACTTTAGTTGAAAACCTTATCATTTCTTTTAAGCTCCATTTGATTGTCAATTGCACAACTCTCTCTAAAGCTTAGGGCTCATGATGTTCACACACACGTGATTTATGTTTTTTTGTGTCACAATATAATGTACTTGGTTCAGCTTCTTGTTTCTCTTGCATCGTGACAACCCTCCCTTTGAGAGACAGGGCTTTTATGGTGAAGTTATGAAAGAATTGTGACCTGACCATAGGACTCCCTGAACTGTCTTTTTTGCTGCCACGAAACAGCGAAAAAGCCACGGCCAGCCTTCTGCATCCCTTCGTGTGATGCCTTTTCAGAACACGGTGATGCATTTTCAGATCTGGCTATCTTCACATTTGGGTAATACAATGAAATATATTTTCAATGTCACAGGTGTTGTCAATCACGGGCCACCCAAAGCCCATTCATTGCCTCAAGTCCAGGGACAAGGATGCAGAACTTGCTTTGAAAGTTACAGACACAGATTTCTTATAATCCATTTGCTGTGAAAAAAATCATGAAACTAGATCTGCAATGGAGAAATCCCAAGTCCATTTGATTACCAACCTGCTGGATTAATCTGATGGGTTTTTTAAAAAAAAAAATTTTTTTTGCTTAAAACGAACTTAATTTATTCACTGGCTGATCTACAAAAAAGGAGCAACCAAATTGGGCAGCTGGGGCTTTTGCCCAGGAGCTCCGTTTGCTCTGGGGTTTTCCAGAGCAAGAACTAGATGTACTGGAGGGGAAAAGACAGCCTTGCATATTCCCCAGATCCCGTTTTTCTTTAAAGGACCAAATTGGAAACAGCCCTATTTAAAAAACACATGAACTCAGAACAGTCCAAAGCAAATGGTGGAATAGGTGGCTGTCCAAGGAGGTCTTAGGCCCACTCATTTTTCTTCGGCAATTAGCCATTTCAGGAGGGAAAAAGTCACAAATACATGAGTTATGTTCCTAAATGTATTTCTAAAGTTCTTAAGTTTTATTGAGCATGAAAGTTGGTCTTTCCCTGTGTTAGGATTGAAGAAGCTATAGAACTAGCGAGTAGCTCAATGGTGCAAAGTCTTATGATTTAAACTTGACATTTGCAATTTTTTGCTGTAAAATATTGCTTTCTTTATTTCAAGACTTTAGTTGAAAACCTTATCATTTCTTTTAAGCTCCATTTGATTGTCAATTGCACAACTCTCTCTAAAGCTTAGGGCTCATGATGTTCACACACACGTGATTTATGTTTTTTTGTGTCACAATATAATGTACTTGGTTCAGCTTCTTGTTTCTCTTGCATCGTGACAACCCTCCCTTTGAGAGACAGGGCTTTTATGGTGAAGTTATGAAAGAATTGTGACCTGACCATAGGACTCCCTGAACTGTCTTTTTTGCTGCCACGAAACAGCGAAAAAGCCACGGCCAGCCTTCTGCATCCCTTCGTGTGATGCCTTTTCAGAACACGGTGATGCATTTTCAGATCTGGCTATCTTCACATTTGGGTAATACAATGAAATATATTTTCAATGTCACAGGTGTTGTCAATCACGGGCCACCCAAAGCCCATTCATTGCCTCAAGTCCAGGGACAAGGATGCAGAACTTGCTTTGAAAGTTACAGACACAGATTTCTTATAATCCATTTGCTGTGAAAAAAATCATGAAACTAGATCTGCAATGGAGAAATCCCAAGTCCATTTGATTACCAACCTGCTGGATTAATCTGATGGGTTTTTTAAAAAAAATTTTTTTTGCTTAAAACGAACTTAATTTATTCACTGGCTGATCTACAAATTAATGAATCCATCTTTTAAGTATGCACATTTATCTTATTCTGAGTAATACATTCATCAAAATACATCTTTGGAAAATTGTTAAATCATACAATGTAAATGATAAACCTGAATTTGTTACTGTCTTTTCAGTCTAACCATGAAAGTTTATCATCAGAATGGAATAATTCTCTTTAAGCAGGCAGATAGCTTGATATGAGCAGAGAAAGGCAGACACCAGGCCAGGTGGCAGGGAACCATGCATCTTGTGGCAAACGGGTTCTTGGGCAGAGGCAGAAAAGCAGAAACCTCTGGACTGATAGGGAACCATATATCTTGAGGTGACAGGAATCCTTGGTATGCATGGGGCTTTGTTTACAGATCCCCTGCAGTAACCAAACTTTGTAGTTGCTTAAGTTCCTTGCATTCAGCCAACCTAATCCACAAGTGGATCCATGAATGATGAACCTATGCAGAGCATAAATCTTCATTGGGAACCAGGGCCAGGGCAAGAAAACCTGAAATGTAATCTTACGACTTGATGTATTTTTAATCCAGATGCAGAACTCCAAGTCCATCCAAGCTGCTAACTAGAGCATAAAATTTAAATTAATATCTTACTTAGGACAACAATACTTACATAACCCAAATATCACAAGTAGATATTGAGTTTTCTGAGGAAAAATCATACAGGAAACACTCTGTTCATCCCAATTATGATATGTGAATTGTATTTGTAGATACCTAAAACCGAAAGGAAAGTTAGAGACCGCAACACCTTTAAACATCCCTAAAACCGTTCTGCATCCCTTCGTGTGATGCCTTTTCAGAACACGGTGATGCATTTTCAGATCTGGCTATCTTCACATTTGGGTAATACAATGAAATATATTTTCAATGTCACAGGTGTTGTCAATCACGGGCCACCCAAAGCCCATTCATTGCCTCAAGTCCAGGGACAAGGATGCAGAACTTGCTTTGAAAGTTACAGACACAGATTTCTTATAATCCATTTGCTGTGAAAAAAATCATGAAACTAGATCTGCAATGGAGAAATCCCAAGTCCATTTGATTACCAACCTGCTGGATTAATCTGATGGGTTTTTTAAAAAAAATTTTTTTTGCTTAAAACGAACTTAATTTATTCACTGGCTGATCTACAAATTAATGAATCCATCTTTTAAGTATGCACATTTATCTTATTCTGAGTAATACATTCATCAAAATACATCTTTGGAAAATTGTTAAATCATACAATGTAAATGATAAACCTGAATTTGTTACTGTCTTTTCAGTCTAACCATGAAAGTTTATCATCAGAATGGAATAATTCTCTTTAAGCAGGCAGATAGCTTGATATGAGCAGAGAAAGGCAGACACCAGGCCAGGTGGCAGGGAACCATGCATCTTGTGGCAAACGGGTTCTTGGGCAGAGGCAGAAAAGCAGAAACCTCTGGACTGATAGGGAACCATATATCTTGAGGTGACAGGAATCCTTGGTATGCATGGGGCTTTGTTTACAGATCCCCTGCAGTAACCAAACTTTGTAGTTGCTTAAGTTCCTTGCATTCAGCCAACCTAATCCACAAGTGGATCCATGAATGATGAACCTATGCAGAGCATAAATCTTCATTGGGAACCAGGGCCAGGGCAAGAAAACCTGAAATGTAATCTTACGACTTGATGTATTTTTAATCCAGATGCAGAACTCCAAGTCCATCCAAGCTGCTAACTAGAGCATAAAATTTAAATTAATATCTTACTTAGGACAACAATACTTACATAACCCAAATATCACAAGTAGATATTGAGTTTTCTGAGGAAAAATCATACAGGAAACACTCTGTTCATCCCAATTATGATATGTGAATTGTATTTGTAGATACCTAAAACCGAAAGGAAAGTTAGAGACCGTCAACACCTTTAAACATCCCTATTTGCAGATGGGAGAACTGAGGCCCAGAAAGGTTAAATATCTTGCTTAATGTACACAAACACACAATGAAATCTTCTAAATATTCCTTATACATATCATTATTCCAATGAAGCGATAAACAGTGTAAAAATATGAGGAAATATCATGGGACTTCCCTGGTGGTCCAGTGATTAAGACTCTGTGCTTCTAATTCAGGGGGACCAGGTTCGATCCCTGGTCAGGGAACTAGATCCCACATGCCACAACTAAGACTCAGTGTAGCCAAATTAAGACAAATAAAGCAATAATTTTTTTAAAAAAAGAGGAAATATCAAATATTTTTGTCATACTTTGTCGACCTTGTTCAAGTACTTGAATGTTAAAACTTGCCTGGCACGGGGCTTTCCTAGTGGTCCAGTGGATAAAGAGTCCACCTTGCAGTGCAAGGGTACCGGTTCAATCCCTGGCCCAGGAAGATCTCACATGCAGCAGAGTGGCTGGACCGGTGTGTCCAATTACGAGCCAGCACCTTGGAGCATATGTACCCAGAGACAGTGCTCTGCAAGGAGAGAGGTCACAGCAATGGGAGGCTCCACACAGGCCAAAGAATAAAAATGGATGAAAAATCAATCAATCAACAAAAATCGGCCAAAAAAAAATCCCCCCCAAAACAAAAAACTTGCCTGGCACATAAAAAGTGATTTTTGAAAAATTGTTGATTTAAAGTAAGTGAAAATGGATGCTATTCTTTGCTCACTTATCTGGAAATTCTGAAACAAAATTAAAATTTTAAAGAAGTTTTCAGTATTTGAAAGAATTGGCATAGGTCAGTCACTTGTAATTGAGGGATTTTTTTTAATCCTTCTTCCTGTTATCTGCTGTCTTATTTTTACCGTCTCCTTCAGTCTCCACAGGGAGGAAACTAAGACTCAAGAAGTTGATTTTGTCCTTATTTGATGAGCCATCTCACGGAGGAAATAAGACAGAACTCCAGATAGGATGTAGTTCATCATACTTACCCATCATACAGGAAACACTCTGTTCATCCCAATTATGATATGTGAATTGTATTTGTAGATACCTAAAACCGAAAGGAAAGTTAGAGACCTCAACACCTTTAAACATCCCTATTTGCAGATGGGAGAACTGAGGCCCAGAAAGGTTAAATATCTTGCTTAATGTACACAAACACACAATGAAATCTTCTAAATATTCCTTATACATATCATTATTCCAATGAAGCGATAAACAGTGTAAAAATATGAGGAAATATCATGGGACTTCCCTGGTGGTCCAGTGATTAAGACTCTGTGCTTCTAATTCAGGGGGACCAGGTTCGATCCCTGGTCAGGGAACTAGATCCCACATGCCACAACTAAGACTCAGTGTAGCCAAATTAAGACAAATAAAGCAATAATTTTTTTAAAAAAAGAGGAAATATCAAATATTTTTGTCATACTTTGTCGACCTTGTTCAAGTACTTGAATGTTAAAACTTGCCTGGCACGGGGCTTTCCTAGTGGTCCAGTGGATAAAGAGTCCACCTTGCAGTGCAAGGGGTACCGGTTCAATCCCTGGCCCAGGAAGATCTCACATGCAGCAGAGTGGCTGGACCGGTGTGTCCAATTACGAGCCAGCACCTTGGAGCATATGTACCCAGAGACAGTGCTCTGCAAGGAGAGAGGTCACAGCAATGGGAGGCTCCACACAGGCCAAAGAATAAAAATGGATGAAAAATCAATCAATCAACAAAAATCGGCCAAAAAAAAACCCCCCAAAAACAAAAAACTTGCCTGGCACATAAAAAGTGATTTTTGAAAAATTGTTGATTTAAAGTAAGTGAAAATGGATGCTATTCTTTGCTCACTTATCTGGAAATTCTGAAACAAAATTAAAATTTTAAAGAAGTTTTCAGTATTTGAAAGAATTGGCATAGGTCAGTCACTTGTAATTGAGGGATTTTTTTTAATCCTTCTTCCTGTTATCTGCTGTCTTATTTTTACCGTCTCCTTCAGTCTCCACAGGGAGGAAACTAAGACTCAAGAAGTTGATTTTGTCCTTATTTGATGAGCCATCTCACGGAGGAAATAAGACAGAACTCCAGATAGGATGTAGTTCATCATACTTACCCATGGCTTTCCCCTGTTCCTAGTATGATCACTAATCAGAAATAGCCCCGACTGTATTAATAGAAAGAAAGGGAATATTTTGTCGGTTTTTAAGTAATTCTGCTGAAGAGTTCGACGTATTTGTACATGAATCTCTATTGGAGTTTCAGTGATTGCCTTTAGGTTTAATTTTAGGATATGTCTTAATAATTTAAGCCTCTGCCCCACTGGTACGGTTAGGTTATAGGAGAGCTGAGTAAAATAAAATTATGTCAACCAAGAAAAAAAAGTCTCTGAGAATTTTGAAAAAGTGACTACCTCAATCTAGATCTAATCTGAGATTTCTGACCATGTGTTCAGCCTCTGGGAAATATATTCACCTTTAAAAAATTGCTGAAATCTAAGGTGGAGACCACTAACTGAGTTTGAATTAATGAATGTGACCCAGTCCACACACCTTTCCCACCCCCACCCCAGTTGCTGAGAATTTCAAAACCATTCGTCATCAAAACAACTAGTACTCACCTTGTAACTGGCTTTCCCAAATGGCTCAGTGGTAAAAAAGCCACCTACCGATTCAGGAGAGGCAGGAGATGTGGGCTTGATCCCAGGGTTGGGAAGATCCTCTGGATGAGGAAATGGCAACCCAGTCCTGGAATTCTTGCCTGGAAAATCCCATGGACCGAGGACCCTAGCAGTCTACAGTCCATGGGGTTGCCAAGAGTCACACGTAACTCAGAAACTGAGCATGCATGCAAAACCATTACATAGAGTAGGACGAAGGGCTGAAGGAGAAAGGATGCTACTGGTGACCTCTGGGAGGCATGGGTCATGGATGGTCCAGGCCCTGCAGTCACATAGCAGGGGAACCTTGGGCAAGTCACCACCAACCAGGCACATACTGCAGTTGCCTAATGCTACCAAGGGACTGGGCACGTAGCTTCTTAGGGCGAGGTCCTGAGCCCTCCACGTTCACATTCAGCAGCACACCGCCAACCCCAGGACCTCTCATGCACTCTAGAGTTTAAAATGCTCTGACTAAAGAGCCTACACATTTTCTTGTAAATGTGAAGTTATTAATCACTTATTCTTTAGCAATTTGAACTCTAATATTACAGTTTGAGGAAAAGACTTGAAGAGACACTGATGACTGATTTAAAATACTCCTTCAGACCACAGGAGTACTTCATTAGGCGAACTCTTCAATGGCTTTCTTCTTAAATGCATTTGCTCATGAGAACTTCAATGGTCGTCACTATTTGCCTTTTTTCCCTTCAGTGTTTTGTTTCTAATACAGTAATAACGTATGGCTTTTATATTCTCAGGTTATAAAAGCAATCTTCTATTCTTTTTTCAATATTTTTATTTTTATTTAATGTATTTTTTATTGAAGTGTAGTTGATGTAACCATATTTTTTGATGTAACAATATTATATTAGTTCCAGGTGTACAACATAGTGATTCAGTATTTTTATAGGTTATGCTCCATATAAAGTTGTTATTTGCTTTTAGAGTTCTCACTCCACTTTAATGGTTTTCTTTAACAAAAAATAATTTGTGAACTCAAAATACTGTAAGGTAGCCTCTTCCTAATTTTCTCACCTATTTAAATTACTATGTCATAACTTTAAGATATACCATGAATTCTTGTATATAGTAATGTAGTTTTATTTTTTTTGCCATTTTTGCCTTCTGAAATACAATGAAAACTCAAACTATCCCAAGGCAGTATTCTCTCAGGATGGTGCAAGGAGCCCAGTTCTGTAACATCATAAAATGTTACATATCTGTAGATTTGTCTTATATTTAAACATTAATTAAAGGCAGATAAGGTATATTGGACTCCAAACATGCATATTGTCCTTTGGCAAGCAATTCTTGGAGATCACTTTTTTTCTACCCTGATGCCAGAGTGCTAGTTTCTTGTTACAACCAGATTTTAAAATCCAACAGGTGGACCCAGGGTGGGAAGGAGAGGGTGAGACACACTGGGAGACTGTCATTGACATGTGTATACTACCATGTGTAGAACAGGCAGCTAGTGGGAAGCTGCTGTCAAGCACAGGGAGCTCAGCTCAGTGCTCTGCGATGACCTCAACAGGTGGGAGGAGGGTGGGCTGGGAGGGAGGTTTATGAGGGAGGGGAATAGATGTACACCTATAGCTGATTGACTTCATTGTATACCAGAAACTAACACAACATTGTAAAGCAATTATATTCCAATTAAAAAAAAATTCTTTTTAATCCAAGAGGCATTTAGCAATTTGAACTCTAATATTACAGTTTGAGGAAAAGACTTGAAGAGACACTGATGACTGATTTAAAATACTCCTTCAGACCACAGGAGTACTTCATTAGGCGAACTCTTCAATGGCTTTCTTCTTAAATGCATTTGCTCATGAGAACTTCAATGGTCGTCACTATTTGCCTTTTTTCCCTTCAGTGTTTTGTTTCTAATACAGTAATAACGTATGGCTTTTATATTCTCAGGTTATAAAAGCAATCTTCTATTCTTTTTTCAATATTTTTATTTTTATTTAATGTATTTTTTATTGAAGTGTAGTTGATGTAACCATATTTTTTGATGTAACAATATTATATTAGTTCCAGGTGTACAACATAGTGATTCAGTATTTTTATAGGTTATGCTCCATATAAAGTTGTTATTTGCTTTTAGAGTTCTCACTCCACTTTAATGGTTTTCTTTAACAAAAAATAATTTGTGAACTCAAAATACTGTAAGGTAGCCTCTTCCTAATTTTCTCACCTATTTAAATTACTATGTCATAACTTTAAGATATACCATGAATTCTTGTATATAGTAATGTAGTTTTATTTTTTTTGCCATTTTTGCCTTCTGAAATACAATGAAAACTCAAACTATCCCAAGGCAGTATTCTCTCAGGATGGTGCAAGGAGCCCAGTTCTGTAACATCATAAAATGTTACATATCTGTAGATTTGTCTTATATTTAAACATTAATTAAAGGCAGATAAGGTATATTGGACTCCAAACATGCATATTGTCCTTTGGCAAGCAATTCTTGGAGATCACTTTTTTTCTACCCTGATGCCAGAGTGCTAGTTTCTTGTTACAACCAGATTTTAAAATCCAACAGGTGGACCCAGGGTGGGAAGGAGAGGGTGAGACACACTGGGAGACTGTCATTGACATGTGTATACTACCATGTGTAGAACAGGCAGCTAGTGGGAAGCTGCTGTCAAGCACAGGGAGCTCAGCTCAGTGCTCTGCGATGACCTCAACAGGTGGGAGGAGGGTGGGCTGGGAGGGAGGTTTATGAGGGAGGGGAATAGATGTACACCTATAGCTGATTGACTTCATTGTATACCAGAAACTAACACAACATTGTAAAGCAATTATATTCCAATTAAAAAAAAATTCTTTTTTAATCCAAGAGGCATTTCCTGGGTGGAGCTTACAAGGCTTCTCAGATGCAATATGTATCCATTTGTGTTCTTGCATAGTTAAAATAAAAGGCAAAGTACATGCCAGGCCATCAGCACCTCTGTCCATCATGTTTAATGTAAAGCTTGTGTAGGAACAATGTGTTACGTGTTTTCTATATACTCTTAGAAGGTAAGATTATTTTTCTTTCTTATTGAGGGAAGTTTTTCTAAGAGAACATCTTTTTAATGGTGTTCTTTCGCCTTCTCAGTGAGGGACCATTGATTGAGTGGACACTGCTTACTGTAGCTGTTCGGAGCTGCCAGCAGCTGAGTTTCCTGTGATTGATTTTATATAGCACGCTTTATACTTGAGAAATCCCAAAGCACTTAGCAAAGCCGTGAATGAGTTTGATGCCAATAGTGATGGCATAGGCAAACACCGACAATGGCATGATCCCACGGCAGCTCATATTGCTTCACGTTCTTGAACTCTCCAGAGGACTGCTTGGTCAGGTCACCACCGTTCTTTCCGGTCGGCCTGGAATCTCCAGACTGGAAAGGACAGCTAGCCATCTTCTGAGACATCCCTGGGTCTCTGAGCATCCCTCAACCTCTAGAGATGGATGAGACAGGCCATGGTAGGTGCCTGTTACAAGCCACTTCTTCCCCAGGTCTCTCGTTCCTCTAAGGTTCAATACAAGGGCTGGATTCAGGACTCCCGTCCATTCAAAGTTTGAAGATCATCTCTGATTTCTTGAATAGTTACTGGGCCTTGAGTAAGTACTCAGAGCTGAATCAGGCCTCCACTTTGGAGAGGGAAAGCTGTTTCCTACCACTGTGTGCATGCTGTCATGTCCAGCTCTATTCAGCCCCATGGACTGCACCCAGCCAGTCTCCTCCGTTCATGGTTTTCCAGGCAAGAATACTAGAGTGGATAACCATTTCCTCCTCCAGGGGATCTTCCCAACCCAGGGAGCAAACCCTTGTTTCCTGGGTCTCTGCATTGGCAGGCAGATTCTTTACCACTGAGTCACCTGGAAAGTGCTAAAAAGAGCAAGAGGACATCTCCAGAAACAGAGTGGGCTGCACCCCAGAAGGAGAGTGCATCGTCACTCACTTCTTTAGCTCTGGCACAGTGCTTAGCACAGTCACCCTTCCGTGAATGTTTGTTGAGTGGATACATGAAAATGCAATGTCTTTTCAGGGTTGAAGAAAGGCAAGTTTCAACCCAGAAGGACGGGTGTTCACTGCCAAGTAGTAGTCTGTCTTCACAGTGAGCATGTGAAATAAGCCAGCATTGTCCCCATAGAAACGACATAAGTGGGATAAAAATAATGCCCTTGGCTTTTCCTACCTTGCTTCCTGATGCAAGAAGCTAAAGCTGCACGTTGTACTTGCAGGTTTGGGAGGGAAAGAAGAAGACTGACAGGGTGAGAACAGACATTAGGCTCAGGGGAAGGAGTGTAGTCTGTTGACCTCCAGTGAAACGAATTGGAGGAAGGAGAAGATGCCCTCATCATCTCGTGCAGGTCTTGGAGTGGCAAGGAGACTGTCACTGAAGGAAGAGAAAGAAAGCTGTAATAGTCTTCTTAGGAACCTGGGCTGTTCTCGTCCATGTTTTCAATGGCCTGAGCTTCCTGAGTGTCCTTCTCAGGGATGGAAGCGGGTAGCAGGGAGGAGAGGGGAAGAAGAAGTGGGGCTGAGCTCTCTAGCCCCACACCCCTGGGGAGGGGACACAGTGGCAGTGGAAAGGCGACTGTGAGAAGAGATGGTGGGTTCTCCAGGGCTCACCCACGTGTCTGGGTTTCATCATGTGTCTTATCATCCAGTTAGCTTGTCCCAAAGAGAGAGGAATATCTAAGTTAACATGAGTGTCCCATTTTTCTTTATCTGTGCTTGCTTTTCGTCATATTCAGAGCCATAGCTTTGAAATTCATTTCCCAGCCCACAAATCACTTATCTTGCCTCACACAGTGCACTGACATAGTTTTATCTCCTTTGCTCTTCAAGTGACCCTGGGAGGCCAATGGTATTATTATGCCCATTTTACAGATGTGGAAGTTGAGGCCCAGAGAAAGGCTCATTGACTAGCAAACAGTGAAGCTGGAATTCAAGTCTAGGTTACTGGATCCTGCATCCCACTCACAGTCCACTATGCCTTGCTGTCTCCATCTGTAGCTGGAAAAAAAAAAAAAAAAACTGCTTGAAAAGAAGAAAGTTTATTGGTCTGACATTCTAGTATTTGAAGGATTAAGTTGTGAATGTTTATAGTTTTTTTTGAGCTCAAACCACACAGCTTACTACCCTAAGCTACCAGCTTAAATATACTTTAAAAAAAATGACAGGTCTCTTCTTTTTAGGAACAGAAACATGTGATTTTCATCTATAAGGTTTGTGCTATGTATTGACATCACTTGAGGGCCCCCTTTCCCTGGAGACCTCGGTAACTCTGTCTCAGAGATGAAAAGCCTAGGCTGGACCAGTGTGCTCCCTGTCCACTTCCAGCACCAAGGGTCTGTGATTCTGGGCTGATGATGGTTCTGTGACCTCTAGCTGAAGAACAAGGGCAGATGGGAATGGCGTGACTGGCAACTCAGATCCACACTGGCTTACTGAGAGCTGATGATGACGGGCACTGGGCTTCCAGCTGGGCTCAGGTTCACACACAGGACATGGCTCCTGCCTTCCAGGACTCTGGGGTCCGTGAAGGGACCTGAACACTGTGCAGCTATTGCTCATATGTTTGCCTTTCACTGGAGAATTTTAAGATGTGTTTCTTTGCACACATGAAAGTGAAGTCGCTCAGTCATGTCTGACTCTTTGTGACCCATGGACAAGCCATGGAATTCTCCAGGCAAGAATACACGAGTGGGTAGCTTTTCCCTCCTCCAGGGGATCTTCCCAACCCAGGGATCAAACCCTGGTCTCCTGTGTTGCAGGTAGGTTCTTTACCACCGGAGCCGCCAGGGAAGCTCACATAGGAGTAATTGCACACATAGGAATAAGTTAAAGAATATCTGCATCTGACTAATCCTTCCTGATAGCCATTGAAAAAAGAAGTCCAATTTAAATAGACAACACTGAGGAGACCTGAAAAACCCATAGTGTTGTATTCTTGGAGGGTGCAAAGAAAAGTAATTCTCAAGACTTGAAGGGCGAGGGAAGAGGCTGTGGAGTCCCCCATGAGGATGGGCAGGGTCTCTGAAGAGCCTGATTAAGAGACCTCGGACCCACCTGGTGGGGGGCTCAGGGGAGGGTGGATCGCATGGCAGTTTCGTCTGGAAGAAAAGCCAATCAAAGCCACCGGGAGTCCTGGCAAGGCCAAAGGAGAGAAAGCTGTTTCCTTGGAGAGCGTGGAATTTTGGAAAACTGAAAATCGCTTCAATAGTATTGTATGCGAGAATCTTTGTAACCAAAAGAAATGAAATAAACCTCTCGGTTTGAAGACTTCTTCAATATTTTATAAATCACACAATCATCTCCAGCTTGTGGCAGGGAGAAAAATCCACACGACAAACCTTATGGAACATTAGTGATATCAAGATAAGCTACATCTGCCGAATATCAATGAAATGATCCCTACTTGCTTCTGGCGTGGTCGACAATGTGAGGCAGAGGTCTATTTTTTTTCCTGTTAAAAATGGAAATCGGTGTTTGAGTATTCCATGAAGTTCTTCAGGTTCATTAACAAGGTCAAAATCAATGTTATTTTACTGTTTGGAATCATTTTTGGCGGAACAATGAAAAGAAACCATAGTCGAAGTAGTCTTAATATAATCATTTTCTTTTCATTGTTCTTTATGGGAAAATAATTTGGCCCGAAATTTAGTGGTCCCTTCAGGGAGGTGATATCTTTAAAAAGGTGGTCTGAAGGACAGGTTTTACTGTACTTTAATAGGCTGATAGATTAATATAAATCTTAATATTCATAATCTTTACCATTTCTTTTCTCAATATCGGCTCTATCTATACATCTATTTGTAATGTATATTTCAAACGCAGGATATACTTGATTTTTATTGAATATACTGATGGTGCTACAGGGACAGCCACTTGACCTAGTTAAAAAAATAAAAAGAGAGAGAGAGCCAAGGGTCACACTTAGAGTCTGCAGCTGAAAACAGATTTTTGCAGATAGTGCCGTGGCCTGAGAACATGGTTGTCCTTGCAGATTTGCCATGTACTATTATTTGCATAAATAATTAATAAATCTGTGTACCCTGGGCTTCCAGGGTCTGCTGCAGGTGCTCATGATGGACTGTGGACTTATCACCTGATTTTTCTACTAAAACATGAAACATCTTCTACCTCCATATGCCCACAAACGAAAATCACAGTGATCCCTAAATATGAAATTTATGAGAAGAAAACATGCATCGCCTGACATGAATAGAGAAATGAACTAATTTGTTTTTAATGTGGTTATTTAAGGGGAAATTATCTAATTAACTGATTTCAGTTTTATTTTGACTGAGATTTCTGGTTGGCCTGTCAGTTTATCATCTCATAAACATTGAAGGAATTAGTGGATTTTATATATCCTGGGTATAAAATTGATAGAATGTATTAAAAGATACATACTATGAACGTAATATATCCTCATTATAGAAAACTTTCAAAAATTTGAGAAAAACTCCACATATTCCCAACTACCCAGAGATAATCCTGTGAACACTTCTCTCTGTATTGTTTGGCACAGTTCAAAGTATCCTATATGTATAACACTGAATATGCATTTATTAAATTCCATTGTAGGATCTCACATTTATTTCACTGTTTTCTATTGATGGATGTTGTGTGTTTTTTTCCCGATTATAAATGCTAAAGATAAGCATCTTTTTTACCTGCATCTTTGTTTCCATTTCAGAAGATCTCCCCAGGAACAGGTCCCCAAGACAGAATTACTGGATTAAATGAAATGAACCTTTTTAAGGCTTTTGACACATGTCGCCAAATGACTTTTCACAAAGCTTAGGTCAATTTATAGTATAAACTTATTCTGATGAACTTGGATGTATTTTGCCCACATTATTGAGACACAGTGGCTTCAGCTTTGCAAAGAGTTGGTCTCCTGTGGCTGGACTGGACTTGGTGCTCGTGGTGGATCTGAGTCTGGTTCAGGAAAGAGGGGCCACGGCACGGTCAGTCAGCACTAGTCCTTCCGGTTCATTCCCATGAAGGGATTTTTCTTTTCAAAAATTAGGTGGTCCTCAGAAACAGTGTGTAGCATTTTAAATATTAATATTTTTAAAAGAGAAGATAACTTGGCTATACATTTTCTTCACCTTTATTTTTTTGTAATGTGAAAATCCCCTGGAATGTAATATTAGAAAAATTAGAACTTGAAACGTATTTACACTCCCTGGCCCATCCAACTGCCAGCTTTGTTGGTTTAAAAGATTTTTAAATATTTTAAAATCTACCAGTACCTCAGTCATCTAAGATATTTGGCTATATGCATATAATGCTCTATTCCTGTCCCCTCTGTGGACAAGGATGTGGCTTCGCTGATGCCACAGCCTGTGCTTGAAGGCTGGGATCTGGGAAAACGGAGAACAGTCCCTGCATCTGTAACTCCTGCCTCTGGACACACTGGGCTCCCAGTACAGCCTCTCCGATATGTTTACGGTGCTTGAAACTGTTTGAACCTATGACGTCCTTCAAACACTGCCAGTTACTCCAAGATTCAGCTGTCTGGATATGTGTGCCTACCCATCTCTTGGAGATCTTTGCTTTCTGGGTTTCTAATTGACAACAAAATCTGATTTCTGAAAAGTAAAAATAGATGTTGGAGTCAGGTTTCTTCGTGGGGGACTCCCTTGGTTAGGCTTGGAATGACTTTTCACTGGAGAAAGGGAAGAATGGAAGTTCTTAAATTGAAGAGAAGCTATGTTCTCAGAATTTGGCCCCGCATTGACCAGGGCTCTTACTGGCAGATTCTGATCGTTTCTCCCTAAGGGGACGTTCTGAGGAAAATATAGTCTAAGGACCAGGGGAAAAGGTTCTGAAGGAACCAACCAGCCTTAGAGTGTGCTTGCCTTTGTCTAGAGACTGAAAATATAGTACATTGCATGCGTGCGAAGTTGCTTCAGTCACATCTGACTCTTTGCAACCCCGTGGACTGTAGCCCGCCTAGTTCCTCTGTCCAGGGGATTCTCCAGGCAAGAATATTGGAGTGAGTTGCCATGCCCTCCTCCAGGGGATCTTCCTGACCCAGGGGTTGAAGTCCAGGTTCTTCTGTCTTCTACACTGGCAGGCAGATTCTTCACCACTGGTGCCACCTGGGAAGCTCATATAGTATATTAGTCACTTTTATTTTATTTGAAATAGATCCTTTCACTATATTGCAAAGTGGTTTACAACTGTATAAAATATAGCATCTTTACCTGGAGATGGTGGGAAATAAACAAGAGGAACACAAATATTAGTACTACCTCTCCCCTGCATGCCTTGCCAAAGACATTTGCTATGTTTTGTTATATATAAAAATATATTTAGCTACCAATTCCACTGTCATTGTGGAAAATTGCACAAACCAATATATGTAAGTGAATAATTTTACATGTAGTTAATGTCTTTTTTGATTAAGTAAGTCTTTTAAAGTACATATTAATTATGCATCGTATGTATCCTGCGTGGCTTAAACAGCTCTGTGAATAGAGACCTGCCAGTTGTTGTGTTAAAAGAATGCAGCTGTGATTTTTTTAAATGGATGCAGCAATTCTGGGAGAGTTTTATTCTTAGTACAGCCTCTCCGATATGTTTACGGTGCTTGAAACTGTTTGAACCTATGACGTCCTTCAAACACTGCCAGTTACTCCAAGATTCAGCTGTCTGGATATGTGTGCCTACCCATCTCTTGGAGATCTTTGCTTTCTGGGTTTCTAATTGACAACAAAATCTGATTTCTGAAAAGTAAAAATAGATGTTGGAGTCAGGTTTCTTCGTGGGGGACTCCCTTGGTTAGGCTTGGAATGACTTTTCACTGGAGAAAGGGAAGAATGGAAGTTCTTAAATTGAAGAGAAGCTATGTTCTCAGAATTTGGCCCCGCATTGACCAGGGCTCTTACTGGCAGATTCTGATCGTTTCTCCCTAAGGGGACGTTCTGAGGAAAATATAGTCTAAGGACCAGGGAAGAGGTTCTGAAGGAACCAACCAGCCTTAGAGTGTGCTTGCCTTTGTCTAGAGACTGAAAATATAGTACATTGCATGCGTGCGAAGTTGCTTCAGTCACATCTGACTCTTTGCAACCCCGTGGACTGTAGCCCGCCTAGTTCCTCTGTCCAGGGGATTCTCCAGGCAAGAATATTGGAGTGAGTTGCCATGCCCTCCTCCAGGGGATCTTCCTGACCCAGGGGTTGAAGTCCAGGTTCTTCTGTCTTCTACACTGGCAGGCAGATTCTTCACCACTGGTGCCACCTGGGAAGCTCATATAGTATATTAGTCACTTTTATTTTATTTGAAATAGATCCTTTCACTATATTGCAAAGTGGTTTACAACTGTATAAAATATAGCATCTTTACCTGGAGATGGTGGGAAATAAACAAGAGGAACACAAATATTAGTACTACCTCTCCCCTGCATGCCTTGCCAAAGACATTTGCTATGTTTTGTTATATATAAAAATATATTTAGCTACCAATTCCACTGTCATTGTGGAAAATTGCACAAACCAATATATGTAAGTGAATAATTTTACATGTAGTTAATGTCTTTTTTGATTAAGTAAGTCTTTTAAAGTACATATTAATTATGCATCGTATGTATCCTGCGTGGCTTAAACAGCTCTGTGAATAGAGACCTGCCAGTTGTTTTGTTAAAAGAATGCAGCTGTGATTTTTTTTTTTAAATGGATGCAGCAATTCTGGGAGAGTTATTTTTATCTCTTAAAAGGGACAGATCAAAGTTAAAAGTTGTTTTGATTTGTTGGTTTGATCTCTTTTTTTTTTTGGTAAAAAAAAAAAGAGTTTTGGAGAGAAGCACATTAGGCTGCCCAGTTGTGGGATATCATGGAATGAACGTTGTGTTTTGGTGAAAATGTGTCTTGGCTAGAACTCTCAATTTAGTGGCAGATATATATCCTGGAAACA
Source organism: Tragulus kanchil (assembly GCA_022376925.1). NCBI lineage: Eukaryota > Metazoa > Chordata > Mammalia > Artiodactyla > Tragulidae > Tragulus > Tragulus kanchil. The sequence continues at coordinate 99,581,471 of JAIOJX010000004.1, read as the reverse complement.
GAAGACACACACCTCAAGAGAATTTTGATTTTCCTTATGGCTGTAAAGGAAACCACTACCACTGTTTTCACATTTAAACGTCTTGGATTTGTAAAATTCTAAGTAACACTCCCCACCCTCACCCCTGCCCTTAAATGATAAAGATCTGTATTTGAAGGAAATAGCCTTTTGATCAAAATGGAGTTTGCCTTTGTCCCTTGGAAGTGAAAGGGAATATAATCTGTCCAAGAAAACACTTTGCAAGTATTTACCTGGTGCATCTTTGACTTTCTAGAGTGTCTGTGGGTGAGGCCCGGCTGTGTTTGCGGCTTTGTGGTCCCGTTCTAGCCGCGGGTGGTGGCTTTGAATGGGGCAGCTTCACCAGATCTGCATGAAAATTGGGCATTGTCCAAGTAATTTGCCGTTTACTGACTCCCTCTCTATGCCTTTTGTGTTCTGATCAATAAAAACTTAAATCTTTTACCCAGCTTAGTAACAACCTCTTCTAAAGCATTATATTCCCCCTAATCTTTTCGGGTTCTGGTTGTACAGTTATCCATTCTCAATGATATTCATTTTAAAAGGTTAACCAACGAGAAACTAAACCAACCATACAAATAACAGCCCAAAGAACACTTTCCAAAATGTGTTGCTGTAGTGCCTTTTCAAATTTAATATTCATGCAGAGAAAAGCTAAAGGCCACCAAACCAGGTTGTACTGCAAATCTTAATTTTTTGTCTTTTTGATTAAGTAAGTCTTTTAAAGTACATATTAATTATGCATCGTATGTATCCTGCGTGGCTTAAACAGCTCTGTGAATAGAGACCTGCCAGTTGTTTTGTTAAAAGAATGCAGCTGTGATTTTTTTAAATGGATGCAGCAATTCTGGGAGAGTTTTTTTTATCTCTTAAAAGGGACAGATCAAAGTTAAAAGTTGTTTTGATTTGTTGGTTTGATCTCTTTTTTTTTTTGGTAAAAAAAAAAAGAGTTTTGGAGAGAAGCACATTAGGCTGCCCAGTTGTGGGATATCATGGAATGAACGTTGTGTTTTGGTGAAAATGTGTCTTGGCTAGAACTCTCAATTTAGTGGCAGATATATATCCTGGAAACAGAAGACACACACCTCAAGAGAATTTTGATTTTCCTTATGGCTGTAAAGGAAACCACTACCACTGTTTTCACATTTAAACGTCTTGGATTTGTAAAATTCTAAGTAACACTCCCCACCCTCACCCCTGCCCTTAAATGATAAAGATCTGTATTTGAAGGAAATAGCCTTTTGATCAAAATGGAGTTTGCCTTTGTCCCTTGGAAGTGAAAGGGAATATAATCTGTCCAAGAAAACACTTTGCAAGTATTTACCTGGTGCATCTTTGACTTTCTAGAGTGTCTGTGGGTGAGGCCCGGCTGTGTTTGCGGCTTTGTGGTCCCGTTCTAGCCGCGGGTGGTGGCTTTGAATGGGGCAGCTTCACCAGATCTGCATGAAAATTGGGCATTGTCCAAGTAATTTGCCGTTTACTGACTCCCTCTCTATGCCTTTTGTGTTCTGATCAATAAAAACTTAAATCTTTTACCCAGCTTAGTAACAACCTCTTCTAAAGCATTATATTCCCCCTAATCTTTTCGGGTTCTGGTTGTACAGTTATCCATTCTCAATGATATTCATTTTAAAAGGTTAACCAACGAGAAACTAAACCAACCATACAAATAACAGCCCAAAGAACACTTTCCAAAATGTGTTGCTGTAGTGCCTTTTCAAATTTAATATTCATGCAGAGAAAAGCTAAAGGCCACCAAACCAGGTGGATAAAATAGTACTGCATTTTATGACTCATTCTTAAATGAAATCTCTTAAATATTGCTAATGAAGCCCGCTCTCCCACGCAGCCTTGTTGGGCGCCCTTTCTAGGCTGGTTCAGTTCCATTTCCCTGTCTAGCAATTTACCCCAGGCCCCTATTAAATGAATTATCACGGCCCCTAAATCATCTCTGCGGGGGTTTCCTCTAATCCCATCAAGACACTTACACTCCCTTTCTTCCCTCCTGGTGACAGAATGAATTATTATTTCATGGGGAGCCGTTAAAGAGGCCCCTTTGGAGGAGTGGGAAGTGCTTGGGGGCGGAGGAAGCGGGGTGGGTCCCGGCGCCTCTGGCTGGTACCCCCAGGCCTGACGGGGACAAAGCCACGTGGCAGCCGACTGCCCTTCCGCCCGAGGTCTCCTCCGAAAGCCAGCCACTCGGGATCGCCCCCTGCGCCCGCCCCCCAGGGAGTGACTCTGGGAGCCCAGGAACGCTAGGCCAAGAGAGAATATAAATGTTTTCCTTAACTGGAGGAAACACTGCACTCACAAACCACTTGCGGAATAGATTAAGCTAATTTATTAAACACAGTTTGCCTGGTGACTGAGCTGAGCTAAGTAATGATTTGCATTTTTTTTTTTTTTCTTTTAAAAAACACTAAAGAGAAGTCAGGGGCCACAGCAGCCCCAATCATGGGGCATGACTGGGGAGGTGCGTCTGGGCTGGGCTTGGAGCCAAGGATAGAGATGTGGAGAGGGCAGCAAAGATTTCAGCCACACCCCATCTCTGCGGCCCCTGTGTGCAGGGGCGGGGCGGAGGAGGGGGCTGGGGCTCCCTGGAGCTACTAGAGGGGAGGGTAGTTCAGACTTAGGGACCCTGGTCCTCTGAAAGGACCAGGTTTGGGTTTTTGTGTTCGCATCTAGCCTCGGAGCACCTCAGAGCACTCCACACGAACCAGTGATGGACCTTCTGAGAGCCCAGTGATGTTAAACAGAAGTTAAATAGTTAAACAGTCCAGTGATATTAAACGCAATCTTTCCCAAAAATTTGTGTTGCTGTAGTGCCTTTTCAAATTTCATATTCATGCAGAGAAAAGCTAAAGGCCACCAAACCAGGTGGATAAAATAGTACTGCATTTTATGACTCATTCTTAAATGAAATCTCTCAAATATTGCTAATGAAGCCCGCTCTCCCCCGCAGCCTTGTTGGGCGCCCTTTCTAGGCTGGTTCAGTTCCATTTCCCTGTCTAGCAATTTACCCCAGGCCCCTATTAAATGAATTATCACGGCCCCTAAATCATCTCTGCGGGGGTTTCCTCTAATCCCATCAAGACACTTACACTCCCTTTCTTCCCTCCTGGTGACAGAATGAATTATTATTTCATGGGGAGCCGTTAAAGAGGCCCCTTTGGAGGAGTGGGAAGTGCTTGGGGGCGGAGGAAGCGGGGTGGGTCCCGGCGCCTCTGGCTGGTACCCCCAGGCCTGACGGGGACAAAGCCACGTGGCAGCCGACTGCCCTTCCGCCCGAGGTCTCCTCCGAAAGCCAGCCACTCGGGATCGCCCCCTGCGCCCGCCCCCCAGGGAGTGACTCTGGGAGCCCAGGAACGCTAGGCCAAGAGAGAATATAAATGTTTTCCTTAACTGGAGGAAACACTGCACTCACAAACCACTTGCGGAATAGATTAAGCTAATTTATTAAACACAGTTTGCCTGGTGACTGAGCTGAGCTAAGTAATGATTTGCATTTTTTTTTTTTTTCTTTTAAAAAACACTAAAGAGAAGTCAGGGGCCACAGCAGCCCCAATCATGGGGCATGACTGGGGAGGTGCCTCTGGGCTGGGCTTGGAGCCAAGGATAGAGATGTGAAGAGGGCAGCAAAGATTTCCAGCCACACCCCCATCTCTGCGGCCCCTGTGTGCAGGGGGCGGGGCGGAGGAGGGGGCTGGGGCTCCCTGGAGCTACTAGAGGGGAGGGTAGTTCAGACTTAGGGACCCTGGTCCTCTGAAAGGACCAGGTTTGGGTTTTTGTGTTCGCATCTAGCCTCGGAGCACCTCAGAGCACTCCACACGAACCAGTGATGGACCTTCTGAGAGCCCAGTGATGTTAAACAGAAGTTAAATAGTTAAACAGTCCAGTGATATTAAACGCAATCTTCTAGAAGATTTTGAAAACATTATACAGGAAGGCGTGTGTATGTGGACCAGCCATTCTCAACTGTGTTTGATGCCAACAACCATCCTTTTTATAACAAGCATGTTGTAATACTTCTACCATCCTGCAGTGAAAGACTTGGATGATACTATATACAAACACATGGTTAAAAACAGGAAGAAAGAAAAGAAAACAAGCAAAAGAATAGAGAAGAAGAAAGGAAAGGAGGGAGAAAAAACAAAATGACCTGGCTGTAAAGAAAAAGAAAGAAACAAAAAAAAAAAAAACAGCAAATAAAACGTAACAAAGGGCTTCCCCTGGTGGTCCAGTGGATAAGGACACCGCCTTGCAGTGCAAGGGGCGCCGGTTCGATCCCTGGCCTGGGAAGATCCCATGTGCCGCGGAATGGCTGGGCTGATGTGTCCAGTCGCCGAGCCGGAGCTCTGGAGCGCATGCGCCCAGCGCTCTGCAACGACAGACGCCACCACAATGGGAGGCCCACAGGAGCCAAGGAACAAAGACGGATGAAAATAGAGAAATGAAAGACCAATAGAAGTGGCCCGCCTGCTCTCCTCCCTCCCCAACCCGACCCCTGCCCAAAATACATAAATAAATAAATAAATCTTTAAAAAAAAAAAAAAAGGTAACAAAACATACATTTCTCCTTCCTGACAATTGTAAAGTGGCCAAATGCTTGCACTACTTTCTAACGCATACATTTTAATTTAAGAGGAAATGGTTCAATTGATTGTTGTTGACACTTTTTGTTAATAACTGACTTTTTGAAATAAGGCCTAAATAAGTGTATTTGTTAATATATGCAGGATGTCCCAGGGTGAGGGCTATATGCATGTGGACCGCTGGAGGTGTCTGGGGAAGGTCAGACTGGTGAGTTGTTCTACAGTCAGTGACGTGATATTCCAGAGTGGTGAGTAACTCAGTATAGTTGCAGATAAAACTGTACATGGTAGTTGTGTGTCTGGAAAATTCAGTGTATGTTAAAACTCCATATAAATACTTTGTGTTTATATGTAAACTGGAGTTAGAGATAATTATCAAAGGCTTTTCCACCTGGAGGTGAAAAAGTAACAACTAATGAACATTTGAAATGTTTTCTGAGGGGCCTCAGACAACTCTTTGCAGGGGATTTTGAAAACATTATACAGGAAGGCGTGTGTATGTGGACCAGCCATTCTCAACTGTGTTTGATGCCAACAACCATCCTTTTATAACAAGCATGTTGTAATACTTCTACCATCCTGCAGTGAAAGACTTGGATGATACTATATACAAACACATGGTTAAAAACAGGAAGAAAGAAAAGAAAACAAGCAAAAGAATAGAGAAGAAGAAAGGAAAGGAGGGAGAAAAAACAAAATGACCTGGCTGTAAAGAAAAAGAAAGAAACAAAAAAAAAAAAAACAGCAAATAAAACGTAACAAAGGGCTTCCCCTGGTGGTCCAGTGGATAAGGACACCGCCTTGCAGTGCAAGGGGCGCCGGTTCGATCCCTGGCCTGGGAAGATCCCATGTGCCGCGGAATGGCTGGGCTGATGTGTCCAGTCGCCGAGCCGGAGCTCTGGAGCGCATGCGCCCAGCGCTCTGCAACGACAGACGCCACCACAATGGGAGGCCCACAGGAGCCAAGGAACAAAGACGGATGAAAATAGAGAAATGAAAGACCAATAGAAGTGGCCCGCCTGCTCTCCTCCCTCCCCAACCCGACCCCTGCCCAAAATACATAAATAAATAAATAAATCTTTAAAAAAAAAAAAAAAGGTAACAAAACATACATTTCTCCTTCCTGACAATTGTAAAGTGGCCAAATGCTTGCACTACTTTCTAACGCATACATTTTAATTTAAGAGGAAATGGTTCAATTGATTGTTGTTGACACTTTTTGTTAATAACTGACTTTTTGAAATAAGGCCTAAATAAGTGTATTTGTTAATATATGCAGGATGTCCCAGGGTGAGGGCTATATGCATGTGGACCGCTGGAGGTGTCTGGGGAAGGTCAGACTGGTGAGTTGTTCTACAGTCAGTGACGTGATATTCCAGAGTGGTGAGTAACTCAGTATAGTTGCAGATAAAACTGTACATGGTAGTTGTGTGTCTGGAAAATTCAGTGTATGTTAAAACTCCATATAAATACTTTGTGTTTATATGTAAACTGGAGTTAGAGATAATTATCAAAGGCTTTTCCACCTGGAGGTGAAAAAGTAACAACTAATGAACATTTGAAATGTTTTCTGAGGGGCCTCAGACAACTCTTTGCAGGGGGCAATGAATGCCTTTTGGAGGGGTGGCATTGCACCCTGTGAGACACACTGTCTAGAGTATTAGTTTTGAAATTCCCAGAATTATTATTTGATGGAAATCATATGTTTTGCAGATGACTTTGGAGGGTTTGCAGGTCTCTTAAATCCCATTCATGAACCCTGTATTCCATGTACTGCCCATAATCCATGAATTCTGGGCTGTGAACCCCTTCATCTGCAATGGGAATTGAGGAGTTAGAGTCATGGACTTGGAAGGAACTTTGCCTGAACTCTCAGGAGAAATCCTTTGAAGTTCATCCCAAATTTCTGATGACCAGATTCGAGCGCTGGATTCATTTGGGAACTCTGGAATCATTGCCTTCTTGGCTCTGAGAGTAGACCTAAAATTACCTTAGCTTTTAGGGCAGCCCTCGCACACTGTTTGCTTCTGCTGAACTTGTAGGCAATCAAAGCCCTGAACTCGTCTCTTTGTTCTTAGCAAGATGTTATACCTCTGTATTTTGACAGTTCATTTTTTGTATCTAACTGTAGGGCTTTATATTAGTATTTGTGAAATGGTTTCTTGTTGGAGTGAAATGTTTTTCCCAGCCTGTCTAAATGTTTTAGGATATGAATTTCATCTTTGAATCTATAAGCTTTCACTTCAAATTTTCTGTCATCTGCCTCTCAAAATATTAGAATTATTATGAAAAGAAAAACTGAGTGAGGCACCTCCTTTGCCAGTACTTTGTCGTCAGTGATAGCACCATTTACATCTATGAGCCTTTTTCAGTGTAGGCATTAATAGTCCTTTGTGTACGTACTATAGAAGGAATAAGGCAATGGATGTTAAAATGTGTGTCTGCAGTTGTTTTCATATTTGTTTATTTATTTTTGGCTACCCTGGGGTTTTGTGGCTTTGCACAGGCTTTCTCTAGTTGTGGTGAACAGGTGGTCCTCTGCATTTCAGTGCTCGGGCTTCTCATTGTGGTAGCTTCTCTGTTTGCTGAGCCCAGGCTCTAGGCATGTGGGTTTCAGTAGATGCAGTGCACGGGTTCAGTAGTTACAGCTCATAGAAGCGGGCTCAGCAGTTTTGTGGATTGGGCTTCGTAGCTCCACAGTATGTGGAATCTTCCCAGATCAGGGATGGAACCCATTTCCACTGCACTGGCTGGCAGGTTCCCATCCACTGTGCCACCAGAGAAATCTTCTTCTTTTTTTTGTTAGAAAAGTTTGACATAAATGTTAAGAATATTTTTAGAAGACTGGCATTTCCTATTCTCAGTGCTGGGATTTTGTTACTTCCAAAAATAATAGTGTACCAAATTAAAATAATTAAAAAAAAATTCCCTACAATCCTACCATTCTAATATAATGGTTTTCACATTCCCATATTTCTGTATCTTGTAGTTTTTGTCCGTATCTTTAGATATCGCCTGCTCAGTTTTCTACATCTCTTTTCTTATTCCCTGTTAGGAATAGGTTTTAACCTGTATTTATTCTTCGGCCAAGTGAATTAATATAGGCAGCAAAGGGTTTTCAGTACAACTCTGCCCACACAGGCTGACAAGTTAAAATTTCTGTAGGCCAGTTAGAAAGAAATCATCACTGTAGCAGTACGATAGGACTATCCTCTAAATTTAGCAGCTCACCTTAAAAACTCCTTACACATTTGCCAAAGTCAGAAGCATAAGTGGGTGACAGGCTTTTGGACTACTGACTTAGAAAGTCCTGAAGATGTGATCTAGAGCGCTTTGGCTTGGAAGACCTCAGTCTGAAGTCTGTGGCTTGCATTTTAGAAAGGAGAGCAAGGCAGATGGAGGAGGCAGTAAAGAAGCCATCTTGACTCGTCTCTGGTTTTAGAGGGTGTTAGGCTCAGTGTGCTGGAGCCACTGGGAAGTCACCTTCTCGTCAGAAGTTCTTGTGTTCCTGTCCCCAAGATGTTTCTAAGATCCTTGATGGGAACCCAGTAGGGTAACTCCAATCCTTTGTCCACAGCCCAAGGAAGCTTTAATTAAAATTTGATTCACAACTGATACCTGCTTTTCTATGCTCTTATGCTAAGTGTTGTACTGAACGTCTTCCCTGGGAATAAGTGTTATTTTTTAGAAACCTGATAATAATGATGGCTGCCAGTTACTGGGCATTTTGTATATGCCAGGCAGTGTACACTTATATCACTAAGCTTCTTAACAATGAAGTAAGAATCATTTCTTAAATGTATGTATTTATGTACTTGGCTGCACCAAGTCTTAGTTGTGGCACTCAGAATCTTCCATCTTCATTGTGGCATGGGAACTCATAAGTTGTGGTGTGTGGGATCTCATTCCCTGACCAGGGATTGAACCCTGGTGTCCTGTGTTGAAAACATGGAGTCTTAACCAGGGGAAGTCCCGGTTAAGGGCTGATCGCCAGGGAAGTCCTGATGAGAAATGCACAGAAAGGTTCGGTGTCTAATCCAAAACACAGGTTGGTCGATTTTTGTAGCCCAAGGTTGTTTCACTTTTTAACATTCTGCATCCATTTAAAACTATATTAATTTGAGCAATACAAAATGACCTCACCAGACCTCAAGCTCTATTTCTCAGTTAGGAAGACAAGAGACAGTGTGCAGAGACCTGGGGCTTTTCCAAAGCAGGAAGGCCCATGGGGCTGCTCCCAGTAACTTCTACCTGAATAAAGGACAAGGTGTTCCTGGAACAAGCAAAGGGCAGAAACTTGAAAACCTAGCAGCAGGAAATGATCCTAAAACAGTAAAGCTTAAGAGACAGGTTTGGCCTATTTTCAGGATGTAAACTGTCATACTCAAAACACATAAGTGGTAGCACAGAATCTGTCACCAAACCACTGGGAGATTATAATCCAGTTGTTGTTTAATTGCCTAGTCATGTCCAACTCTTTTGCAGCTCATGGATTGGGATTCTCCAGGCAAGAATACTGGAGTGGGTTGCCATTTGCTTCTCCAGGGGATCGTCCTGACCCAGGGATCAAACCTGTGTCTTCTGCCCGCCTCCCCTGCATTGCAAGCAGATTTTTTGTTTTACTGTTGAGCCATCAGGGAACCCCAATAATTCAGTTACCAAAGTAAACTCCTCCAGCCTTAGCTGCATCAGGTGTCATGTATGACTTGGCAGCTAAGAATTTCTTATACAAAAGAAACTGATACCTGCTTTTCTATGCTCTTATGCTAAGTGTTGTACTGAACGTCTTCCCTGGGAATAAGTGTTATTTTTTAGAAACCTGATAATAATGATGGCTGCCAGTTACTGGGCATTTTGTATATGCCAGGCAGTGTACACTTATATCACTAAGCTTCTTAACAATGAAGTAAGAATCATTTCTTAAATGTATGTATTTATGTACTTGGCTGCACCAAGTCTTAGTTGTGGCACTCAGAATCTTCCATCTTCATTGTGGCATGGGAACTCATAAGTTGTGGTGTGTGGGATCTCATTCCCTGACCAGGGATTGAACCCTGGTGTCCTGTGTTGAAAACATGGAGTCTTAACCAGGGGAAGTCCCGGTTAAGGGCTGATCGCCAGGGAAGTCCTGATGAGAAATGCACAGAAAGGTTCGGTGTCTAATCCAAAACACAGGTTGGTCGATTTTTGTAGCCCAAGGTTGTTTCACTTTTTAACATTCTGCATCCATTTAAAACTATATTAATTTGAGCAATACAAAATGACCTCACCAGACCTCAAGCTCTATTTCTCAGTTAGGAAGACAAGAGACAGTGTGCAGAGACCTGGGGCTTTTCCAAAGCAGGAAGGCCCATGGGGCTGCTCCCAGTAACTTCTACCTGAATAAAGGACAAGGTGTTCCTGGAACAAGCAAAGGGCAGAAACTTGAAAACCTAGCAGCAGGAAATGATCCTAAAACAGTAAAGCTTAAGAGACAGGTTTGGCCTATTTTCAGGATGTAAACTGTCATACTCAAAACACATAAGTGGTAGCACAGAATCTGTCACCAAACCACTGGGAGATTATAATCCAGTTGTTGTTTAATTGCCTAGTCATGTCCAACTCTTTTGCAGCTCATGGATTGGGATTCTCCAGGCAAGAATACTGGAGTGGGTTGCCATTTGCTTCTCCAGGGGATCGTCCTGACCCAGGGATCAAACCTGTGTCTTCTGCCCGCCTCCCCTGCATTGCAAGCAGATTTTTTGTTTTACTGTTGAGCCATCAGGGAACCCCAATAATTCAGTTACCAAAGTAAACTCCTCCAGCCTTAGCTGCATCAGTGTTTGATGAATAAACATGTGATGATTCTTTGGAGCAGCTAAGAATTTCTTATACAAAAGAAATAAAGAAAACCTGATCTTGTTTAGCATATGTAGATGTTTTTCAGCCTTTGAATGGAAACAGTCAAGCCGCTTTTTTGTTGTTTTCTGACCAAAGAATGACCCTTGTGAAGCCCAGATATAATTGGCTTAAGGTACATTCTTGGTAATGTCATGTAGGATGTAGGGGCAACCCAGGTCCACAATTGAATGAATGATAAGTTTTGAATTTTTCTTTGCTCCTAAAAATAAAAATGAGGGACTAGGGTCTGTTTGAGGGTGGCCTTATATATAAACTGAGTCCCTGCCCTCAGCTAGTCCTAATGCCGTGAATTCAAGGCCACACTGTTGCTATGGCCCCTGGAAATACCAAAGATCTTCCTGAAGTTCTACTCCAGACTTCATAGCATTATCGGGTCTCAGTTCTAGATGGCAGGGGCAGCTCTCCTTGTCCTAAGAGACAATGACATCAGAATCCAGGACAGATTGGGCTCCAGTTCAAGAGGATTTTCAGAAATTCCTTTTCCAAAATGCTTTCTTCGAGCAACCTGGGTCAGTGTGCTTAGTTCTGCAAACTGCAAGAAAGAAGAGACTGTGGGCCTGATCATGAAACCCAGGATGATTTATTACCAGGGCAAATAGAAACATTGCAGACCACAATATCATTTATCATGTAATTACATATCTTTCTGGGAGATAACACGCGTGACCACAGAAACAATAGAGAGCTGTCCTGTATCTTGATCTAGCCTCAGTTTCCTTGCCTGCAGGGGGAGAGGCAAGGAAGGTCTCTGGATCTTGAAGGGCTCTTGTAGCCCTAACGCTGAGTCTGTAGATACACAGAGTGGTGTAGCTCTTACACAGAAGTGGCCTTCTAGAGCTTTGGTGCCATTGGTACCCCCTCCCATCTGTGCCACATGGCTGTTTAGCCTCTCAAACCTCGGCTTCTTATCTGTAAAAATGGAAATGAGACAGTACCAACTCCTCAGGGTTGTTGCTATGTTTATTAAGGTGATGTAAGTAAACCTCTGAGAAGAAAATCTCAGAAAGCATTCAATCTATATTAACTCTTACAATTATTACAAGGATGACTCACTGTTATAGCTTTTTTCCTTGTTCCCATCCTTGTCTCCCATCCCTCCTTGCTTATTTCCACATGTATTCTTGTCACAAAAGCTATCTTCAAGAGTTAAACTTTAACGGAAGTGATGAGGAACCAAATCTTAAATCCCAGAATGAGAGATCCCAGGACCTAATCCTAGATCTTGCTAGAATCCAAAGGCAATTACATCCACTGCTTTTGCCATTCAGTGTATATGAATCTATTGCCTTTGTCAAGCCATATACAAACACACAAGCTGGGATTTTATGTTGTGGAGATGTTTAGGGATGGATATTTCTTTCAGACGCCTTCATTTTTCTGTATTAGAACAAGGAGGACTTGAATTTTCCATAAGTGAATCTGTCTGATGAGACTTGAGCTTCCCAGACTTTACCAGTCAGTGGTAAAGACTCCACAGCCCAACATACGTAGGATCAATGTAGCATCAAATTTAATTCCAATGTAGTGGTTGAGAATGGTACAGTGTGATTTGAATTAAGTATGGGTACAGCCCAATGCAGGAACCACAGGAAATTTGGGTTCAGTCCCTGGGTTGGAAAGATCTTCTGGAGGAGGAACGGGCAACCCACTCCAGTTTTCTTGCCTGGAGAATTCCATGGACAGAGGGAGCCTGATGGCCCGTCAACCGTGAGGTCACAAAGAGTCAGACACAACTGAGTAACTGAGCATGCCCATAATGCTTGTGGAATCTCTCTTTCTTCCTTTTTTTTGGGTGATGTATTAGAAAAACATGTCAAACTTTTACAAACACAAGTGTTTTTTACTTAGGCTCCCAGAGGTTGAATAAATATCCCTGGGAACAAGCTCTTTAAAACATTTATGTTTTCTCTTTTGCACATACCTAAGAAAATCTTAATTAATGTCATTGGCTTCAAAATATGCCCAGTCTATTTCTGGCTGCCAAGGAAGAGTCAGGGTTCATGTTGCCATGTACTGACAGGGACGAGGAAAGCACTCTTCCCGGCCCAGAGCATGTCCTCCTTGGTCCCTGGGCATTAGATGAAGCCCGCTTTCCCGTTGCTCTGCAAATCCACTTCGTCTACACCATCTCCTCCTAAAACCAGGTTTCTTTGGAACAGAAAACTGAGAAAACAGTGATGGTTACCTGGGGTCCTCCACTTTTGTCTTTCCAAAAAGCTTTTCGTACTACACAATACTCAGCTATCTTCAAGAGTTAAACTTTAACGGAAGTGATGAGGAACCAAATCTTAAATCCCAGAATGAGAGATCCCAGGACCTAATCCTAGATCTTGCTAGAATCCAAAGGCAATTACATCCACTGCTTTTGCCATTCAGTGTATATGAATCTATTGCCTTTGTCAAGCCATATACAAACACACAAGCTGGGATTTTATGTTGTGGAGATGTTTAGGGATGGATATTTCTTTCAGACGCCTTCATTTTTCTGTATTAGAACAAGGAGGACTTGAATTTTCCATAAGTGAATCTGTCTGATGAGACTTGAGCTTCCCAGACTTTACCAGTCAGTGGTAAAGACTCCACAGCCCAACATACGTAGGATCAATGTAGCATCAAATTTAATTCCAATGTAGTGGTTGAGAATGGTACAGTGTGATTTGAATTAAGTATGGGTACAGCCCAATGCAGGAACCACAGGAAATTTGGGTTCAGTCCCTGGGTTGGAAAGATCTTCTGGAGGAGGAACGGGCAACCCACTCCAGTTTTCTTGCCTGGAGAATTCCATGGACAGAGGGAGCCTGATGGCCCGTCAACCGTGAGGTCACAAAGAGTCAGACACAACTGAGTAACTGAGCATGCCCATAATGCTTGTGGAATCTCTCTTTCTTCCTTTTTTTTGGGTGATGTATTAGAAAAACATGTCAAACTTTTACAAACACAAGTGTTTTTTACTTAGGCTCCCAGAGGTTGAATAAATATCCCTGGGAACAAGCTCTTTAAAACATTTATGTTTTCTCTTTTGCACATACCTAAGAAAATCTTAATTAATGTCATTGGCTTCAAAATATGCCCAGTCTATTTCTGGCTGCCAAGGAAGAGTCAGGGTTCATGTTGCCATGTACTGACAGGGACGAGGAAAGCACTCTTCCCGGCCCAGAGCATGTCCTCCTTGGTCCCTGGGCATTAGATGAAGCCCGCTTTCCCCGTTTGCTCTGCAAATCCACTTCGTCTACACCATCTCCTCCTAAAACCAGGTTTCTTTGGAACAGAAAACTGAGAAAACAGTGATGGTTACCTGGGGTCCTCCACTTTTGTCTTTCAGGCCAAAATATCAGCTAGTGGATGTTATGCATGTATGAACCATACTATCACATGTATGATAGAATGTTCTAGTTAATTACCTCCAGACTCTTTCGTAGGATGTACAGCTAATGATTCCTATGATACAAGTACAAGAAATAAACCAGAGAACCAGTCCTACAAGATGAGAGAATCAAGTACATTTGGAAACAGAATCTCAGATGTTTGGTCTGAGCCATTCCTTAAATCATGCTTTCTTTGCTTTCCTGTTTATATCATGGCAGTGAAGTAGTTTTCACCCTTCTGCTTTTTGCCTTCTTTGCCAAAAATGCCTTGGATTGATGGTCCCCTAATGTTTGTCCACAGGGAATGCTGCTCCTTTCTCTCCTTTGTTTTAGAGAGATGATTTAGCCACTATTTAAAGAACAGTATTCTTTGTGGATGGAAATGAAAATAATAGAACCTGCAAATTTAATGTGGTGGACTTGGGGCATACCACCCAGAGCCCCCCTTAAAAGCTGAAGCTGCTGGGAGTGTAGGTTGCTGAAGGCTCTGGGTCACACTCCTCTCCAGGAATTGTCATCCAGTATAGGGAGCTGCTTTGCCCAGAGTTACACTCCCTTCCAGGGTCAGCCAGCGTCTAAGGACTGGTCTGTGTGGGGTATGGGGGGAACAACTGTGCAGGACCACCCAGCTCCAGAGTCACTATGGAGTCAGCTGAGCCTTTGTGGTGAAAGCAGAGTGGCTTAACACCTACCCATTCCTGTTGCCTTGTCTCCCCCTCAGGTATGACTCCAAAGCACCTTCCAGTAAGCCTCCTACAAGAAATCATCTCAGAGGCTATTTCCTGGGGAGCCTGACCGAGGACACTCAGGCTGAAAATATTTGAAAGGATGGCATACAGATAGGGTGAGGTGTCTTAAGTCCCTCTCTCTATTTTTTCCCAAAGAAAAAATAGAGCTAAAATAGTTAAAATGGTTAAAATAGTTGAAGAACTTTGGGATAGCAGTTGAAACCCAGGAAACCCAGGAAAATATATCAAAATGTATATGAAAATGATTATGACATGAAAATGATGATGATAAATGAGAAAGGCATTTTAGAAAAATGCTTTTTTAAAACACAAAAGCACCAAAATGTCACTATAAACATCACACTTGTGGAACTCAAGAAATTTTACCAGGGAGACTATGACTATTGGCAATTCTGAGACAAAGAGCAGTGTCAGGACCTTGATGTTTCTAGTGTATTTTTTGGATGTGAATTGCTTTGTATACTGAGTGCTTAGTGACTGAGGCAGCCACCCTATCATGGTCGCTGAGGCTGAGAGGGATGGAGGGATAAAGCAAAAACAGGTGAGCTTCCAGTGAGAAAACTGAGGTGCCAGTGAGGTTTTTGCCCCACGTGAAACACTTCATTTGGACTGCAGTTTTTTAAACTTTTTATTTGAAGGATTCATCTGATAATAACATTCAATGACTATTTTGCACAACATGTAGTTATGGTAAGAATACTTACAGGTGATCTTGATAAGGTAGGATGTATATCAAAATAGGGAATAAGACTCTTTTTCCCTTAAGAACAAACCTTTACTGGAGCTCTTTAGAAATTAATTTATACATGTTAAATCTCAAAATGTTATTATTATAAATAAAAATCGAACAATGGAAAAGTACATAAAATGAAAAGTTGCATCCTTTTCTCAAGGATAGCCACTGTTCTCAGTGGACTTTCAGACCCTCTCCTAAAGCTGATGTAGCTATTCTTGAACTTATGCACATATGTGGTATGTCTTTCCTTTTTTTTCTCATGTTCTCACATTATAGGTGGTTTTGTAAGTGTTGCGCCTTTTTTACTTAGCAATGTTTTATTGATACCCGTACTTAATTCAAATCACACTGTACCATTCTCAACCACTATATTGGAATTAAATTTGATGCTACATTGATCCTACGTATGTTAGCTATTCTTGGGGCTCATAGTGCTTATCTAAGTGGAATAAATTAACTATTTCAGTTTTCTAATAGAAGTTTTTCTTTTCTCAAAATGCAGAGAATTTTTTCCTTTTCCTTTCAGACTGATTCAGTGGTGTCTGACTCTAAAAATAATTCTTTTAAAAAATAGCCAAGAAAAAAATAAAATCTAATTCCATTCTCAAAGTGACCTCAATATTTTCTTTGCCTTAGTATTATCCAGCCCTCTCCACAGATGTGTTTTTTTTTTTTTTTTTTTAAAAAAAAAAAGAATAGAGAAAAAAATAAACTAGTTTCAGCCACTCAATTTTTGTTTATGTTTGTTTTCAAATCCAAGTGGCCTTTTGTCAGCAGCAAAGGTCTTCTCTCCTGCTCCATCACTGGTCTGTAAAGTAAATTGCAAAAAGCTACCAAAGTCTGGCTACATCCTCATAGTGACTGTTTAAACCCATTACTTTCTCTTTTAATCAAATCACTGTTGTGTCAAAATATACGATTCTCGCCATGAATCTCCCCGGCTTGTTACAGGTCACCGGTTGCACCTTGAAAATGTTTGCTCTCCTAAGCGTCTTCTCTCCAGCCTCCAGCTAAATTGCTCCAGACTGAGCAGGATCATTTTTCTATACACACATACCTCTAATTAATATATATACATAATAGCAGTGAGAACCTGTACTTTACAAAGAGAGGAAGGGAAAATGCCTGGTCAGTAGATTATGGCAAAATGAGCATTTAAACAGATACAAGCGTTCAAAGTATATTCAAAGAAGAAAAGCAAACCTTAAACCTTTCTTCTCCTTGAATTACTGAGAGATTTCAGCCTTTATTCTTTTATGCTTTATGAAATATTTTATATAAAGCCGCCAGAGGCGAATAAGGAAATAGTAATTATATTTAAACAGCCAACACTTCACTAACATAAAATATTTGTACAGGCTCTTAAACATGAAGTTAAGTGCCAGAGGTGGTTTTGTAAGTGTTGCGCCTTTTTTACTTAGCAATGTTTTATTGATACCCGTACTTAATTCAAATCACACTGTACCATTCTCAACCACTATATTGGAATTAAATTTGATGCTACATTGATCCTACGTATGTTAGCTATTCTTGGGGCTCATAGTGCTTATCTAAGTGGAATAAATTAACTATTTCAGTTTTCTAATAGAAGTTTTTCTTTTCTCAAAATGCAGAGAATTTTTTCCTTTTCCTTTCAGACTGATTCAGTGGTGTCTGACTCTAAAAATAATTCTTTTAAAAAATAGCCAAGAAAAAAATAAAATCTAATTCCATTCTCAAAGTGACCTCAATATTTTCTTTGCCTTAGTATTATCCAGCCCTCTCCACAGATGTGTGTGTTTTTTTTTTTTTTTAAAAAAAAAAAGAATAGAGAAAAAAATAAACTAGTTTCAGCCACTCAATTTTTGTTTATGTTTGTTTTCAAATCCAAGTGGCCTTTTGTCAGCAGCAAAGGTCTTCTCTCCTGCTCCATCACTGGTCTGTAAAGTAAATTGCAAAAAGCTACCAAAGTCTGGCTACATCCTCATAGTGACTGTTTAAACCCATTACTTTCTCTTTTAATCAAATCACTGTTGTGTCAAAATATACGATTCTCGCCATGAATCTCCCCGGCTTGTTACAGGTCACCGGTTGCACCTTGAAAATGTTTGCTCTCCTAAGCGTCTTCTCTCCAGCCTCCAGCTAAATTGCTCCAGACTGAGCAGGATCATTTTTCTATACACACATACCTCTAATTAATATATATACATAATAGCAGTGAGAACCTGTACTTTACAAAGAGAGGAAGGGAAAATGCCTGGTCAGTAGATTATGGCAAAATGAGCATTTAAACAGATACAAGCGTTCAAAGTATATTCAAAGAAGAAAAGCAAACCTTAAACCTTTCTTCTCCTTGAATTACTGAGAGATTTCAGCCTTTATTCTTTTATGCTTTATGAAATATTTTATATAAAGCCGCCAGAGGGCGAATAAGGGAAATAGTAATTATATTTAAACAGCCAACACTTCACTAACATAAAATATTTGTACAGGCTCTTAAACATGAAGTTAAGTGCCAGAGGCTATTTTCATTGTTTAATGTATTAAGTAAATAAAAATGTATCTAAGATGTGGACACACAATTAGTTTTGAGTTATTTATCCTGGAGTTTGTATGGTTTAGAAAAACTCCATCTTCTTGGCTGCTGCTGTCCTAATGCATTTAACTTCAGCCATCAGCTATGATTAAACACCTGCTGTTGTGGGGAAACAAAGCACACTAATCCAATATGTATTTCTGACATCTTAAATATCACCCAGTCCCCTGACATCAGGCACAGCTTTTCAGCGGGATGGAATTCCAGAGCATATTTTTCTAATTTATGGATGGACAATAAATCAAAATTAAGCCTTGGGCAATGAAATATACATCAGTGCGGAATGAACTGACTGCAAACGAGGACCCTGCACAATCGAGGGAAAGGATATATTAATGGAATCCTAAGCTGCAAACACTGAAGTGAAGAAAATTAAGGAAGTTTATTTCACATTTTGTCCCTGTAAAACCAAAAGGCAAAGACAGAAAATGAAAGTTTTCTCTTTTTTCATGCATAACGTTGCAGAAACACATTTAGATTTTAAAAGTCATTGTTTTTAAATGCTTGTGGATAATTAAGCTCAATCTCCACTATTCTTTTTATAATTTTTTAGTATTTAAGAAGGATTTGAAGTGCTTAGAGCTGTTTGAGTTTCACTCTTCTGGAAGAATGAACAAAGGCTATTATTGATTTTTAAAGCGTCTTCTCTCAGCCTCCAGCTAAATTGCTCCAGACTGAGCAGGATCATTTTTCTATACACACATACCTCTAATTAATATATATACATAATAGCAGTGAGAACCTGTACTTTACAAAGAGGGGAAAGGGGAAAATGCCTGGTCAGTAGATTATGGCAAAATGAGCATTTAAACAGATACAAGCGTTCAAAGTATATTCAAAGAAGAAAAGCAAACCTTAAACCTTTCTTCTCCTTGAATTACTGAGAGATTTCAGCCTTTATTCTTTTATGCTTTATGAAATATTTTATATAAAGCCGCCAGAGGGCGAATAAGGGAAATAGTAATTATATTTAAACAGCCAACACTTCACTAACATAAAATATTTGTACAGGCTCTTAAACATGAAGTTAAGTGCCAGAGGCTATTTTCATTGTTTAATGTATTAAGTAAATAAAAATGTATCTAAGATGTGGACACACAATTAGTTTTGAGTTATTTATCCTGGAGTTTGTATGGTTTAGAAAAACTCCATCTTCTTGGCTGCTGCTGTCCTAATGCATTTAACTTCAGCCATCAGCTATGATTAAACACCTGCTGTTGTGGGGAAACAAAGCACACTAATCCAATATGTATTTCTGACATCTTAAATATCACCCAGTCCCCTGACATCAGGCACAGCTTTTCAGCGGGATGGAATTCCAGAGCATATTTTTCTAATTTATGGATGGACAATAAATCAAAATTAAGCCTTGGGCAATGAAATATACATCAGTGCGGAATGAACTGACTGCAAACGAGGACCCTGCACAATCGAGGGAAAGGATATATTAATGGAATCCTAAGCTGCAAACACTGAAGTGAAGAAAATTAAGGAAGTTTATTTCACATTTTGTCCCTGTAAAACCAAAAGGCAAAGACAGAAAATGAAAGTTTTCTCTTTTTTCATGCATAACGTTGCAGAAACACATTTAGATTTTAAAAGTCATTGTTTTTAAATGCTTGTGGATAATTAAGCTCAATCTCCACTATTCTTTTTATAATTTTTTTTAGTATTTAAGAAGGATTTGAAGTGCTTAGAGCTGTTTGAGTTTCACTCTTCTGGAAGAATGAACAAAGGCTATTATTGACAGTCTTCAGTTTCTTCTGGAAAAGGTCGAGAAGGAGGACATCCTTCCCTCCCAGGTGGACTGAGTTGGGCTGGGAGCTGTCCCGTGCTGAACAGGTCTTCCTACTGTGGACCTCCAGTTATCTCAACACTGGGAAAGAGGGGCGACCTTAAAGCTGTATTCTTATTGGAGGGCCTCAGGCACCCCATATGTAAGGCTACCACCTGGCTCTGCCCACGTTGCTCTGGCCACTCTCAGCTCTGGACCAAGGTCATCTTGGAGCTTCTCACATCACTTATCCTCACCCTCCCTATTGCCAAACAGCATACATCTTCAACAGAGCCTGCTAGGGCAACCGTTATATTTATCAGGTATAATGTTTGTGTTTATGAGCATGTCAGGATTCCTCATGAACACTGTCTTTTGAATCCTCACAGCACCTCTGTAATGGGATAAGTAGCAGATATTATTTAAATGTTAGAGACGTATGTACAGAGCCATAGTAGGACTGACAGCATTTTCTTGGGCTGCACAGCAAATGGTGGAACTGGGCGAAAGGACTCTTACTGACTAGCTTCCAGTTCTAGAGCTCACTTAGCAAATTCCACTCCTTCAGGTGACAGAAGCTTCTTCAGATTATTATTCCTAAGCCACCTGAATTGTACACAATTATTTTTATGGGTTCTTGTTACTGGCTTACTAATTTGTGTAGTATTTATCTATGAACAGTTATTTCTATAGATTCATACATTTTAAAGCCGTGTGATTAGATCAAGAATGTTTTAAATGATTACAGTTCATCTTAAAGGAGATCATGTAATTTAGGAATTAAATTTTCATGTAACTCAGAAAGAAACCAGCATGTTCCCTGGCCTCAACTTTGTATTTGGAAAACCTCTACATGGAATAATATTTGATTTTAAAAGTCATTGTTTTAAATGCTTGTGGATAATTAAGCTCAATCTCCACTATTCTTTTTATAATTTTTTAGTATTTAAGAAGGATTTGAAGTGCTTAGAGCTGTTTGAGTTTCACTCTTCTGGAAGAATGAACAAAGGCTATTATTGACAGTCTTCAGTTTCTTCTGGAAAAGGTCGAGAAGGAGGACATCCTTCCCTCCCAGGTGGACTGAGTTGGGCTGGGAGCTGTCCCGTGCTGAACAGGTCTTCCTACTGTGGACCTCCAGTTATCTCAACACTGGGAAAGAGGGGCGACCTTAAAGCTGTATTCTTATTGGAGGGCCTCAGGCACCCCATATGTAAGGCTACCACCTGGCTCTGCCCACGTTGCTCTGGCCACTCTCAGCTCTGGACCAAGGTCATCTTGGAGCTTCTCACATCACTTATCCTCACCCTCCCTATTGCCAAACAGCATACATCTTCAACAGAGCCTGCTAGGGCAACCGTTATATTTATCAGGTATAATGTTTGTGTTTATGAGCATGTCAGGATTCCTCATGAACACTGTCTTTTGAATCCTCACAGCACCTCTGTAATGGGATAAGTAGCAGATATTATTTAAATGTTAGAGACGTATGTACAGAGCCATAGTAGGACTGACAGCATTTTCTTGGGCTGCACAGCAAATGGTGGAACTGGGCGAAAGGACTCTTACTGACTAGCTTCCAGTTCTAGAGCTCACTTAGCAAATTCCACTCCTTCAGGTGACAGAAGCTTCTTCAGATTATTATTCCTAAGCCACCTGAATTGTACACAATTATTTTTATGGGTTCTTGTTACTGGCTTACTAATTTGTGTAGTATTTATCTATGAACAGTTATTTCTATAGATTCATACATTTTAAAGCCGTGTGATTAGATCAAGAATGTTTTAAATGATTACAGTTCATCTTAAAGGAGATCATGTAATTTAGGAATTAAATTTTCATGTAACTCAGAAAGAAACCAGCATGTTCCCTGGCCTCAACTTTGTATTTGGAAAACCTCTACATGGAATAATATTTGAGTGATGTTTTAAAATTGATCTCCTTTGGGGTCAGTAATTACTGAAGCTGGAATACTTGACTACTGTAAAGCTTAAAAATGAAGCATATCTCCCCTGTGCCATCATAGCTTTCCTTTTTGTGTTGATTTCTCTTTCTTGTTAAAATCCTCCATGTGATAGTTAATAGAAAATATGCATAAGCTTGGCAGGAAATCCTTTGTACAAAAATGAAACAGTATTAAATAGCTTATTGGTTTCTTTCTTTATTCTTTGAGGAACTAGTTCTAAAAGACAGCTCCTTCATTTTATTATCACAATATTGCATGTTGGTGATTGTAGTAATACTGGCAGATGTTAAGTTGACCATCCTCTTCTTGAGTCTTTCATTAAATTAGCGTAAGTAGTCCTCATAAGCAGACTGAGGGGTCGGTACTGTTGTCACCCTTCTTGATAGCTGAGGACAGGAAGTGAGAGGAATCGGTCTCTCATCAGAGATCAGACAGCAATGGATGAAGCCGAGGTACAAACTCTGAGATACAAATTCTGGCAGTTTGTCTGCAGGACCTGCTTTTCAAGCATATCATTGTTATACAGAATGCGTTTCTACAAAGGAAAGTTTTCGCCTTTGTATGTCTAACTTTTAAACTCTGCAGGTTAGATGAGCCTTGTCTCCTCTAGATACAGAGCAACTCTATAAATCACTGAAGGGAATGACTGGGCTGTTCATAGTCACTGTCACATCAGTGATTACAAGTAGAATTATAATATAAATTTATGGATAGTTCTCTAGGGCTGCACAGCAAATGGTGGAACTGGGCGAAAGGACTCTTACTGACTAGCTTCCAGTTCTAGAGCTCACTTAGCAAATTCCACTCCTTCAGGTGACAGAAGCTTCTTCAGATTATTATTCCTAAGCCACCTGAATTGTACACAATTATTTTTATGGGTTCTTGTTACTGGCTTACTAATTTGTGTAGTATTTATCTATGAACAGTTATTTCTATAGATTCATACATTTTAAAGCCGTGTGATTAGATCAAGAATGTTTTAAATGATTACAGTTCATCTTAAAGGAGATCATGTAATTTAGGAATTAAATTTTCATGTAACTCAGAAAGAAACCAGCATGTTCCCTGGCCTCAACTTTGTATTTGGAAAACCTCTACATGGAATAATATTTGAGTGATGTTTTAAAATTGATCTCCTTTGGGGTCAGTAATTACTGAAGCTGGAATACTTGACTACTGTAAAGCTTAAAAATGAAGCATATCTCCCCTGTGCCATCATAGCTTTCCTTTTTGTGTTGATTTCTCTTTCTTGTTAAAATCCTCCATGTGATAGTTAATAGAAAATATGCATAAGCTTGGCAGGAAATCCTTTGTACAAAAATGAAACAGTATTAAATAGCTTATTGGTTTCTTTCTTTATTCTTTGAGGAACTAGTTCTAAAAGACAGCTCCTTCATTTTATTATCACAATATTGCATGTTGGTGATTGTAGTAATACTGGCAGATGTTAAGTTGACCATCCTCTTCTTGAGTCTTTCATTAAATTAGCGTAAGTAGTCCTCATAAGCAGACTGAGGGGTCGGTACTGTTGTCACCCTTCTTGATAGCTGAGGACAGGAAGTGAGAGGAATCGGTCTCTCATCAGAGATCAGACAGCAATGGATGAAGCCGAGGTACAAACTCTGAGATACAAATTCTGGCAGTTTGTCTGCAGGACCTGCTTTTCAAGCATATCATTGTTATACAGAATGCGTTTCTACAAA
Organism: Tragulus kanchil; assembly: GCA_022376925.1. NCBI lineage: Eukaryota > Metazoa > Chordata > Mammalia > Artiodactyla > Tragulidae > Tragulus > Tragulus kanchil. The sequence goes on along the minus strand of JAIOJX010000004.1, from coordinate 99,558,095 downwards.
GGAAAGTTTTCGCCTTTGTATGTCTAACTTTTAAACTCTGCAGGTTAGATGAGCCTTGTCTCCTCTAGATACAGAGCAACTCTATAAATCACTGAAGGGAATGACTGGGCTGTTCATAGTCACTGTCACATCAGTGATTACAAGTAGAATTATAATATAAAAAATGGTATCTTTACATCTGGATAGTTCTCTATTCTCATTTTTAGCTCCAAGGCTTATACTCTAGCTGCTATAATCAGTAAATATGGAGTTAGACCTAGAAACACTGGGATAAAGTGGGAAGCTTCAACTGGATGAATAAACAAGTTTAAAAACAAATTCTTTTTCCCATTATTAAGTTAAATAAGGCATAGAGTTTGGTTTATAACAGTCTTTTAAATTATTGTCAAGAGCTTGTGATGGCATCAGAAAAGTTCATTGAGATTTTAAAATATACATACTAATGAACAATAATATACAATAACAATAGTGTATTAATTGTAGTGGCAACATTTGTTAAAAAATAACTAAAAGAAGGGCTTCCTTGTTGGTCTGCTGGTTAAGAATGCACCTGCCAATGCAGGGAATGCTGATTCAATCCCTGGTCAGGGATGATCCCACTTGCTGTGGGACAGTGAAATCTGATGAGCCACAGCTACTGAGCTCACACAGCCTAGGGCCTATGCTTTGCAACAAGAGAAACCACTGCAATGAGAAGTCACACACCACAATGAGTAGCCTCCATCACCACAACTAGAGAAAGCTGACTTGCAGCAACAAAGACCCAGAACAGCTAAAAGCAAAAAATAAATAAAAATAAAAGGATTTTTAAATGTTTTTAAAAATAGCTTAAACAGGGCTTCCATGGTGGTCCAGTGGGTAAAGAGTCTGCCTTGCAGTGCAAGGGGCACCAGTTCGATTCGTGGCCCAGGAGGATCCCACATGCCGAGGAGTGGCTGGACCAGTGTGTCTAATTGCAAGCCAGCACTCTAGAGCTCATGCGCCCAGAGCCAGTGCTGTGCAATGAGAGAGGCCACTGTGATGGGAGGCCCACCCACACTAAAGAATAAAGATGGATGAAAAATAAATGATGACCTAGAAGCAAAAAATAAATAAATAAATAACTAAAACCAACCAGAATCTTTACCACTAATTTTTTCCATTAGTACATTCCATATTCTTTTAAGTTTGTAAATTTTATCAGTTTTTATTTGAGGGTTTATTAGGTTGAACCATGCATCATGCTAAGCTCTAAGAGTTCAGTGCAAAAAGATAGATATGGTCTCCCTTGTGGAATTCATCTTCTAGATGTGGGGAATGCTCTTCTTTTTTTTTTTTTTTTAAAGATTTATTTATTTATTTAGGGCGGGGGTCGGGTGGGGGGGGGGGGGGAGTGGGTGGGCCACTTCTGTTGGTCTTTCATTTCTCTGTTTTCATCCGTCTTTGTTCTTTGGCCCTTGTGGGCCTCCCATCGTGGTGGCGTCTGTCGCTGCAGAGCTCCGGCTCTGGGCGCATGCGCTCCAGAGCTCCGGCTCGGTAATTGGACACATCGGTCCGCCGCTCCGCAGCACGTGGGATCTTCCCAGGCCAGGGATCGAACCGGCGCCCCTTGCACTGCAAGGTGGTGTCCTTACCCACTGGACCACCAGGGGAAGCCCGGGAATGCTCTTCTTGATTATTGCAAAAATGTCATGAGAAAAGCTGAAGAGCATAAAAAATTAAGAATTATTCTTAACTTAAATAAGCATTTCCTTTTGAGATACTACAATCCATAAAACATCCCTAGAAAAAATAGTCTTATTTTTGATGTCTCTTTTTGAGGTTATGGCTTCTTTATTTCCTTTTTTAAATTCCTAACTTCTACTCCTTTTCCATAGTTGCCTGCTAAGGATTCATCTGGAGGATTGTTGGTCCATCTGTTACTTTAGCTCTATTTTCTCATATCTGTCTCTTGGCTGAAATCTCCAAATCAAGTAACATATACTTTTTAAAGAGTCTGCCTTGCAGTGCAAGGGGCACCAGTTCGATTCGTGGCCCAGGAGGATCCCACATGCCGAGGAGTGGCTGGACCAGTGTGTCTAATTGCAAGCCAGCACTCTAGAGCTCATGCGCCCAGAGCCAGTGCTGTGCAATGAGAGAGGCCACTGTGATGGGAGGCCCACCCACACTAAAGAATAAAGATGGATGAAAAATAAATGATGACCTAGAAGCAAAAAATAAATAAATAAATAACTAAAACCAACCAGAATCTTTACCACTAATTTTTTCCATTAGTACATTCCATATTCTTTTAAGTTTGTAAATTTTATCAGTTTTTATTTGAGGGTTTATTAGGTTGAACCATGCATCATGCTAAGCTCTAAGAGTTCAGTGCAAAAAGATAGATATGGTCTCCCTTGTGGAATTCATCTTCTAGATGTGGGGAATGCTCTTCTTTTTTTTTTTTTTTTAAAGATTTATTTATTTATTTAGGGCGGGGGTCGGGTTGGGGAGGGAGGGGAGTGGGTGGGCCACTTCTGTTGGTCTTTCATTTCTCTGTTTTCATCCGTCTTTGTTCTTTGGCCCTTGTGGGCCTCCCATCGTGGTGGCGTCTGTCGCTGCAGAGCTCCGGCTCTGGGCGCATGCGCTCCAGAGCTCCGGCTCGGTAATTGGACACATCGGTCCGCCGCTCCGCAGCACGTGGGATCTTCCCAGGCCAGGGATCGAACCGGCGCCCCTTGCACTGCAAGGTGGTGTCCTTACCCACTGGACCACCAGGGGAAGCCCGGGAATGCTCTTCTTGATTATTGCAAAAATGTCATGAGAAAAGCTGAAGAGCATAAAAAATTAAGAATTATTCTTAACTTAAATAAGCATTTCCTTTTGAGATACTACAATCCATAAAACATCCCTAGAAAAAATAGTCTTATTTTTGATGTCTCTTTTTGAGGTTATGGCTTCTTTATTTCCTTTTTTAAATTCCTAACTTCTACTCCTTTTCCATAGTTGCCTGCTAAGGATTCATCTGGAGGATTGTTGGTCCATCTGTTACTTTAGCTCTATTTTCTCATATCTGTCTCTTGGCTGAAACTCATCAAGTCCAACATTTAGGTTATATTCCCTTTCTTTCTTTCTATTGAGGTGAAACACATAACATAAAATTAACTATTTTAAAGTGCATAATTTAGTGGTATTAGTACATACACAGAGTTGTACAATTACCTCTATGTAGTTCCAAAGCATTTCCATTTCCCCAAAAGTGAGCCAGTATCCATTAAGCAGTTGCTTTTCTTTTCCTGCCTTCCCAGCCCCTGGCAACCACCCATCTGTTTTCTGTCTCTATGAATTGACCAATGGAGATATTTCATATAGACAGAATCATTGCAGTATGTAAGCTTTTGTATCTGACTTCTTTTAGTTAGCATAATGTTTTCTAGGTTTATCCATGATGCAACACGTCAGTATTTCTTTTTTTTAATGGCTAAATTATATTGCATTGTATTCTATGCTAGAATTTGTTTATCCATTCATCTATTGATAGACACTTGGGTTGTTTCAACCTTTTGGCTATTATGAATACTGCTGTTATGACCATTTATGTATGAGGACTCTTTTTGCATTTTCAGCTCTTTGGACTCATATTGGTTTTATTTTAATAAAATTTTTTATTTTGGATAAATTTAGTTTTAAAGAAAAACTGCAAAAACAATACACAGAGTTCCCACCAGCCAGTTTCCCCTAAGTAATGTCACACAGACTCATAGTACATTTGCCAAAGCTAGGAAATCAACATTCGTCAATATTATTTATAAACCTCAGACTTTATTTGGATTTCTCTAGATTTTCTACTGTCCTTTTCCATCTAGCATCTCTTCCAGAATTCCATATTGTATTCAGTCATCATGTGTCCTTAGTCTTCTCTGGTTTCTGTCTTTCCTTATTTCTCATGGCCTTAAGAGCTTTGAGGAGTACTTGTGAGGTACTTTGTAGATGCCCCTAAATTTGTGTTTGATTGTTTTCTCATGATTAAACAGGTGTTTGGGAGAAGAGTGCCATAGCCACATGCTCTTTCCAGCACATCACATCAAGGGGTAGGTACTATCAGCATAAATTTCATCATGATCACCTGGACGAGGTTGCATCTGTCGACTAACAGCTCTCCTCTTGACCTTCATCAAGAGAGTTATTAGTTCCTCTTCTCTTTCTGTCATCAAAGTGGTATCATCTGCATATCTGAGGTGGTTGATGTTTCTCCTATCTTGATTCCAGCTGGTAACTCATCCAACCCAGCATTTCTCACGATGTGCTCAGCATATAAACAAACAGGGTAACAGCAGACAACCCTGCTGTACTCCTTTCTCAATCAGTTGTTCCCTACTGTGTTCTAACGGTCGCTTCTTGACTTGCATACAGGTTTCCCAAGTTATTAATATACTTAGATAAATAAAGTGGTTCCACACAAAATATCTCCACTCAGCTTGTAGACATTCTCCGCCCCTGCTACTTCCCCCAAAAGGCTTGTGTTCTTGTCTATGACCCAGGATTTAGAACTGTGGGGTCTAGACATGACGATACCTTAAAGACTAGGTGGAACTACTGATTCCTGCACTTGAAGAGGAAATGGAGCCCCGTGTCCCTGATGGTTGTCCCCAGATTATGCAGTTGATCAGTGGTAAAACTTTGAGATAGAGATGGGAAAACAGAGTCATGAAAGAAAATGACACTTGTCTTGGGTTATGCAATAATCTAGTGATAGAACTGAAGGAAGTAAACATTGGCTAACTCTGCCTTATATCAAGACTAAAAGCATTTGTTTGATTACTATTTCAGTTTCTGATTTCTTCTTCTGTGGTCTTTTCATCAAAGAATCATGTTGCTAATATTATTTTTGAAAAGCAAGATGTCTAGATTAGCAACAAATGTATTTATATCCAAGAAGTAAGTAGCCAAACAAGAGAAAAATTCATTTTCGGACTTTTGTTTTTGCTTATAGGAGAACACATGCAGTTAGTGTCTGTACAAAATATATAGTTATTTAGCGTAAAGACTCAGTCTCTTTATTTAACAGCGCTACTCTGCATTTGAACGCTTTATCTTTGTAGGATTGACTTTGTAGATGCCCCTAAATTTGTGTTTGATTGTTTTCTCATGATTAAACAGGTGTTTGGGAGAAGAGTGCCATAGCCACATGCTCTTTCCAGCACATCACATCAAGGGGTAGGTACTATCAGCATAAATTTCATCATGATCACCTGGACGAGGTTGCATCTGTCGACTAACAGCTCTCCTCTTGACCTTCATCAAGAGAGTTATTAGTTCCTCTTCTCTTTCTGTCATCAAAGTGGTATCATCTGCATATCTGAGGTGGTTGATGTTTCTCCTATCTTGATTCCAGCTGGTAACTCATCCAACCCAGCATTTCTCACGATGTGCTCAGCATATAAACAAACAGGGTAACAGCAGACAACCCTGCTGTACTCCTTTCTCAATCAGTTGTTCCCTACTGTGTTCTAACGGTCGCTTCTTGACTTGCATACAGGTTTCCCAAGTTATTAATATACTTAGATAAATAAAGTGGTTCCACACAAAATATCTCCACTCAGCTTGTAGACATTCTCCGCCCCTGCTACTTCCCCCAAAAGGCTTGTGTTCTTGTCTATGACCCAGGATTTAGAACTGTGGGGTCTAGACATGACGATACCTTAAAGACTAGGTGGAACTACTGATTCCTGCACTTGAAGAGGAAATGGAGCCCCGTGTCCCTGATGGTTGTCCCCAGATTATGCAGTTGATCAGTGGTAAAACTTTGAGATAGAGATGGGAAAACAGAGTCATGAAAGAAAATGACACTTGTCTTGGGTTATGCAATAATCTAGTGATAGAACTGAAGGAAGTAAACATTGGCTAACTCTGCCTTATATCAAGACTAAAAGCATTTGTTTGATTACTATTTCAGTTTCTGATTTCTTCTTCTGTGGTCTTTTCATCAAAGAATCATGTTGCTAATATTATTTTTGAAAAGCAAGATGTCTAGATTAGCAACAAATGTATTTATATCCAAGAAGTAAGTAGCCAAACAAGAGAAAAATTCATTTTCGGACTTTTGTTTTTGCTTATAGGAGAACACATGCAGTTAGTGTCTGTACAAAAATATATAGTTATTTAGCGTAAAGACTCAGTCTCTTTATTTAACAGCGCTACTCTGCATTTGAACGCTTTATAGGTATAATAAAGCATTGCTTCTTAAACAAATGTTTTCATTTTCATTTTTGTTTGTTTATTTTGGGCTGCACTGGGTCTTCGTTGCTGTATGCTGTTGCTGTATGAAGGTTTTCTCTAGTTGCAGGGCGGCTCTCTGGTTGTGATTGCAGGCTTCTCACTGTGGTGGCTTCTCTTCGTGCAGAGCATGGGCTCCAGGGTGCACAGGCTTCAGTAGCTATAGCTTGCGGGCTCTAGAGCGTGGGCTCTGTAGTTGTGACACAGGCACCGATTTGCCCCATGGCGTGTGGAATCTTCACAGACCAGGAATCACACCCATGTCCCCTTCACTGGCAGGCAGATTCTTAACCCCTGGACCAATAGAAAAGTCCAAAATGTTGCTTTTTATTGGACATATTTTGAGGTTAATATAGCCTTCAGTTTTGGGAATACACCTTTCAGTGATGAAGCATAGTAGAATGTAGTTGAGAAAATGTAGTGGGATGAATTATTATTTAGTATTACAAAATGTTGCACACAGATAATACTTAGGGTATTTTTACTTTTTTCAATATTGCAAGTTCGATGACCTGTAAGCCTTCTGCTACAAACAGCTGGAAGTTTGGGGTTGAATATATTCTAAAAATCCTTTTGAGTGAAATGATGACATCACAAGAAAGAAGGGGAAATATCCCAGGGGCAAAAACTAAACAAGAGAATAGTACATTTCTGAGCTGAGCCTGGAGCTGCCCTAGGGCACACTGTCCATTTTAATACTTGGGTGCTAATACCACAGAGACAGAAGGAAGAGTATATGTATATGAAGCAGGAGTTAGAACTGATATCTCTATTTGAATCTAAAGTCTTAGAAAAATAATGTAGTAGGAAACTAAAAATCTGTCCATCAGTACAGGAAAACTTTTCTACCTCAGCCTGAGCTCCAGATGAGGAAAAAAGGTCTTCCTTAAGGATGGATCTGCTGCTCTTCATTTGGGCTTGGGGCTTAATTTACATTTATTGCATTACTATGAACACCTAAGGTCAGAAATCAACATAAAAGTAGTCTGGAGTTGGTGATATTTCTGAGTCAACTGGCAGAAGTCAAAGCAAAATCTCTTTGAAAGAGCCATCTTTTCACCCAGGCAAAATTTCTCAGATAAAGCCTTACAGAAGATGACCTCACAGTACAAAGTTATAAAACATATGTGTGAAAATCAACAGACAATGGCAGATTAGTCATTTAAGAGTTAGGATAATAGAAAGACCTATTACAAACTATCCAGTATGTTTGGTTGAAAACCTTGAAGACACAGGGAGAAGTAAAAATAAGAAAGCTAGAAAAGAAGACAGAATTTTTCGTGATGAAAAATGTATCTCTTGAAATTGCTCAGTGAACAAAATATACAGCAGATTAGGCATAGCTGAAAAGACATCAGTGAATGGAAAAATCATCTGGAATGCAACATGAAGAGATTAAAAAAGATAATGTTGCTTTTTATTGGACATATTTTGAGGTTAATATAGCCTTCAGTTTTGGGAATACACCTTTCAGTGATGAAGCATAGTAGAATGTAGTTGAGAAAATGTAGTGGGATGAATTATTATTTAGTATTACAAAATGTTGCACACAGATAATACTTAGGGTATTTTTACTTTTTTCAATATTGCAAGTTCGATGACCTGTAAGCCTTCTGCTACAAACAGCTGGAAGTTTGGGGTTGAATATATTCTAAAAATCCTTTTGAGTGAAATGATGACATCACAAGAAAGAAGGGGAAATATCCCAGGGGCAAAAACTAAACAAGAGAATAGTACATTTCTGAGCTGAGCCTGGAGCTGCCCTAGGGCACACTGTCCATTTTAATACTTGGGTGCTAATACCACAGAGACAGAAGGAAGAGTATATGTATATGAAGCAGGAGTTAGAACTGATATCTCTATTTGAATCTAAAGTCTTAGAAAAATAATGTAGTAGGAAACTAAAAATCTGTCCATCAGTACAGGAAAACTTTTCTACCTCAGCCTGAGCTCCAGATGAGGAAAAAAGGTCTTCCTTAAGGATGGATCTGCTGCTCTTCATTTGGGCTTGGGGCTTAATTTACATTTATTGCATTACTATGAACACCTAAGGTCAGAAATCAACATAAAAGTAGTCTGGAGTTGGTGATATTTCTGAGTCAACTGGCAGAAGTCAAAGCAAAATCTCTTTGAAAGAGCCATCTTTTCACCCAGGCAAAATTTCTCAGATAAAGCCTTACAGAAGATGACCTCACAGTACAAAGTTATAAAACATATGTGTGAAAATCAACAGACAATGGCAGATTAGTCATTTAAGAGTTAGGATAATAGAAAGACCTATTACAAACTATCCAGTATGTTTGGTTGAAAACCTTGAAGACACAGGGAGAAGTAAAAATAAGAAAGCTAGAAAAGAAGACAGAATTTTTCGTGATGAAAAATGTATCTCTTGAAATTGCTCAGTGAACAAAATATACAGCAGATTAGGCATAGCTGAAAAGACATCAGTGAATGGAAAAATCATCTGGAATGCAACATGAAGAGATTAAAAAAAGATAACATAAAGAGATTTAGAGACATTTAGAATAAGAAAGTCAAAAGTATATCTGACAGGATTCTCCTAAAGAGACTATAAAGCAACTGGAGAAGAGACAGTATTTAAAGAGATAATGGCACTCGTTTTCCAGATCTAATAAAGAAATAAATCTTCATATGCAAGATGTACAGTGCATTCCAAGTGAAAGCCATAAAAAATTCACATCTAAACACAATATAATCAAATTGTAAAACACAAAAGTCAAAGAGAAAATATTTAATGCATTGAGAGGAAAAAAGATAGTCTATAAAGGAACTACAATGGAACTGTCTCTGACTTCTCTACAACAACAAAAGCCATAAGACGATGAATAATATCTTCAAAGTGCTAAGAGAAAATAGCCACTGATCAAGAGCTGTCTGTATAGCTACCTTATCACACAAGAGTGAGGGGGAAATGAAAACATCTTCTGATAAATGGAATTTTCAGTGGAAAATGAAATTGAACCCAGAAGAAATAACTGAGATGAAGGATAGATTGGGAAACCAAAAAACATATGAGTGAGTCTACAAAAGAACTAATATGCAAAAACAGCAGCAATGTGTTGGGGGTATAAAAGCATGATAAATCTGAAATACAACAAACAAGTATTACAATATGGCAAGTGGGAGGTGACTATTCAGAGTTAATGTGTCCTAAATTCTTTGATTTGTTAAGGAGGCAGAGTAGATGTTGATGCACTTTAGATTCTCTTAAGTATTCATACCATAATTTTAAGAATAACAACCAAATTTGATTAAGTTTATAGTTTGTTAGATATTCCTGTTATTTAATTAAAAAAAAAACTCTGAAGAGTTACTACTGAAACTGGTCTGACTTCCAAATTTAGGGAAATGTGAGAGTGGAGGCAAGAAGGCAGGAAGGTAATAAAGAAAATTCAGTCAATTCAGTGGAATTCAGGAAAGGAAAGGAAGCTAGAAGAGGAAAAAACCAAAAAACAGGATAAAAGGAAAGCAAAAAATAATACGATAGAAATAACTGCCAATATGTTAGTTATTGTGATAAATGTATAATGTTTAATTAAACTAAAGAAATTATTAGACTGATTTTTTTTTTAAATCTAGCTATCTGTTTCTTATGAGACGATTATATATTCTTATGCCTGTGTGCTCAGTCGTGTCCAACTCATAGTCTCACCATGGACTGAAGCCCGCCAGGCCTCCTCTGTCCATGGGATTTCCTAGGCAAAAATACTGGAGTGGGTTGCCATTTCCTTCTCCAGAAGCAGTATTTAAAGAGATAATGGCACTCGTTTTCCAGATCTAATAAAGAAATAAATCCAAGTGAAAGCCATAAAAAATTCACATCTAAACACAATATAATCAAATTGTAAAACACAAAAGTCAAAGAGAAAATATTTAATGCATTGAGAGGAAAAAAGATAGTCTATAAAGGAACTACAATGGAACTGTCTCTGACTTCTCTACAACAACAAAAGCCATAAGACGATGAATAATATCTTCAAAGTGCTAAGAGAAAATAGCCACTGATCAAGAGCTGTCTGTATAGCTACCTTATCACACAAGAGTGAGGGGGAAATGAAAACATCTTCTGATAAATGGAATTTTCAGTGGAAAATGAAATTGAACCCAGAAGAAATAACTGAGATGAAGGATAGATTGGGAAACCAAAAAACATATGAGTGAGTCTACAAAAGAACTAATATGCAAAAACAGCAGCAATGTGTTGGGGTATAAAAGCATGATAAATCTGAAATACAACAAACAAGTATTACAATATGGCAAGTGGGAGGTGACTATTCAGAGTTAATGTGTCCTAAATTCTTTGATTTGTTAAGGAGGCAGAGTAGATGTTGATGCACTTTAGATTCTCTTAAGTATTCATACCATAATTTTAAGAATAACAACCAAATTTGATTAAGTTTATAGTTTGTTAGATATTCCTGTTATTTAATTAAAAAAAAAACTCTGAAGAGTTACTACTGAAACTGGTCTGACTTCCAAATTTAGGGAAATGTGAGAGTGGAGGCAAGAAGGCAGGAAGGTAATAAAGAAAATTCAGTCAATTCAGTGGAATTCAGGAAAGGAAAGGAAGCTAGAAGAGGAAAAAACCAAAAAACAGGATAAAAGGAAAGCAAAAAATAATACGATAGAAATAACTGCCAATATGTTAGTTATTGTGATAAATGTATAATGTTTAATTAAACTAAAGAAATTATTAGACTGATTTTTTTTTTAAATCTAGCTATCTGTTTCTTATGAGACGATTATATATTCTTATGCCTGTGTGCTCAGTCGTGTCCAACTCATAGTCTCACCATGGACTGAAGCCCGCCAGGCCTCCTCTGTCCATGGGATTTCCTAGGCAAAAATACTGGAGTGGGTTGCCATTTCCTTCTCCAGGGGATCTTCCCAACCCAGGGATCGAACCTGCATCTCCTGTGTCTCCTACACTGGCAGGCAGGTTTTTGACCACCTGGGAAGCCCCATATATTCTTTTTCCTCATATATTCTTTTTAAAAATTATTTTATTTATTTTTGGTTATTCTGTATTTTCACTGCTGCTGCAGGCTGTTCTCTAGTTGCAGGGAGTGGGGGCTACTCTCTAGTTGAGGTGAGCAGGCTTCTTGTTGTGGTGACTTTTCTTGTTGTGGAACTCTGGCTCTAAGGCATACGGGCTTCAGTAGTTGTGGCACATGGGCTCAATAGTTGTGGCTCCGAGGCTCTAGAGTACAGGCTCCATAGTTGTGGCTCATGGACTTAGTTGCTCTGCAGCATGTGGGATCTTCCCGGATCAGGGATCGGACTCCTGTCTCCTGCATTAGCAGGTAAACTCTTTACCACTGGGCTACCAGGGAAGCCCCCCATATATTCATATGCATGTAAATTATTACAGATTAAAAGTAAAAGAATAATAAAAGAAAGTTGTAACTACATTATTACTGGATGAAATAGACTTCAAGGAAAAAAGTATCATTAGGGACAAGACAGATGGACACAAGGGCCTGGGGCCAGACATTTGAAGAGCTGTCTCATGATATGAAAGAAAGATTCTGCATCTGAAACACACTCATATTGTTTTGTATGGTTCTAAAGGACAGAACCTCTAAGTGAAAAGTGTAGAGAGGCAGGTATTAAAGACAATATGGATTGGGGGCTAGAAGAGGAAAACCAAAAACAGGATAAAAGGAAAGCAAAAAATAATACGATAGAAATAACTGCCAATATGTTAGTTATTGTGATAAATGTATAATGTTTAATTAAACTAAAGAAATTATTAGACTGATTTTTTTTTTAAATCTAGCTATCTGTTTCTTATGAGACGATTATATATTCTTATGCCTGTGTGCTCAGTCGTGTCCAACTCATAGTCTCACCATGGACTGAAGCCCGCCAGGCCTCCTCTGTCCATGGGATTTCCTAGGCAAAAATACTGGAGTGGGTTGCCATTTCCTTCTCCAGGGGATCTTCCCAACCCAGGGATCGAACCTGCATCTCCTGTGTCTCCTACACTGGCAGGCAGGTTTTTGACCACCTGGGAAGCCCCATATATTCTTTTTCCTCATATATTCTTTTTAAAAATTATTTTATTTATTTTTGGTTATTCTGTATTTTCACTGCTGCTGCAGGCTGTTCTCTAGTTGCAGGGAGTGGGGGCTACTCTCTAGTTGAGGTGAGCAGGCTTCTTGTTGTGGTGACTTTTCTTGTTGTGGAACTCTGGCTCTAAGGCATACGGGCTTCAGTAGTTGTGGCACATGGGCTCAATAGTTGTGGCTCCGAGGCTCTAGAGTACAGGCTCCATAGTTGTGGCTCATGGACTTAGTTGCTCTGCAGCATGTGGGATCTTCCCGGATCAGGGATCGGACTCCTGTCTCCTGCATTAGCAGGTAAACTCTTTACCACTGGGCTACCAGGGAAGCCCCCCATATATTCATATGCATGTAAATTATTACAGATTAAAAGTAAAAGAATAATAAAAGAAAGTTGTAACTACATTATTACTGGATGAAATAGACTTCAAGGAAAAAAGTATCATTAGGGACAAGACAGATGGACACAAGGGCCTGGGGCCAGACATTTGAAGAGCTGTCTCATGATATGAAAGAAAGATTCTGCATCTGAAACACACTCATATTGTTTTGTATGGTTCTAAAGGACAGAACCTCTAAGTGAAAAGTGTAGAGAGGCAGGTATTGACTCAATGTGTTGGAAGGAATTTTCTAATGGTTACGTCTTTGAAATGAAATGCACTTGTCCCTGAAGGTCTTTAGGCTGAAGTGGTGGAGATGCATGAGCTGAGCTAGACAGAGGGTTTCCAAACCAGACTATGCTCTGGGCTCACCTGGAGAGCTTTTTAAATAAATGCACACATTCCAGCCTGTCTTCCCAGATGTGATGAGCTGATTCCATATCCTAGGACTCTGCCTTTTTGAAATATTCCCAGGTGACTCTGATATAACCAGCTCAGAACAGATTCATGACCTAGCACTTGAGAACCACTGGCCAGATGACACCTGAGGTTCCCATGGACTGTAATGCTTGATAATATAAATAATACCTTTGTAGACATTTACTTGTGAACTGGGGGTATTACTAGAAAACTAGGGTGGGTAGCATTATTGTTTCCAGGGTAGAGAAGAATCATGGAAGCTAATCATGTCTGTGGAATTAGGTGTCACTTGGTGAACAGCCCATGTGCTTTCTCCACTGTTCACAAGCTTTTCAGTAAATGTTGATGAAGGTGATGGAGATGGACATATTTTCTACTCAGAACAAATGGCCCCATAGGCACACATAGCTTGTTGTTTACATCTCCAGCATCTTCAGACTTCACATGAGTGGGTTGCATTACAATTCTACAGACCCAGGACAGTGTGTCTGAGCTTTTCATATGCACACACATCACAGGAGAAACTTAGTAAGATTCAGATTCTGATTCAGCTGGACTTGGCTGGAACCCCAGATAAGTTTCTAACAAAGCTCTCTATCTTCTCAACCCACTACCAGGCATTCAGGAACTTTCTCTTGAACAAGATACAGAGGGAAGCACTTCTGGTTTTCCAAAGACCCCATTCTTTAGGCTAGAGTATCATTTTTCCTTAGTATCTCTGTGAGTGAATAAGGAGGAAGCTGAACATGGTACTGTGTGCACCAGATTGGGCAGCAGGGCACTGGAGTTGATGTAAAAGTCCAGAGTGGAGAGGAAACACACTCATATTGTTTTGTATGGTTCTAAAGGACAGAACCTCTAAGTGAAAAGTGTAGAGAGGCAGGTATTGACTCAATGTGTTGGAAGGAATTTTCTAATGGTTACGTCTTTGAAATGAAATGCACTTGTCCCTGAAGGTCTTTAGGCTGAAGTGGTGGAGATGCATGAGCTGAGCTAGACAGAGGGTTTCCAAACCAGACTATGCTCTGGGCTCACCTGGAGAGCTTTTTAAATAAATGCACACATTCCAGCCTGTCTTCCCAGATGTGATGAGCTGATTCCATATCCTAGGACTCTGCCTTTTTGAAATATTCCCAGGTGACTCTGATATAACCAGCTCAGAACAGATTCATGACCTAGCACTTGAGAACCACTGGCCAGATGACACCTGAGGTTCCCATGGACTGTAATGCTTGATAATATAAATAATACCTTTGTAGACATTTACTTGTGAACTGGGGGTATTACTAGAAAACTAGGGTGGGTAGCATTATTGTTTCCAGGGTAGAGAAGAATCATGGAAGCTAATCATGTCTGTGGAATTAGGTGTCACTTGGTGAACAGCCCATGTGCTTTCTCCACTGTTCACAAGCTTTTCAGTAAATGTTGATGAAGGTGATGGAGATGGACATATTTTCTACTCAGAACAAATGGCCCCATAGGCACACATAGCTTGTTGTTTACATCTCCAGCATCTTCAGACTTCACATGAGTGGGTTGCATTACAATTCTACAGACCCAGGACAGTGTGTCTGAGCTTTTCATATGCACACACATCACAGGAGAAACTTAGTAAGATTCAGATTCTGATTCAGCTGGACTTGGCTGGAACCCCAGATAAGTTTCTAACAAAGCTCTCTATCTTCTCAACCCACTACCAGGCATTCAGGAACTTTCTCTTGAACAAGATACAGAGGGAAGCACTTCTGGTTTTCCAAAGACCCCATTCTTTAGGCTAGAGTATCATTTTTCCTTAGTATCTCTGTGAGTGAATAAGGAGGAAGCTGAACATGGTACTGTGTGCACCAGATTGGGCAGCAGGGCACTGGAGTTGATGTAAAAGTCCAGAGTGGAGAGGTGCCATTGTGAAAGGTTAAATATATATATCCACACATAAAACAGGATCACTGTAAGGGCACAAAGACCTACCTGGCCAGCAAGAAGTTCAGAAAACTCTAATCTCAGAGTGTTTTTTTGTTTTGTTTTTGGTTTGATTTGCTTGTTTTTGTTGTTTAAGTTGTAGTCCTTTCATAAGTCACTATATCTTTGAGAGACTATTTTGTCTCTGGGATCTACCAACTGGGACTTTTGTGTGCTTTGTAATTTTTTTTTCACTTAGGTAAAATTCTATAACATAAAATTAACCATTTTAAACTGAGCAACTCAGTGGCACTGACTACAGTGTTATGCAGCCATCATTTCTGTCTAGTTCCAAGATAGTTTTCTCTCTCTAAGAAAGCCCGTCCCATTAAACAGTCACAGCTCATTCCCCCCTCCCCTCAGTCTCTCACAATCACAAATCCATTTTCTGTCTCTATGGACTGACTCATTCTGAGCGCTTCATATACAAGGAATTGTTGTAATGTATGACCTTCAGTGTCTGGCTTTTTGTCTTCACATATTTTCTAGGTTCCTTCATGATGTATCAGTACTTCATTCTTTTAAGGGTTAGTGTTAGGGTTAATGATTTTCCATCATATACATACCACCTTTGTTTATCCATTTGTATGTTGATGGATATGTATGTTGATGGATGTTCAGATTATTTCAACCTTTTGGCTATTGTGAATAATACTCTATGAATATATTTGTATAAGTATTTGTTTGAATGCATGCTTTCAGAATTGTTTTTTTAATATCTTTATTTATTTGGCTGTGCTGGGTCTTAATTGCAGCCTCAGGATCTTCAATATTTGTTGCTGCATGTGCAGATTCTTTAGTTGTGGTGTGCAAACTTTAGGTTGTGGTATGTGGGATCTAGTTCCTTAACCAGGGGGTCAAACCCAGTCCCCCTACATTGGATACCTAGAGTCTTAGCCACTGAACCACCAGGGAAGTCCCCACAATTGGTTATTTTTAAATGGTTAAATTTTTATTGCATTTTAAATCTCATTTAGTTTTCAAATTGGGCACTGGAGTTGATGTAAAAGTCCAGAGTGGAGAGGTGCCATTGTGAAAGGTTAAATATATATATCCACACATAAAACAGGATCACTGTAAGGGCACAAAGACCTACCTGGCCAGCAAGAAGTTCAGAAAACTCTAATCTCAGAGTGTTTTTTTGTTTTGTTTTTGGTTTGATTTGCTTGTTTTTGTTGTTTAAGTTGTAGTCCTTTCATAAGTCACTATATCTTTGAGAGACTATTTTGTCTCTGGGATCTACCAACTGGGACTTTTGTGTGCTTTGTAATTTTTTTTTCACTTAGGTAAAATTCTATAACATAAAATTAACCATTTTAAACTGAGCAACTCAGTGGCACTGACTACAGTGTTATGCAGCCATCATTTCTGTCTAGTTCCAAGATAGTTTTCTCTCTCTCTAAGAAAGCCCGTCCCATTAAACAGTCACAGCTCATTCCCCCCTCCCCTCAGTCTCTCACAATCACAAATCCATTTTCTGTCTCTATGGACTGACTCATTCTGAGCGCTTCATATACAAGGAATTGTTGTAATGTATGACCTTCAGTGTCTGGCTTTTTGTCTTCACATATTTTCTAGGTTCCTTCATGATGTATCAGTACTTCATTCTTTTAAGGGTTAGTGTTAGGGTTAATGATTTTCCATCATATACATACCACCTTTGTTTATCCATTTGTATGTTGATGGATATGTATGTTGATGGATGTTCAGATTATTTCAACCTTTTGGCTATTGTGAATAATACTCTATGAATATATTTGTATAAGTATTTGTTTGAATGCATGCTTTCAGAATTGTTTTTTTAATATCTTTATTTATTTGGCTGTGCTGGGTCTTAATTGCAGCCTCAGGATCTTCAATATTTGTTGCTGCATGTGCAGATTCTTTAGTTGTGGTGTGCAAACTTTAGGTTGTGGTATGTGGGATCTAGTTCCTTAACCAGGGGGTCAAACCCAGTCCCCCTACATTGGATACCTAGAGTCTTAGCCACTGAACCACCAGGGAAGTCCCCACAATTGGTTATTTTTAAATGGTTAAATTTTTATTGGTCATTTTAAATCTCATTTAGTTTTCAAATTGGGTTGAAAAGAGATTAATATTTTACTGAGAAGAAACCAGCTCAAAAGGACTTGCTCAAGGTTCACAAGTAGTAAGGAGCCAGAATCTTAAAACTTAAAACAATAAGAAGTCCGTGCTCCTTTAAGTTATACCATTGCTGGCTCAGCTGTCTTGAGAGTCAAAAAGGAAGATGTGTGTAAAAATGATCAGTGGGCGGTAAAGCACTAGAGATGTAGGTTGGTGGTGGTAGTCAGTATTCAATATGCTGACTGATGCAACAGGGACAGTTTCCTGCTTGCAAGGTCAGTGCACGCTGTCTCTATTATGGCCAGAAGAAAGATTTTAGAATTGCAAAAGGTATAACGGAGTGGTTGGACACCGGCAAAGGAGTTTGACAAGGCTGTCACATCTGTTCAATATTTCTACTGAAATAATCATGGGTATTGCTGGTGATGGTTGCCATAGTGGTATTAAGGTTGGCAGAAGGAGATGATGTAATCTGGAATGTGCTGATGACCTCCTGGCTGCTGAGTCTGTGGTTTCTGTGCTCAAAAATCTAGGACCTTTAGACGAGGGATGATTTAGATGCTGATCATGGCTGCCAAGAGGCAGAATATTTTAGTGGTACTGAAAACTATGAGTGAAGAGAAAAGGGAGTGAAGGGTTAACGCTGCTACTTCTTTATGATAAGTAGTGAGAGCTGTGGTCCTGTGACCTATAAAAGACAGCAGGGATTCCTGGCACTCTGGTGGTTAGGACGCAAGCTTCCACTGCAGGGGGCACAGGTTCCGTCCTTGGTTCAAGAACTATGATCCTGCACACCAAAAAATTGCAAAATAAAAGAGAGAGCAGATGGCCTAGGCAGCATCCTTGAGGATGAAGTACAGAGCATAATGTGTCTACTGGGAGCTGGTTGGCTTCACATGATTGCCCCTCTGGTCCATTCTTAGCTCTCATTGAGTCCCAGGATCTGATTAGTATGAAATAGCTGTGAGCTGAGCCTCAATTTACAGACTTTTACCAGAAGGGAAACCAGTCCCCTACATTGGATACCTAGAGTCTTAGCCACTGAACCACCAGAAGTCCCCACAATTGGTTATTTTTAAATGGTTAAATTTTTATTGGTCATTTTAAATCTCATTTAGTTTTCAAATTGGGTTGAAAAGAGATTAATATTTTACTGAGAAGAAACCAGCTCAAAAGGACTTGCTCAAGGTTCACAAGTAGTAAGGAGCCAGAATCTTAAAACTTAAAACAATAAGAAGTCCGTGCTCCTTTAAGTTATACCATTGCTGGCTCAGCTGTCTTGAGAGTCAAAAAGGAAGATGTGTGTAAAAATGATCAGTGGGCGGTAAAGCACTAGAGATGTAGGTTGGTGGTGGTAGTCAGTATTCAATATGCTGACTGATGCAACAGGGACAGTTTCCTGCTTGCAAGGTCAGTGCACGCTGTCTCTATTATGGCCAGAAGAAAGATTTTAGAATTGCAAAAGGTATAACGGAGTGGTTGGACACCGGCAAAGGAGTTTGACAAGGCTGTCACATCTGTTCAATATTTCTACTGAAATAATCATGGGTATTGCTGGTGATGGTTGCCATAGTGGTATTAAGGTTGGCAGAAGGAGATGATGTAATCTGGAATGTGCTGATGACCTCCTGGCTGCTGAGTCTGTGGTTTCTGTGCTCAAAAATCTAGGACCTTTAGACGAGGGATGATTTAGATGCTGATCATGGCTGCCAAGAGGCAGAATATTTTAGTGGTACTGAAAACTATGAGTGAAGAGAAAAGGGAGTGAAGGGTTAACGCTGCTACTTCTTTATGATAAGTAGTGAGAGCTGTGGTCCTGTGACCTATAAAAGACAGCAGGGATTCCTGGCACTCTGGTGGTTAGGACGCAAGCTTCCACTGCAGGGGGCACAGGTTCCGTCCTTGGTTCAAGAACTATGATCCTGCACACCAAAAAATTGCAAAATAAAAGAGAGAGCAGATGGCCTAGGCAGCATCCTTGAGGATGAAGTACAGAGCATAATGTGTCTACTGGGGAGCTGGTTGGCTTCACATGATTGCCCCTCTGGTCCATTCTTAGCTCTCATTGAGTCCCAGGATCTGATTAGTATGAAATAGCTGTGAGCTGAGCCTCAATTTACAGACTTTTACCAGAAGGGAAGATGAAGATCCACACAGAAACGTGGCTACTGTCAAGTTGAGTTAAACCCAGAGTGATGACGACAATATCCTGGGAAGGAGAAGAATGACAAGAGGGTGAAGGAAGGCATCATCTGTTTCCAGAATCCCGGAACATTTCCTTCTGAAATAACTCATTCTGTGTGTCTTGATTTCCTGACAAGTAAATCTTAAAGAACAGAACTGGCATTTATCAGGGCCAATACTACTACGTGTGGGTCTCTGGAAGGATTAGTGATGGGGTTTCTGAAATCTGTATTTTTGAAGTGTTCAATGGTATTCAAGGCTCCTTAGAATCTTCCTTGAAAATCAAAATCTATCTTTAGAGCATGTAGGTTTTTAATGGTTATGAAATGAATGCTATTCATTGTGGAAAACTTCCTGAAATATGGAAAACAGGAAAAGGTCATGCAAATGCTTTCAATTCAGAAATAATCAGCATTTTGTCATTTCTTTTTTATATAATTGGGGCATTATTTTAGGTTCAACTGGTTTCATGCTTTAAAAAAATCACTTATTTATACATAACATTTCTGGCTCCTTCTCTGGATCCAAAGGTTGTTCTAGGGGTTGTTTCCTATAGGAGTTTTATAATATTCTCAGTTATATAGAGCAGAGGAAAATCAGGGCCTAGAAGTATTTACCCTTTCTAGACAGGAAGCAGCTCAGATCTGAGCAACCCACCCTCTGTGAGCTAGTGTGCAGCTGCTCATTTTCTGAATACCTAAGAGTGGTGAGCCTGTGGTGAATTTCAGGTTCCTTTGGAAACCGTAATCTGAAAAGCTGTTTCTGCTTTGTGGAATTTCATAGAGGTCACTATGAGAAGAGGGCTTCCCAGGTGGCTCACTAGTAAAGAATCTGCCGATGCAGGAGATGCAGGAGGCAGAGATTTGATCCCTGGGTTGGGAAGATCCCCAGGAGGAGGGCATGGCAACACACTCCAGTATTCTTGCCTGGAGAATCCCATGAACAGAGGAGCCTGCAGTCCATGGGGTCACAAAGAGTTGGATATGACTGAACCACTGAGGAAAGAGGACAACATGGTGTCTCTACAGTGTGGTAGAAACCTCTAGGCTAGGGTAGAGGTAGGTATGGGACTGGAGGTGGGAACAGGGAACAAAAAAACAAACTAGCCTCAGCTACAGTACATCTAGAAATTACTCTGAGATGTCCTTTCTGTTTCCTTCTGCTGGCCCAACCCCTATGCCCATTTCCAAGTCCACTGAGCTTTATCTTCTCCTCTAAAACCTCTTGCATCGATTTCCTGACAAGTAAATCTTAAAGAACAGAACTGGCATTTATCAGGGCCAATACTACTACGTGTGGGTCTCTGGAAGGATTAGTGATGGGGTTTCTGAAATCTGTATTTTTGAAGTGTTCAATGGTATTCAAGGCTCCTTAGAATCTTCCTTGAAAATCAAAATCTATCTTTAGAGCATGTAGGTTTTTAATGGTTATGAAATGAATGCTATTCATTGTGGAAAACTTCCTGAAATATGGAAAACAGGAAAAGGTCATGCAAATGCTTTCAATTCAGAAATAATCAGCATTTTGTCATTTCTTTTTTATATAATTGGGGCATTATTTTAGGTTCAACTGGTTTCATGCTTTAAAAAAATCACTTATTTATACATAACATTTCTGGCTCCTTCTCTGGATCCAAAGGTTGTTCTAGGGGTTGTTTCCTATAGGAGTTTTATAATATTCTCAGTTATATAGAGCAGAGGAAAATCAGGGCCTAGAAGTATTTACCCTTTCTAGACAGGAAGCAGCTCAGATCTGAGCAACCCACCCTCTGTGAGCTAGTGTGCAGCTGCTCATTTTCTGAATACCTAAGAGTGGTGAGCCTGTGGTGAATTTCAGGTTCCTTTGGAAACCGTAATCTGAAAAGCTGTTTCTGCTTTGTGGAATTTCATAGAGGTCACTATGAGAAGAGGGCTTCCCAGGTGGCTCACTAGTAAAGAATCTGCCGATGCAGGAGATGCAGGAGGCAGAGATTTGATCCCTGGGTTGGGAAGATCCCCAGGAGGAGGGCATGGCAACACACTCCAGTATTCTTGCCTGGAGAATCCCATGAACAGAGGAGCCTGCAGTCCATGGGGTCACAAAGAGTTGGATATGACTGAACCACTGAGGAAAGAGGACAACATGGTGTCTCTACAGTGTGGTAGAAACCTCTAGGCTAGGGTAGAGGTAGGTATGGGACTGGAGGTGGGAACAGGGAACAAAAAAACAAACTAGCCTCAGCTACAGTACATCTAGAAATTACTCTGAGATGTCCTTTCTGTTTCCTTCTGCTGGCCCAACCCCTATGCCCATTTCCAAGTCCACTGAGCTTTATCTTCTCCTCTAAAACCTCTTGCATCGCTCTTCCTCACCTAGGCTTTTGCTTCCAGTTTAGACCTTACAGCCTAGCTCTTTGATCATAGACCGGCTCAAGGTGCTTCATAATTCTATACATTTATTCCCTGTTAGTTAGACCCCACTTCTTGTCATGTGGAACACCCTCCCCTGAACTCTACTCCCTGAAGTCCCTGTGAGCAAAGGAAGTCATCGTGACTCCCCTTGAGACCACATCCCTTGGAAATAGAGCAATGCTGACCAGCCCCTAGCTGCCACTCATTTCAGCCCAAAAGCCAGTCATGGGAATGAAGGCATCATATGGAACATTCCAGCCCCAGCAGATGCCAGCAGAGCAAGGCTTCAGTCCTGTGGCTCTAGTTGAGCTGTCCACTCAACCCCAGACATCTGAGCCACCCCAGCTGAGGTTCCAGTAACTGTGGAACAGAACACATCACCCAGATGAGTCCTGCTCCAACTCCTGACCCACAAGATCATAAGATAGAAAGAGATCAATTTGTTTTTGTATTCCACAAGAGTCTGTGGCCCTTTTATCAGTGCTTCTCAAACTTTCCTATGTGTTCAAATTGCCCAAGGCTCTTGCTATAATGCAGGTTCTGATTCATTAGGTCTGGGGTGGAGCCTGATATTCTGTTTTCTAACAAGCTCTCAGTGATAATATTGCTGCTGCTCCATGGATCATATTTTGAGTAGAAGAATGTACCATGGAGTGAAGTGCACCCTGAGGGCATATTGGAGATGCATTTGTACAACTTTTCAAAGGGCTTTAACATCTGGATTGATTCATCAAACAACTTAATAAATTGAGAAGCATCTACCATTAAGACAGTCAGCTTATAGCAGTTTCTCAAACTGTGGTCTCTGGATCCCCTTGCATCCATGTTGCCTGTATTGTATTGCATCTTAGTCTGGTGGAGTCAGAATATGAGGTCCAGGAACCTCCATTTCAAACTAGATCTCCAGTAATTCTTTTCTTTTTAAAAAATTTTATTTATTTATTGGCTATTCTGGGTTTTCACTGCTGCTGCAGGCTCTTCTCTAGTTGCAGGGAGTGGGGGCTACTCTCTAGTTGAGGTGAGCAGGCTTTCTGTTGTGGTGACTTCTCTTGTTTTGGAACTCGGGCTCTAGGGCACACGGACTTCAATAGTTGTGGCTCCGAGGCTCTAGAGCGCAGGCTCAACAGTTGTGGCTCACAGGCTTAGTTGCTCCTCAACATGTGGGATCTTCCCGGATCAGGGATCGAACCCGTGTCTCCTGCATTGGCAGGCAAACTCTTCACCACTGAGCTACCAAGGAAGTCCCAAGATCTCCAGTGATTCTTAAGCACTTTCGAATTTGAGAACTACTGGTAGAGTAGAAAGAAGACTTAATTAAGAGAAGAGCTGGCTTTTAGTTGTGACGTTGGATCCTAACGGCGAGATAAGCACCGCATCTTTCTGGGTTTCAGTTTCCTCATCTATCACCTGTGAACAGATTGCTGGACTGTAACCATTTCTGTCTCTGTATAGTGTGCATCCTGCTATTCCTCCTCCAGGCCAACTTAGTCTCTCCCTTTCTTATGTCTCCTGCATTGGCAGGCAGGTTCTTTACCACTAGCGCCACTTGGGAAGCCCCGTCTCTCCCTTTCTGGTCCTCTCTGCACATTGAAGCTTGGAGGGCATACACTGTGTCCCAGAGAGGACAGCTGTGTTTCGCACCATCTTCCCCACTGCCTCCCTTGGCTTACCAAGTGGTAGATATGATCAGGAAGCACATAATGGGGGAAGTGCTATTTTTATTTTAAAAAACAAATATTAACATGGAGGCCAGTGTCTCCTCCAAATAACACATATCTGTCTTCAATATTGTAATTAAACTTAAATCATTTCTTAAATTATATGTTTTAAATGGCAAATGCACAGCCTTGAAGAGTTCCTCTTGCCTTGAGCACCATTGGGTAAATGTGTTCATGATTGAATTAGCAGACCTTTGATTTTTAAAAGGACTTTTCAGTGATCTTTTATGGTAGATTAAAAAGCAATTTACTAATTTACAGTTCATAGGCATTCTGTGCCCCCCTTGAATTCTGTAAATCAATTCTGTGCTAACAAATGTGACTCGAGCTCCAAATGTTTCATTTGGGGGCAGTGGTGTCATACACAGCCTTAGGCTTACAGTCATATAATCAGTAACACTATTTTGTGAGCTCCTTCTTTGCACTCAGCAGAAGCCCCTCGTAAGAATCCCTTAACCCGTAGCCATCAGCCTGGAGTCCATAGTCGGCGTCAAGGGGAGATTTAACCAGCAGGGCTAGGGAGGACCACGTTTCTTGCTTGCCCGTCTTTTCTCTAGCCTCTTGTCTTTATTCTAGGGAGTAATCACAGTTGAAAGACAATTAGATAGGAACTATTATATATAGAATGGATGAACAACAAGGTCCTACTGTATACCACAGGGAACTATGTTCAATATCCTGTGATAAACCATAATGGAAAAGAATATGAACTACAAATATATATATAGTATTTATATGTATTCTTTTTGTATATATATAAGTTAAACACTTTGAGGAAGCATAAATTAATACATTATAAATTAACCATATTTCTATAAAATTTTTAAAAAGAAAGACAATTAGAAGGCGGAGTCACCTAAGGGCCCTTCCTCCTGGTCATGGTTCAGCAACTCAGAAGACTAGTTTCATACTGGAGACCCCCCCTGCCGACATTACGTTCCAAAGAATGCATTCTGGTATTAGTAGGAGTAAATACAGGCAGGATACTTACTGTGTCCCAGTTGTTAACTTATTAAATCCTCACAACTCTAAATTCACCCCATTTTTAGCACATGCTCTTTATAATTGAAGAAACTGAGGCACGGTTGAAATACTTTCCCAAGGTCCCAGAAATAGTAAACAGTGGAGCTGAGATCTGAACTCTAGAAGTTTGTCTCCCGACCTTGTACTTACAGCCAATGTACCCCAGGGCCCCTCTCCCTTGTGGTCAGTGGGCTCTTTTCACATGCACCTGCTCAGTTTCAGTCTGGTGACTGGTTTTCCAAAAAGAAGAAGTAGCTATTACTTACATTGGGAGCAGGTAGAAAAAGGCAGCAGAGGATACCTTTAAAATTCAGCTCCCAGGGAGGAAATATCAGACACCTTGTTTTTTTCTCCCGTTTTTTCTCTTAAATTCAACTGCAAAGTGTACTCAGATTTTGACAAGTCAACTCAAATCTTTAACAAGTGGAACGTAAAGTTTCAACCTACTGATGGAGAATTGAGCATTTTCCTTGGTTCTTATGAGTGACTCATTGGGGAAAGCTTACACGTTAACAGTAACACTATTTTGTGAGCTCCTTCTTTGCACTCAGCAGAAGCCCCTCGTAAGAATCCCTTAACCCGTAGCCATCAGCCTGGAGTCCATAGTCGGCGTCAAGGGGAGATTTAACCAGCAGGGCTAGGGAGGACCACGTTTCTTGCTTGCCCGTCTTTTCTCTAGCCTCTTGTCTTTATTCTAGGGAGTAATCACAGTTGAAAGACAATTAGATAGGAACTATTATATATAGAATGGATGAACAACAAGGTCCTACTGTATACCACAGGGAACTATGTTCAATATCCTGTGATAAACCATAATGGAAAAGAATATGAACTACAAATATATATATAGTATTTATATGTATTCTTTTGTATATATATAACTTAAACAATTTGAGGAAGCATAAATTAATACATTATAAATTAACCATATTTCTATAAAATTTTTAAAAAGAAAGACAATTAGAAGGCGGAGTCACCTAAGGGCCCTTCCTCCTGGTCATGGTTCAGCAACTCAGAAGACTAGTTTCATACTGGAGACCCCCTGCCGACATTACGTTCCAAAGAATGCATTCTGGTATTAGTAGGAGTAAATACAGGCAGGATACTTACTGTGTCCCAGTTGTTAACTTATTAAATCCTCACAACTCTAAATTCACCCCATTTTTAGCACATGCTCTTTATAATTGAAGAAACTGAGGCACGGTTGAAATACTTTCCCAAGGTCCCAGAAATAGTAAACAGTGGAGCTGAGATCTGAACTCTAGAAGTTTGTCTCCCGACCTTGTACTTACAGCCAATGTACCCCAGGGCCCCTCTCCCTTGTGGTCAGTGGGCTCTTTTCACATGCACCTGCTCAGTTTCAGTCTGGTGACTGGTTTTCCAAAAAGAAGAAGTAGCTATTACTTACATTGGGAGCAGGTAGAAAAAGGCAGCAGAGGATACCTTTAAAATTCAGCTCCCAGGGAGGAAATATCAGACACCTTGTTTTTTTCTCCCGTTTTTTCTCTTAAATTCAACTGCAAAGTGTACTCAGATTTTGACAAGTCAACTCAAATCTTTAACAAGTGGAACGTAAAGTTTCAACCTACTGATGGAGAATTGAGCATTTTCCTTGGTTCTTATGAGTGACTCTTGCTTATCTGAAGTTGCTAAAAGGCCCTTGACCCGCTGACAGCCTTTTGCAGAAGGAAGATGGCTAATGGAAGGTGCAGGGCTTGCCTTCCATATGGGTGCAGATCTGGGTCTGTGGCTACAGACTAGGTATTCTCCTGGATTTCTGGTGGCTTGCCAATTTGGAGGGAATTTATATCATCTTAGGAAAGCAGAAGAAGGAGCTGACCTGAAACAGTTCAAAGGAAATGGCATTGGAAGGGTGGAGGGATGGCACTGTGCAGCCTAAGTGTGGACATTGGTACTCCCTGTGACAAGCAAAGCCACACTCAACCCAAAGCTGTTAATCAGTCTTTAAATTGGAAAATAATATAGAGTCAGATGTGTTTACCTCAACTCTCCTATTCTGGGTCTTCTTTTTTTATTATTATTATTATTTGTTTGTCTGTGCCAGGTCTTAGTTATGGCACGTGGGATCTTTAGTTGCAGCATGCAGATTCTTAGGTGTGGAATATAGGATCTAGTTCCCTAACCAGGGATGGAACCCAGGGCCCCTGTATTGGGAATATGGCATCTTAGCTACTGGGCCACCTAAGGAAGTCTGTAGGTCTTCTTCAACTTGATGTATTTATTGAAAGACACATGGTTTATTCCAAAGGCAGTTGCTTTGTATTGCTGAGTCAGAATGAGTTGGAGAAATACCTAGAAATTGGAGTTCAAATTTCACAGCCTTTTGTCATCCCTGAGTTTTCTAGTCCATTTTCCTCTCAAGTTTTGCATTTCCTGTTTATCCTTCTGCTATCCTGGAATGGCAAGTGAGGAAGCAATGGAGCAGCCCCCCACCCTGGGCAGAGAGAAGCAGCGGGCAGCAACCTCAGATTGTGGAGGAGTCCTGCAGGCAGGAGACTCTGTTTTTAAAGATGTCAAGACCCCATAGTGTGAGAGCTCTACCAGCATGCCACCTAGACTAAATTCTTTAGACATTTTTCTCGTTTTTCTAAACTGCAAAGTGTACTCAGATTTTGACAAGTCAACTCAAATCTTTAACAAGTGGAACGTAAAGTTTCAACCTACTGATGGAGAATTGAGCATTTTCCTTGGTTCTTATGAGTGACTCTTGCTTATCTGAAGTTGCTAAAAGGCCCTTGACCCGCTGACAGCCTTTTGCAGAAGGAAGATGGCTAATGGAAGGTGCAGGGCTTGCCTTCCATATGGGTGCAGATCTGGGTCTGTGGCTACAGACTAGGTATTCTCCTGGATTTCTGGTGGCTTGCCAATTTGGAGGGAATTTATATCATCTTAGGAAAGCAGAAGAAGGAGCTGACCTGAAACAGTTCAAAGGAAATGGCATTGGAAGGGTGGAGGGATGGCACTGTGCAGCCTAAGTGTGGACATTGGTACTCCCTGTGACAAGCAAAGCCACACTCAACCCAAAGCTGTTAATCAGTCTTTAAATTGGAAAATAATATAGAGTCAGATGTGTTTACCTCAACTCTCCTATTCTGGGTCTTCTTTTTTATTATTATTATTTGTTTGTCTGTGCCAGGTCTTAGTTATGGCACGTGGGATCTTTAGTTGCAGCATGCAGATTCTTAGGTGTGGAATATAGGATCTAGTTCCCTAACCAGGGATGGAACCCAGGGCCCCTGTATTGGGAATATGGCATCTTAGCTACTGGGCCACCTAAGGAAGTCTGTAGGTCTTCTTCAACTTGATGTATTTATTGAAAGACACATGGTTTATTCCAAAGGCAGTTGCTTTGTATTGCTGAGTCAGAATGAGTTGGAGAAATACCTAGAAATTGGAGTTCAAATTTCACAGCCTTTTGTCATCCCTGAGTTTTCTAGTCCATTTTCCTCTCAAGTTTTGCATTTCCTGTTTATCCTTCTGCTATCCTGGAATGGCAAGTGAGGAAGCAATGGAGCAGCCCCCCACCCTGGGCAGAGAGAAGCAGCGGGCAGCAACCTCAGATTGTGGAGGAGTCCTGCAGGCAGGAGACTCTGTTTTTAAAGATGTCAAGACCCCATAGTGTGAGAGCTCTACCAGCATGCCACCTAGACTCCCTGCACCTCCTTTGCTTAAGCCGTTCCTAGGTCCTGCAGAGTCCAGTGGGTCCAGGCCTTTTAGGGAGGCTAGAATGTAGGCCTGGGGAGTTGGAGTCTGGTCTCCTCTTATTATCCTTAGGCTTTAAGATGGTAGCAGTAATGTATCATCAGAAGTAGGACTGGGGGCAAGGAAGAAAGATGGCTGCCTTAGAATTGATACAAATCATGTGCTTGCCAATTTTCCAGGTGCTATAAAAGGGAGTCTAGACTCAGATTTGCCTCCTTCATTAGTTTTGAGATTATCGCTATATTTCTCCCCATCATCCTTATATCGTCACTAGAGAGAGGAAATTGAAATGACTGTTCTTCCTCATGTGTGCAACTTTTTCTTTTCCATTTTTCTTTTACAAGTCGACTCCGCTTCTACCCAAACTGTGCCTTGCTCTGTCCTCTGCCCTTCCTCCCTTCTCTCCCATGTTCTCATCCCTTTCCTCTGGTTTCTCCTTCTCCTTGGCCAGGCTGACCCTCCCCTCCCTGCTCTAGCTCTCCCCAGGCCCTCCTCTCCTCCTGCTCCCTTTACTCCTTATTTTCACAAATTAACATGTTAGAATCATTAACAGGCAGCCACCCTGAGAAGAGAGGAGGCAGTGAGGAGAAATAAAACATTGCTGTCAGGTTCAAACTGATTCTTGCTGCCAGTCCTGAGTTCTGTGGCGTTTGCCATGGCTGGGAAATTGCAGTAAACAAAGGTCCATGCTTATATTTCTAACCTTTCCTCTTTTGGTGCTGAAGACACACGTTGAATGTTGAACAGTCATCCCATGCTGTTCCCTTTTCAGGATATCACTTATCCTTTCAAAAGAGAATTGAGAGAAGCTCAGATTGCCATAGGGATGACCAAGAGGGAAGTATCTAGTAATGCAGCTGAAAAGTGGTAATTTCTTTTATTGAAAGCTTTGAGAATTTTTGGCAAGTTGAGGAGGGGCAATGGAGCAGCCCCCACCCTGGGCAGAGAGAAGCAGCGGGCAGCAACCTCAGATTGTGGAGGAGTCCTGCAGGCAGGAGACTCTGTTTTTAAAGATGTCAAGACCCCATAGTGTGAGAGCTCTACCAGCATGCCACCTAGACTCCCTGCACCTCCTTTGCTTAAGCCGTTCCTAGGTCCTGCAGAGTCCAGTGGGTCCGGGCCCTTTTTAGGGAGGCTAGAATGTAGGCCTGGGGAGTTGGAGTCTGGTCTCCTCTTATTATCCTTAGGCTTTAAGATGGTAGCAGTAATGTATCATCAGAAGTAGGACTGGGGGCAAGGAAGAAAGATGGCTGCCTTAGAATTGATACAAATCATGTGCTTGCCAATTTTCCAGGTGCTATAAAAGGGAGTCTAGACTCAGATTTGCCTCCTTCATTAGTTTTGAGATTATCGCTATATTTCTCCCCATCATCCTTATATCGTCACTAGAGAGAGGAAATTGAAATGACTGTTCTTCCTCATGTGTGCAACTTATTCTTTTCAATTTTCTTTTACAAGTCGACTCCGCTTCTACCCAAACTGTGCCTTGCTCTGTCCTCTGCCCTTCCTCCCTTCTCTCCCATGTTCTCATCCCTTTCCTCTGGTTTCTCCTTCTCCTTGGCCAGGCTGACCCTCCCCTCCCTGCTCTAGCTCTCCCCAGGCCCTCCTCTCCTCCTGCTCCCTTTACTCCTTATTTTCACAAATTAACATGTTAGAATCATTAACAGGCAGCCACCCTGAGAAGAGAGGAGGCAGTGAGGAGAAATAAAACATTGCTGTCAGGTTCAAACTGATTCTTGCTGCCAGTCCTGAGTTCTGTGGCGTTTGCCATGGCTGGGAAATTGCAGTAAACAAAGGTCCATGCTTATATTTCTAACCTTTCCTCTTTTGGTGCTGAAGACACACGTTGAATGTTGAACAGTCATCCCATGCTGTTCCCTTTTCAGGATATCACTTATCCTTTCAAAAGAGAATTGAGAGAAGCTCAGATTGCCATAGGGGATGACCAAGAGGGAAGTATCTAGTAATGCAGCTGAAAAGTGGTAATTTCTTTTATTGAAAGAAATTTAGCATTTGAGTAATCCAGTAATGAGATATTAATTTTCTAAGAATTTCCTTGGAGCATAGATAGACAAACAGACAGGCAGACAGATAGATAGATAGATAATAGAAGGGCTTCCCTGGTGGCTCAGATGGTAAAGAATCTGCCTGTGATGCAGGAGACCCTGGATTGATCCCTGGGCTGGGAAGATCCCCTGGAGAAGGGAATGGCTACCCACTCCAGTACTCTTTCCTGGACAATTTCATGGACTGAGGATCCTGGCAGGCTACAATCCATGGGGTCACAAAGAGGTAGATAGATAGACAGAGATTTATATCCTTCAAAACTGTAGAAGAAAATATTTCTAAAAATGCCCTACATTCTTCTAAAAGGGATGAAGTGTTGAGAATGGTGAGAAAGAAGGGGTTCAAGGAAGAATAAAAACACAGCCTTTGACATCATTACCACCTGTTTCAGCAGCTGCATGATCTTCATCTCCACATGTAGCATTCATTAAGCAGGAGTTCTCTGCAGAGTCTAAACACACGCAGTACTTGAAGGAAACTAATCTTTTTTATAGCATCTGGTCCTGTGACACAATACATGTAACATGAGTGGGCTCTAACTCTGTGCCAGGCACTGTGTTAATGTTTATACACACGATCTAATCCCATCCTCAGCCCAGTTCTGAGGAAGGTAAAATGATCACCCTACTTTTGAGATAGGGAAACAGCTTTGAGGGGTTAAGTAAACTGCTAACTTCACAGACATGGCCACGTGCTCGGGTTTTCAACAAATGCCTTTCAATTTTTTAATCTTTTGGTTTTGTTTAATTTGTTTTAAGGTATTCCTTGCCAAGTCCAGCTACCCAGAGCCATCAGTGAAGACTGGCAGATAGGCTGGTTCTGCTGCCTTTCACTTGTCTCCAGGTGCAAGGCAGGGGCTCTTTGCATTTTCTAGCCCCCAGGAAACGGGTTTTAGAGAGTCGAAGGCAAGTGTTTTTTGCATTTTTTTTTCCTTCTTTAAGAACCTGACCAAAAGTTGATCTCTGATTATTCTCAAACCCACTCCTATTCCATTTCCCCAGTCGTGGTCACATGACCCACCCCTGGCTTCAGCGGAGGCTGGGAGGTACAGTGCTGTGTTTGGTGGTATTCTCTATTGCTAAAGGAATAAGAATGAGGTGGAAGAGAGAAGACAGGCAGTTACCAGACAATGAACAGACTCTATCAGAGTGCTCACCTGAAATTTTACCTTTAAAATAAAAGAAGAGTAAATAGTTTGTGCTATTTATAAACAGATCTTAGAAAGGATGTTTAAGGGACGTAGTCAGTTTTCAAGTTATGTATAAGTGTCTATGAAATATTATTCAAGAAGATCAAGGACCTCTACTTAGGCCTGATTCTAGCACTAACTAGCTTTGTGACCTTGGACACATTACTGATAATTAGTTTCTCTCAGCTTATTTTCTCATCTGTAATTTGGCCTTACAATACAAGCCCCAGCTGTCGATAAGGATAAGGATTAAATGGAATGGTTGTAGAAAGATCCTTGTACAGAGTATTTGCTCAAAATTATACCTCTTTATTACAGTTCCATCAATAAGTTTTTAATGCTCTTTGATAGGAGAGAAAAGGAGGCAGATGTGGAGAATTTGTATCCAGAGGGTAGCTAGCCAAAATAAAATGGAATAGGAGAACAGTTGGGACTATGATGTAAAAAATATGGTTTATATATTTTTATTAAAGTATTGTTGACTTACATAAATGTGTATATATCTTAAAGTAATAGTGAATTAGTTCAAGTAGAGGTCACAAGGTATATTTTTCCACAGTGTTTTGCTGCTTTTATTTGAAAACATCTTTATTTTGTCTTCCTTCTTAAAGAATATTCTTGCTGGATATAGAATTCTGGGTTAACAATGGTGTTTTTCTTTCAGCATTTTAAATATTTCTTTTGGCCTTCATTGTTTCTGACAAGAAGTCAGCGTTAATTCTTATCATTGTTTCTCTGTGTGTAATGTGCTACTTTTCTCTAGCTACTTTCAAGATGTTCTCTTTGGTTCGCAGAAGTCTGTGATATACATAGAAGTAGTTTTTCTTTGTATTTATTCATCTTATGGTTTGCTGAACTTCTTCAGTCTATAGATTTATATCTTACAATAGATTTTTGCAAATTTTGTCATTATTTCTTTGAATATTTTTTTTGCTCCATTTCCCCCTCCTCAACTTTTAGGATTATAATTTCATGTGTTTTAAACTTTCTGATATTGTTCCACGGGTTTGTCTTTTATGTTTTGTCTCTCTTCTTTGGAATGAATAATTTCTGTTGATTGAGCTTCAAGTTCACTGACTTTTTCCTTTGTCATCTCTGTTCTTCCACTAAGCATAATCAGCGAATTTTTATTTTAGAGATTTTGTTTTTTATTTCTAAGATTCACATTTGATTTTTTTAAAATAGTTTGTTATTTCTCTGCTGAAATTTTTCTATTTGTTCATTCATTAAAATCATATTTTCTTTTATGTCGTTGAATGTAGTTTTAACAGCTATTTTAAACTCCTTGTCTATTCATTTCAATTTATGGGTCATCTTTGATTTCATTTTCTATTGAATCTTGGTAAAATTTTAAATGTATTTATATGTATTTGGATTATGGAAATGATACATTATAAAGACCCTGGATTCTATTTTGTCTTTCTAAAAGTTATTATTTTATTATTAGAACAGGCAGCTACATTGACTGGACAGCAGCCAAAATTGCCTTCAACACTTGTAGTCTTACCTGGGCTGCATGGAGTCTGCTCTATATGAGTAGTTCAGTGGTCAAGAGATTTGGGCAGAGTTTATATACAAAATTTGGGGCTCTTTTTTTTTTAGGGTTCCCTCACTTCACTTTTAGGCTGTTGTGTTATCTCTGAACTTTTTCCTGTTATTCTTCAAGCCAGTAAGACTTCAGACCTTCTATCCTAGTGTTAGCTGCCCTACTTGGTACAGTCTAGGGCCATTAGGTAAAAATTCATAAAAAATGAAAAATTTTTCCACTGCCATTTCTTCTTCCAATTGTTGACTGTCTTTCAGTGTTTGATTTTGTTTACTTTCCAGTGCCTTTGGGTATCGGTTTGTTTACATTTGTCCAGTGTTTATAGTTGTTATCTTTATAAGAGTTGACCCAGTAGGGGCTTTTTTCTATTATCAGAAACTAGACTATCTGCTACATTATAAGACATACTAGGAGATAATTATAGTGTGGTAGATTAAGATGAATTAGGTTCTTCACAATGCTTCCTATTGAGACATGGAATCTAAGTTCCTTCCCTTTGAATCCGAGTGGACTTTTCTTTAACCAGTAGATTATGGTGGAAGTGACACTGTGCCAATTCGGGCAAACTTTTCAAAAGAACTTGAATTTTCTTGTTTCTGTTCATGGGAACACTCTTTCTTAAAGCCACCAGTTGCCCTGTAAGACATATGATTACCTGAGGCTTCCATACTGTGAGCAAGCCCAAATTATTTCATTTCAGTACATGGAGAGAGTAGGTGGAGAAACAAATGCAGTTGTGTATCTTGAAGGGTGGGAGGGGGCAGAGGAGAAAAAGAGAGTGAGGGTAAATATCAGACCCTCATAGCAGCTTTCCAGCTCCTGGCCTTCTGAATTATTCCAGTTGAGGTCTCAGGCATCTTAAAGCAAAGCTGAGCCATCATCACTGTCCTGTCTGAATTCCTGACCCACAAATCATGATGTAGACAGGACTAATAAATTATTGTCTTGAGCCACTAACTTTTGGGATAGTTTGTTACAAAGCAAGAGTTAACCACAATATTAAAAAATGTATGTCATCTTAAATGAATAATGGGTAATGAGTAAGGTTTTTTACGGAAAAGTCCCAACTGCCTAGATTATATCTAAGACATCAGGTGTTTACACCCAGAGTAAATCTATACTTTGAATTTACATTATTCTAATTTCCCTCCTCTTAGCTGCTTCTAGAATTACAGGCCCAGAGTCTCAAGAGCAAATTCATTAAAAGTTATACATTATGAATCAACTTATTTTTGTGATGGCAAAAATAGCAGTGCCGTTATTGACAGATTAAACTGAGAAGCAGTTTAACTAAGGATAAGTGGCTGGAGTGGGGTCACCATGATGGTGTTAGGATTTGAATTGAGTGTTCTCAGATTCATTGCTTAGTTCAGAGAACATATTGATTGACTATTGATTGATTTGTGACAAGTTAGATCAATGAGCATATATGAGTTCAAAATAGCTACTATTTTTCAATTGTGAGTCTTAAAAGGAAAATCAAATAGAAGACTTCAGGTCTCCTTTTTTGCACAGATCCCTGTTAACATCAATTAGATTGTGTTCTGCTATTATATTCTAATTTTAACAAAAAGAGAAAATGAATTGATTTCAGGGTTGATATCTCTTAACATTTAAAAGGAAGTACTTCCATTGAAAATACGAACAGCTTAACCATAGAATAAATGGCTTGACATTTGTGAGAGCAAAGTAGTCAATACAAATATTGAAAAATAAATCATTAACCTCACTATCTCTAAGTTCAATTTCAAAAACTCAAATATGTCATTAATATATTTTTCCTTCTACTTTCTCTTGGTTAAGACAGCCTATTTCACAGGAAGGAGTTGGTGGAGAAACAAATGCAGTTGTGTATCTTGAAGGGTGGGAGGGGGCAGAGGAGAAAAAGAGAGTGAGGGTAAATATCAGACCCTCATAGCAGCTTTCCAGCTCCTGGCCTTCTGAATTATTCCAGTTGAGGTCTCAGGCATCTTAAAGCAAAGCTGAGCCATCATCACTGTCCTGTCTGAATTCCTGACCCACAAATCATGATGTAGACAGGACTAATAAATTATTGTCTTGAGCCACTAACTTTTGGGATAGTTTGTTACAAAGCAAGAGTTAACCACAATATTAAAAAATGTATGTCATCTTAAATGAATAATGGGTAATGAGTAAGGTTTTTTACGGAAAAGTCCCAACTGCCTAGATTATATCTAAGACATCAGGTGTTTACACCCAGAGTAAATCTATACTTTGAATTTACATTATTCTAATTTCCCTCCTCTTAGCTGCTTCTAGAATTACAGGCCCAGAGTCTCAAGAGCAAATTCATTAAAAGTTATACATTATGAATCAACTTATTTTTGTGATGGCAAAAATAGCAGTGCCGTTATTGACAGATTAAACTGAGAAGCAGTTTAACTAAGGATAAGTGGCTGGAGTGGGGTCACCATGATGGTGTTAGGATTTGAATTGAGTGTTCTCAGATTCATTGCTTAGTTCAGAGAACATATTGATTGACTATTGATTGATTTGTGACAAGTTAGATCAATGAGCATATATGAGTTCAAAATAGCTACTATTTTTCAATTGTGAGTCTTAAAAGGAAAATCAAATAGAAGACTTCAGGTCTCCTTTTTTGCACAGATCCCTGTTAACATCAATTAGATTGTGTTCTGCTATTATATTCTAATTTTAACAAAAAGAGAAAATGAATTGATTTCAGGGTTGATATCTCTTAACATTTAAAAGGAAGTACTTCCATTGAAAATACGAACAGCTTAACCATAGAATAAATGGCTTGACATTTGTGAGAGCAAAGTAGTCAATACAAATATTGAAAAATAAATCATTAACCTCACTATCTCTAAGTTCAATTTCAAAAACTCAAATATGTCATTAATATATTTTTCCTTCTACTTTCTCTTGGTTAAGACAGCCTATTTCACAGGAAGGAGTTGGCTGCTTTCCCTGGTACCCATGACCTTTGGAGAGACTCTTAGATTCTCATTTCTTTCCCTAACTCCTCACTGCTTTAGCACCAAGATTGGGATCTCCCCCATAGTGAGCAGGAACAAGTTGAAAAGACAAGATTTAGTCATGTATCTTGATGGGTTAGTAAACATCACATCCTCACAGCAACATTCCAGGAAAGGCTATATTCTCTATTTGCATGTCTTGACATTGAAAATGAAACAAAATTAGGAATTCATTTGTACGGTCCACTCCCAAAGCATGTTACTATGTCAAGTTCTTTGATACTCCTCCAATTAAAAGGCAGAGTCTCATTTCCCTCCCCTTAAATGTGGGCTTTCCTTAGTCCCCAACTCTAAGTAATGTGGGACCCTGGCAACAGTGTATGGAACTGTCCGCTGAAGCTTTGCTGAAGTCAGGTGGCTCACAGGGATGTGGCACAATACATCATGGGTACTTGCCATACCCTGTAATCATACCAGCCTGGGAGAACTTTTCAAAACTCAAATCTATTTTCAAAACACTCTCCTTTTTTTTTTGATGGGGTTGTTTTCTTTTATTGTTATTGAGCTACATGAGCTATTTGTACATTTTGGAGAAATTCCTTGTTGGTCACTTTGCTCTAAATAGACATTTCTCCAAAAAAGACATACAGATGGCCAAAAGGCACATGCAAAAATGATTAATGTCACTAATTATTAGAGAAATGCAAATAAAAATTGCACTGAGATAATCACCTCACACAGGTCAGAATTTGGCCATCATCAAAAAAATCTACAAACAATAAATGCTAGAGAGGGTGTAGAGGACAGGGAACCCTTCTACACTGAGGGTGGTGGGGATGGAACTTCATGGGGATGTAAATAACCACTATAGGGAACAGTATGGAGATTCCTTAAAACACTAAAAATAGAGCTACTGTATGATCCAGCAACCCCACTCCTGGGTATATACCTGTAGAAAACTAATTCAAAAAGATACATGTACCCCAATGTTCATTGCATCACTGTTAACAATAGTGAAGACATGGAAACAACGTAAATGTCCATCAACAGATGAATGGATAAAGAAGGTGTGGTGTATGGATACAGTGAAATATTACTTGGATATAAAAAGAGAATGAAATAATGCCATTTGCACCAACATGGTTGGACTGAGTGAAGTAAGTCAGACAAAAACAAATACCATATAATATTGCTTATATGTAGAATCTAAAAAAAATTTTGCACAAATGAACTTATTTACAAAAAATGAAAGAAGAGTCACAGATGTAGAAAACAATCTTATGGTAACCAGGGAGGACTGGAGGGGAGAGATAAATTGGGAAATTGGGATTGACATATGCACAGTACTACTCTATATAAAATAGATAACTAATAAGGACCTACTGTATAACATGGGAAACTCTACCTAATACTCTGTAATTATCTATGTGGGAAAAGAATCTTAAAAAGAGTGGATATACATATATGTATAACTGATTCTCTTTGCCGTAGGGCAAAAACTAACATAAAACAACTATACTCCAATAAAACATTTTTAAAAACACTCCCCTAATTTATATTCTTCAGTCATTCCTCATTGCTCTTAGGAAGAAAACTCCTTACCATGAAAGGGTTTGGCCCATCTCTAGATCATATGTCATATGTACATTCTCTTCACTGTGCCCTCCAGAAAATTGGTATTGTTTCATTTCCCCCAAAAGCCATAGGAACTTTGCATATGTGGTTCACTTTGCCTGGAACGCCCAGCCCTCTCCTACCTGCAAGCCAGGACGATGCCTCTCACTCACTGTTCCTGTGTCCGTTCCATCACTTCCTTGGGGAAGCCTTCCCTGATCCTTCAAACTGGATCAGGCTCCTCTGAAGGCTTCTTTTATTTTATGATTGTATAATCTTTTAGGTGTTCATTTGATTAATGTCTGTTTCCCACACAAGACTGAAGCCCTGCGAGGCCTGAGATCATGTTTCAGATTGTATAGCTGGCATATAGAAGGTGAGTATGTGTGCATGTGTCTGTGTGTGTGCAACTGTGCATACTTGAGGTTAGATGCAAAGCATTTGAAGCTTTTGTAGGCTTTAGGTTCTAGGGATCTTTTCAAAAACCTGAATTCACCAAATCTTTTCCTCAAGAAGGTAGAGCAGAAATCTAGAATGTGGAGTAGAATGTACTACATCTTTGAGGAGCGTCTGCTATTTTTCCTCCACTGCAAGATCATTGTTGGCTTTTGACTGCACCTCTCCTCTAAAGGAGACACTAGGGAGGAAGAAGTAATGAGGTCAGTACAGAGCAAGCCCCATGTTCATTTCCTGAAGCAGGGATTCTCTTTCAATCATTGGCTCCTGAAGAAAGAGTCTCTAGCCTCTGCTCTCCAAAATGAACATGAACAAAGGACATAGATACATTCCACCCCCTCAGGATTGTTGAAAACTATATATATATAACTAAATAAGTTTTATATTATTTAGGCGACTAAGCCAGAGTGGTCCAGACTTCCTTAGTGTGTCTGGAAATTAGAAAATCGAATGGATAAAAGAGGAGTAGAAAGAAACTCAGTATTTCAGATTTTCAGAGTTTAATGACAATAAAGACTCCCTAGGAGCTCCCATTTGGGGATGATTAAGAACAGGGATTGAATGTAATCCAAGAAAACATTTTTAAAAACACTCCCCTAATTTATATTCTTCAGTCATTCCTCATTGCTCTTAGGAAGAAAACTCCTTACCATGAAAGGGTTTGGCCCATCTCTAGATCATATGTCATATGTACATTCTCTTCACTGTGCCCTCCAGAAAATTGGTATTGTTTCATTTCCCCCAAAAGCCATAGGAACTTTGCATATGTGGTTCACTTTGCCTGGAACGCCCAGCCCTCTCCTACCTGCAAGCCAGGACGATGCCTCTCACTCACTGTTCCTGTGTCCGTTCCATCACTTCCTTGGGGAAGCCTTCCCTGATCCTTCAAACTGGATCAGGCTCCTCTGAAGGCTTCTTTTATTTTATGATTGTATAATCTTTTAGGTGTTCATTTGATTAATGTCTGTTTCCCACACAAGACTGAAGCCCTGCGAGGCCTGAGATCATGTTTCAGATTGTATAGCTGGCATATAGAAGGTGAGTATGTGTGCATGTGTCTGTGTGTGTGCAACTGTGCATACTTGAGGTTAGATGCAAAGCATTTGAAGCTTTTGTAGGCTTTAGGTTCTAGGGATCTTTTCAAAAACCTGAATTCACCAAATCTTTTCCTCAAGAAGGTAGAGCAGAAATCTAGAATGTGGAGTAGAATGTACTACATCTTTGAGGAGCGTCTGCTATTTTTCCTCCACTGCAAGATCATTGTTGGCTTTTGACTGCACCTCTCCTCTAAAGGAGACACTAGGGAGGAAGAAGTAATGAGGTCAGTACAGAGCAAGCCCCATGTTCATTTCCTGAAGCAGGGATTCTCTTTCAATCATTGGCTCCTGAAGAAAGAGTCTCTAGCCTCTGCTCTCCAAAATGAACATGAACAAAGGACATAGATACATTCCACCCCCTCAGGATTGTTGAAAACTATATATATATAACTAAATAAGTTTTATATTATTTAGGCGACTAAGCCAGAGTGGTCCAGACTTCCTTAGTGTGTCTGGAAATTAGAAACGCGAATGGCATAAAGAGGAGTAGAAAGAAACTCAGTATTTCAGATTTTCAGAGTTTAATGACAATAAAGACTCCCTAGGAGCTCCCATTTGGGGATGATTAAGAACAGGGATTGAATGTAAATCCAAGGAATTATCCGGGTTTTTTGTGAGGACTGGTGAAGGCACATTTGGAATACTCTGCACAGTTCCAGTCACCTTATTATAAAAGGATATTATAGAAATGGAGAAGGTACAACAGAGGGCAGAGAGAGCCACCCGGGGATTTGAGGATCTTAGCTATTCAGAGTGGTCTTCTTCGGCAAAGAAGAGATTAAGTGGGAACTCATTAAAGTATAGACAATTCTGAAGGGAATAGAGAGGATAATTGTTTCAAGGCTATTTGAGTTAGTGTCAAATGCAAGAGCAAGGGGTTAGTAACTTAAGCTAAGAAAGCGAATTTAGACAGGTATTTTCTGAACTGAGTGTGAACTATATAAAACAGAGGACTGAGGATGATAAAAATAAGAGTTTTTTCAGGGAAGGAAACATGTAATTTTTTCCAATTTGGTTGATTTGCATTAAATAATGAAGAGTGATCTTTTTTTTCTTTTCCACTTTGAACAATTATATCTTATCAGCAGTGTTAAAATGCAAAAGGGTTAGAGTGGCTATTTATAATTCTAAAGCATCTAGAGGGGATTCTGCTAACTCTAGAGAAAGAACACATGGTTAATAGCCTCTTGGCTTTTCTCTGTCTCAAAATGTTAGAGATTTCTGACGTGAAACTGTCACAATTCCACATTACCATTCGCAGTTTTCTGCCAGTGACCTGTCCTGGTGAAATTCTACATTTGTTCAGTCTTTAATATATCCAAAACAATGATAACCTGTGGGATAAACACTATGTTACTTACTCAAAACCTGGGGAATAATTATATAATCTATTAAAATATTGATTGTAAGTGGTGGTTTCACATTGATCTTAAGAACTATTCTGTAGTTCAGGTGGCATCTATGAAACACCAGTTAGATGCAGATACAAAACTATATATATATTTAAACTAAAAAAAAAGTTTTATATTATTTAGGCGACTAAGCCAGAGTGGTCCAGACTTCCTTAGTGTGTCTGGAAATTAGAAAATCGAATGGATAAAAGAGGAGTAGAAAGAAACTCAGTATTTCAGATTTTCAGAGTTTAATGACAATAAAGACTCCCTAGGAGCTCCCATTTGGGGATGATTAAGAACAGGGATTGAATGTAAATCCAAGGAATTATCCGGGTTTTTTGTGAGGACTGGTGAAGGCACATTTGGAATACTCTGCACAGTTCCAGTCACCTTATTATAAAAGGATATTATAGAAATGGAGAAGGTACAACAGAGGGCAGAGAGAGCCACCCGGGGATTTGAGGATCTTAGCTATTCAGAGTGGTCTTCTTCGGCAAAGAAGAGATTAAGTGGGAACTCATTAAAGTATAGACAATTCTGAAGGGAATAGAGAGGATAATTGTTTCAAGGCTATTTGAGTTAGTGTCAAATGCAAGAGCAAGGGGTTAGTAACTTAAGCTAAGAAAGCGAATTTAGACAGGTATTTTCTGAACTGAGTGTGAACTATATAAAACAGAGGACTGAGGATGATAAAAATAAGAGTTTTTTCAGGGAAGGAAACATGTAATTTTTTCCAATTTGGTTGATTTGCATTAAATAATGAAGAGTGATCTTTTTTTTCTTT
Organism: Tragulus kanchil; assembly: GCA_022376925.1. Taxonomy (NCBI): domain Eukaryota; kingdom Metazoa; phylum Chordata; class Mammalia; order Artiodactyla; family Tragulidae; genus Tragulus; species Tragulus kanchil. Next base: position 99,516,786 of record JAIOJX010000004.1, on the reverse strand, counting down.
TCCACTTTGAACAATTATATCTTATCAGCAGTGTTAAAATGCAAAAGGGTTAGAGTGGCTATTTATAATTCTAAAGCATCTAGAGGGGATTCTGCTAACTCTAGAGAAAGAACACATGGTTAATAGCCTCTTGGCTTTTCTCTGTCTCAAAATGTTAGAGATTTCTGACGTGAAACTGTCACAATTCCACATTACCATTCGCAGTTTTCTGCCAGTGACCTGTCCTGGTGAAATTCTACATTTGTTCAGTCTTTAATATATCCAAAACAATGATAACCTGTGGGATAAACACTATGTTACTTACTCAAAAACCTGGGGCAAGGTAGGGGGAATAATTATATAATCTATTAAAATATTGATTGTAAGTGGTGGTTTCACATTGATCTTAAGAACTATTCTGTAGTTCAGGTGGCATCTATGAAACACCAGTTAGATGCAGATACTGGGAAAGTTTCATGATGAGTGATACACAAGGTGTGTTATATGTACTTGGTGAATGGACATCATCTCTATCCTCAGGGAACTGCATGATATAATGACATTGGTACCAAGAAGGAGGGAATTCCAGTGGAGTGGGAAACAGAGGAAGGACTATTCGAGCTCTAGATAACAGGGTGGTGATCAAGAGACAGGCTTTGGGGTCAGTGTGAAACCCTCCTCCCTGGCTAGCTGTGTCATCTTGACAAGTCACTTCTCTGAGCCTCAGTTTCTTCATTGATAAAATGAGGCTGATAGGAAGTCCCTTTGGAGTTTGAAGATGAAAGTGAACTGATGGTACCTACTAGGTACCATCACATTGCTGGTACCTACTAGGTGCTCAAAAATGCCAGCTGCATTGTGAGGCTGAAGGAAGAGAACGGATAAAGGCCACATGGGAGGCAGCAGATCTATCTTTGATGGTTTCATGAGAGGAAGAAGTTAATTCTCTAAACGTCTGTTTCTTCATCTGTAAAGTGGGGGTGAGAGTAGCACCTCTCTTGTAGGGTTGTTGTATGTAGTACACAGTGCTGAGCACAGTGACTTGTGGTTAGGAAGTACTCTTCAAGTAATAACTTATTGTCCCTGCCTCAGTGAGAAACATCAAGCCCTATGTTAAACTAGCTTTGCCTTCCTTTTTGATACAGAGTGACTGGAAAAGAAGCTAGCTTTGAGCCCCCATTAGCCTTACCACCATTCTCCTTATATGTTATTAAACAAACACTGAAGTCTTCTTGGAGGAAGTCTCAGAATCTCTCTTCGGTGGGGTATGTCAAAATTATGTAATACAGACTTACATGTCATCATATACTCAAATTCCAGGAAATAGTGAAGGACAGGAAGCCTGGCATGCTGCATTCTTAAAGAGTTGGACACAACTTAGCAACTAAACAACTGGAAGACTGTAGTAACAATTACCCCAGTAACTAATTTGATTTGTTCTCTGCAGAAAGTTAGTTTTTTAGAATTGCCAGAACGTCTGAGGACTATTTTAATTTCCCTAAACTGGTAGTATGATTATAAAATGTTGTAAGGAATGATAAATTGCCCAAGAAATGTGAAGAATAAAGTGAGTGGGGAGCTGTAGGGTCAGAATGAGGTGGAAGGCAGATGAGTGATACACAAGGTGTGTTATATGTACTTGGTGAATGGACATCATCTCTATCCTCAGGGAACTGCATGATATAATGACATTGGTACCAAGAAGGAGGGAATTCCAGTGGAGTGGGAAACAGAGGAAGGACTATTCGAGCTCTAGATAACAGGGTGGTGATCAAGAGACAGGCTTTGGGGGCAGTGTGAAACCCTCCGCCCTGGCTAGCTGTGTCATCTTGACAAGTCACTTCTCTGAGCCTCAGTTTCTTCATTGATAAAATGAGGCTGATAGGAAGTCCCTTTGGAGTTTGAAGATGAAAGTGAACTGATGGTACCTACTAGGTACCATCACATTGCTGGTACCTACTAGGTGCTCAAAAATGCCAGCTGCATTGTGAGGCTGAAGGAAGAGAACGGATAAAGGCCACATGGGAGGCAGCAGATCTATCTTTGATGGTTTCATGAGAGGAAGAAGTTAATTCTCTAAACGTCTGTTTCTTCATCTGTAAAGTGGGGGTGAGAGTAGCACCTCTCTTGTAGGGTTGTTGTATGTAGTACACAGTGCTGAGCACAGTGACTTGTGGTTAGGAAGTACTCTTCAAGTAATAACTTATTGTCCCTGCCTCAGTGAGAAACATCAAGCCCTATGTTAAACTAGCTTTGCCTTCCTTTTTGATACAGAGTGACTGGAAAAGAAGCTAGCTTTGAGCCCCCATTAGCCTTACCACCATTCTCCTTATATGTTATTAAACAAACACTGAAGTCTTCTTGGAGGAAGTCTCAGAATCTCTCTTCGGTGGGGTATGTCAAAATTATGTAATACAGACTTACATGTCATCATATACTCAAATTCCAGGAAATAGTGAAGGACAGGGAAGCCTGGCATGCTGCATTCTTAAAGAGTTGGACACAACTTAGCAACTAAACAACTGGAAGACTGTAGTAACAATTACCCCAGTAACTAATTTGATTTGTTCTCTGCAGAAAGTTAGTTTTTTAGAATTGCCAGAACGTCTGAGGACTATTTTAATTTCCCTAAACTGGTAGTATGATTATAAAATGTTGTAAGGAATGATAAATTGCCCAAGAAATGTGAAGAATAAAGTGAGTGGGGAGCTGTAGGGTCAGAATGAGGTGGAAGGCAGATGAGGATCCAGGGAAGCAGAGGGCAGGAAGAAAGATCTAGATGGCTTGGCTAGCTGTGGATGTTGTAAACCTGGACCAGCCCTACAGCACAAATGATGTGGCATGTGCTTATTTATGACTTTAATGGCCCCCAGTATCTCTCCCTTCCAGCCATGACTTTCCCAGCCACAAAGTCTACTTTTAGATCACTTAGACCAGTGGTTCTCAACACTGATCTTTGGCAAAATTTTGACCAATCTAAGGCACAACAAAATAAATAATGAAAATCATGTATTTGCCGACTATGCTTTCTTTAAAAAGGATCCTTCAGACTTCATTCAGAAGATATGGACTTCATCATAAGGGAAGGCTTTTTTTTTGGTTGTTATTGTTATATGTTCTTTCTTCTATGAAGTTATGGTGATGACAGATGGCACATTTTTGGTGTTTTTATTAAGTTACCAAATCTTTGTCTATTTCACAGATCTGTTTTCTGAAAGATGAATAGTTTATAATACCCCAAATTGTGAGACTTATTAGAACTATCATCTGCACTGCTTTTGCCACTGGAGAACGAAAGGGAGATGATGGCTGGAGAAGGTGAAAGCGGCCTTCTGCTCAGGTCTGAGAGGACAGAGTACATGTAGCTGTGTGAAGGGGAAGGGTGAAGGTGGAAAGAGTGTTTTGGAGGAGGTAGGGTAAATCTATTAAACAGGAGCCAGCAAACAGTCTTCCTTTATTTTGGCTAGGTCTATCTGTATTCATTGAACTGGAGCAATATCCATATTTATCATTATCATTATCATTAGGGCATTGTGTTAGTTTCTGCTGTACAACAAAGTGCATCAGCTGTAAGTATACACAGCTGTAAGTATCTCCTCCATCTTGAGCCTCCCTCCCGGCCCACCCCCAATCCCACCCCTCTTGGTCCTCACAGAGCACACAGCTGAGCTCCTCATGCCCTGCAGCAGCTTCCTAGCAGCTGTTTTACACACAGTAGTGCACATACATCAGTCCCTATCTCCCAGTTCATCCGTGGCACACACACACATTCATTCCCTAAGTCTGCCTCTCTATCCTGCCCTGCAAATCGGTTCATCTGTACCAGCAAAGGGTCTTAATCAGAAAAGCAGACCCAGAAGGAGGCCCAGGGGGAGCATGGCTGAAGAGGGACTCTTGGGGGGACTAACCACCTCAGGCTGCCTCCCATCCGTTTAATTTAGCTGAAAAGCATTTACTGGGAACCTAAGAGCTGGAGAAACCTAAGCAGGGAGGTTGAAAATGAGTGTGACACAGTTCCCACCAGTGAGGAAGTCTCACAGCTGCTGTGAGACTGTGTGCTTGGACTCGCACCAGGAAACCATGGTACTTAGGCCCATGGCACTTAGGACAGGACAGGCCCTTCCTCTCCTCCCCCTCCATTCCTGCTGTCTATTCCCCTACCCTCTCCTTCTTTCCACCTTTCTTGACCCAAAGAGCCCCACCAGAGAGAATGGAGCTCTGTTAATCTGGACATAAAGGGAGTGAAAAGACAAAACAACACATTTAAGTCAACTTTACTACACTCCATGTCAGTGCAGACGCTCTGTTCTCAGGTGGGGGTGGTCAGGCATTGGCATCACACAGCTGTGGCTTATTCTTTTCCAGGGCTTACAGGTTGCAGGTGGGATAGACCTGTGAAAGGCAAACCCAAGGACTCAAGAAATGAGCAGAGATGGATCATGGGAAGAGGCAGGAGGAGGAGGAGGGCGTTAGGCACTGAGTCAGTCAGCTTGGACCACGAGTTTCTCTCACAGAAAGTCAGGCTCCAGTGAAGGTGAAGCCCTCTTCATCCTCCTCAAGCCTCTCACCTCACCAGCTGCCCTGCTCAGGGCATGAGGCCTGCCTCCCTCCACTACCCACACTCCTGCCTCCTCACCAGGTCTCCCCAGCCTTGTGTGGGCGTCACGGCTCCCTTGCTTCCTGCCCTCCAGGAGCAGACAGGCCACATGTTCCTCCTGGCCCTCCGGCTTTGTGGTGCTTCCCAGGAACCGCCAGCAGGTAGGATCTGCCCCCACCAGCTGCAGGGGAGGGCCATTTTGCACCGGGGCGGGGGTGGGGTGGTGGCGGTAGTTGCTGGAAAGCTCATGGCCACGGAAGCAGGAATTAGGTGCTTACACACACACACCCGGCCTCGCCCAGGCAGAACAGTTCTGAAGTGTTTGTGTCACCTCCAGAGGCCTCTGAGGGGTTCAGCACTGGTTGATGCTGCTTCAGGAGGCCCTTTCCAGTACTGTTCCCCACTGCCTGTCTCTGACCTCTTCTGGACTTTTCTTATAAATGGAATCATATGTGATCGGTTGTGACTGGCTTCTTTGACTTAGCATAAACATAAGGTTTATTCATGTTGTAGCATGTGTCAGCCTGCCATTGCTTTTTATGGTCAGATAGTATTAATAATGTATGGTATGGATAGATCATGTTTTATTTATGCACTTGTCAGTTGACGGACTTTGGTGTGTTTCAGAGTGGAATTACTAGTCATATGGTACCTCTATGTTTAACATTTTGAGGAATTACCAAATTTTTTTCTACAGAGGCTCTGTCATTTTACATTCTCACCAGCCATGCATAAACATCCCAATTTCTCCATATCTTTGCCAATGCTTGTTATTATTTGTCATTTTTATTCCAGCCATCCTAGTGGGTATCCCACTGTGGCTTTGATACATACTTCCCTAATGGCTGAAGATGGCTGAAGATGAACATTTTCTCAAGTGCTTATACACTATTTGTGTATCTTCTTTCGAGATGTATCCTTTCCCCACGGCTTGTTTATTAATTGTTGGTGTTACTCTGGGTCCATTGTCGACCTTTTCTCTCCTCATACACGTGTATACTAATGCCCACTCTTTATTCATTTTCTGTTCATTTATTGAGTCATATTTTATCCAACAAACATTTATTAAGCTCCTAAATTGTGCTGGTACTGTGCTCAGTGGTAAAGCCAAATTGCTAGGAATAAACAGATGAGGTCGTTCCCAGTGAGAAGAAGGGATGAATATATTAAAGAAAGAAGTAGATAAGTAAGATCATGTAAGACAATGGAAGGCCTATGACAATGGAAGGCCTATGACACTAACATGATAGAATGAAGAAAAGAGTCCTGGCAGGTGAGTAAGGGGAGTTGGAACTACTTTAGATTGAGACGTTGTGAAAGGCCTCTCTTGGGAGATGATATTTGAGCTGAAACCTTCATGATAAGAAATGGCAAACCATAGGAAAAATGAGGAGAGGCACCCCTAGGTAAGGGAAGCAAGTGAGAGGAGGGAGCTTTGTGTGCTCAGAAAGGGAGAAGGCAGGTATAGCTGAAACATCATGAAATAAGACAGAAATGGCATTAGGTGAAGTCAGAGAGGCAGGCAGGGCCTTCCTTTAGGACAATCAAGAAGTTTTCTAGACCTCGGATTATCCCTGATAAAGCTTTGGATTGTGGTTTTTGTTCTGGAGGCTGTGGGATTTTACTTTTTGGTTGGATGGCATCACTGACTCCGTGAACGTGAATTTGAGCAAACTCTCGAAGACAGTGAAGGACAGGGAATCCTGGTGTCGTGCAGTCCATGGGGTCGCAAAGAGCTGGACATGATCAGCAACTAAACAACAATTGCAGTGGTTTTGGAGAGATAGTCAATCAACCACAAGCATACAGGTTGGCTTCAAAATTAAAAACACTTCTCTGTGCCTCCTCCACGTCCTAATTATAACTCTTCCCACATAGAAGCAGAAAGATACTATACCTGAGAACAGCTAATAAAGAAAAAGTTGGCATGAACCATTACTTTGTTTAAAATAGAAAAATAAAACCCAAGCCAGCACTACAGGGTGACAATTTATGGTGTTGGAAATGTCTTCAGAAGTCTTTTTAGAGTTCTGTGTTGAATGTTTATAGAAGGTGTAAAATTCTTATAATGCCAGCATTTTATGAACAGTGCAGTTGGCAACTCCTTTTAGCTTGATCCCTGCTTTCAGGGAATGTGGATTTTCCTTCATTTATTTATATTGTTTCCAGTCCATCAAAATAGACAAGATGTAACAGGACAGTCCATCTCTACCATTCTTTTTGGAAATAATTGCCAGAATCACTTTACGGTTGTCAGAGCCCCACCCATGTGACTCCAGAGTGGTCCTCTGTGTTAAAAAACACAGGCTTCCCACCCTTCTTTGTATTCCTCTCCCATTTCCACCAGCCAGAGGATAATCGGACTGGGAGAAGCAGCCCTTTAAAATTCAGTGCTATGCAAAGGGCAAGAAGAGGGTTGAAAATGATATATGCAGAACCCCCCAAAGAAAAGGGAAGCAGGGACCCCCTCTGTTTAGGATGAGCTTTATGAACGAGTCAAGGAAAGCGTGGATCTACCAGATATGCAGAACCATATGCATGCATTAATTAAAGGAATGTGACGGAGGAGGAGGGGATCTGAGAAAATAACAAAGCTGCAGTGTATGCGTGCAATGATTTTTCATTCTGTTTCGCTTCAGCTCTGCCCCTGCAACAGAGGATCTAATCAATCTGCCGGCTATTAAGTTTGTTAATTGATAATGCATACTAATTAGGCCGTGCGCAGTTACTTAAGAGACTTTGCTAAGGTGATTGTAGGCACAAGTCCAAATGGAGTTTAAAGTATTCTGTGTGAGGTTAAAACCCATCAACCAGAATAGATGGATTTTATATTATAACAGAAGGCACAACGAACCCGTAAGTATTTAATGTATTGCACAGTTATCCATTATTACGTATTTTAACTCTACAAAATAATTAAAAATGTAAAAGCAGCTACTAAAAACTATAACTAAATCACATTGGTGAGGGTGTGGAGAAGTGTCAATGAGAGAGCACTATTTTCTCATCAAAGTCAATGTTTAATTTTCTCATTTATATTTGGGAACAGTTAGGATTAGCAGGGGAGGAGGCTTTGTGAAAAGCAAGATTCACTGAACTGTGTGGACATCAGAGGCACCGAACAGCCTCAAATGTCAGATTGTGATGCCCACATTTTCAAAGGTCAGCACTCCAGAGGCTGCCCAGCTGACCCATAGAAACACATTATCTGGGAGCTCAAGGTTGAAACTTTAGAGTTTGTTGATTTTAGAAGGTGTAAAATTCTTATAATGCCAGCATTTTATGAACAGTGCAGTTGGCAACTCCTTTTAGCTTGATCCCTGCTTTCAGGGAATGTGGATTTTCCTTCATTTATTTATATTGTTTCCAGTCCATCAAAATAGACAAGATGTAACAGGACAGTCCATCTCTACCATTCTTTTTGGAAATAATTGCCAGAATCACTTTACGGTTGTCAGAGCCCCACCCATGTGACTCCAGAGTGGTCCTCTGTGTTAAAAAACACAGGCTTCCCACCCTTCTTTGTATTCCTCTCCCATTTCCACCAGCCAGAGGATAATCGGACTGGGAGAAGCAGCCCTTTAAAATTCAGTGCTATGCAAAGGGCAAGAAGAGGGTTGAAAATGATATATGCAGAACCCCCCAAAGAAAAGGGAAGCAGGGACCCCCTCTGTTTAGGATGAGCTTTATGAACGAGTCAAGGAAAGCGTGGATCTACCAGATATGCAGAACCATATGCATGCATTAATTAAAGGAATGTGACGGAGGAGGAGGGGATCTGAGAAAATAACAAAGCTGCAGTGTATGCGTGCAATGATTTTTCATTCTGTTTCGCTTCAGCTCTGCCCCTGCAACAGAGGATCTAATCAATCTGCCGGCTATTAAGTTTGTTAATTGATAATGCATACTAATTAGGCCGTGCGCAGTTACTTAAGAGACTTTGCTAAGGTGATTGTAGGCACAAGTCCAAATGGAGTTTAAAGTATTCTGTGTGAGGTTAAAACCCATCAACCAGAATAGATGGATTTTATATTATAACAGAAGGCACAACGAACCCGTAAGTATTTAATGTATTGCACAGTTATCCATTATTACGTATTTTAACTCTACAAAATAATTAAAAATGTAAAAGCAGCTACTAAAAACTATAACTAAATCACATTGGTGAGGGTGTGGAGAAGTGTCAATGAGAGAGCACTATTTTCTCATCAAAGTCAATGTTTAATTTTCTCATTTATATTTGGGAACAGTTAGGATTAGCAGGGGAGGAGGCTTTGTGAAAAGCAAGATTCACTGAACTGTGTGGACATCAGAGGCACCGAACAGCCTCAAATGTCAGATTGTGATGCCCACATTTTCAAAGGTCAGCACTCCAGAGGCTGCCCAGCTGACCCATAGAAACACATTATCTGGGAGCTCAAGGTTGAAACATGTTTATCAACCATAAAATTAGCTGCTAGTCCTATGGTTTGTACCCTTTGGAGTGCCGTTATTTTGGGAATGGGCTGACAAGGACCTCTAGGCATCCTGCAAATGTCCCTGGAGAAAATGTTCTCAGTGTTTAGGAGGATGGCTGATCCCACTCTGTGTCTTGGAGAATGACTTGGCTTAGGCCTAAGAGGTGTGTCTTGTTGGGTTCAAAAAGATGTCTCCAGATCAGAGTGACATCTCATTCTGCTCTGGTGAATTTCTTACAAGTTCAGAAGGGTCGTGCCCCAGCTACTGGCCTAGAAATCAAATCTCGGGGCTAACCTAGAGGAGGTCAAAATTCCTCATGAGGCCCTAAAACTTTCCTGTTCTTCCAGAAGATTCGGAGACTGGCTTCATGGATGTTCTACTCATTCATTCAGCAGCTAACTCTTGAGTAGATTGTATGTTCCAGGCACTGTGTTCTATACTGGGGATCCCAGTAATGAACAAGACAGGCAGTCCTGGCCCTTCACATAGCGTGGAGTCCAGTGGTAACTGGCGCATGCTGTCAGAGGGAGCTCTCTGAAAATGAAAATGTATTCATGTACCTCCCCTACTTAAAATTACTGGTTTCTCTCATAATAACCCATAATGGAAAAAAATCTGAAAAAGAGTATATATACATATATAGACATGGATATGTATGTATATTTACCAACTATATGTCACTAAAAAGAAATTACTAGTTCTTCCAGAATGAATGGCATTGATACAAGGTGTAATCATGATCTAACCCTTTCCATCTTTTCCAGCTTAACTTTCAATATATGGGATTCTCCAGCCTTATCTCTTAATGCTTCTTCCTTTCCATAAGGTATTTTTTGAGAACCTGCTGTAGTCTAGGCCCTTCACCAGGTGTTAGATATACAGCAGAAAGTCAAATAGATCCTGTCCCTGACTACAAGGAGCTCAGTACTGAGCCGACTCAAGTCATATCCAGGGCAAAAGTCTGTCTACATATTTGGGTCCAAATCATGCTCATTCCTGGGGCTTCTGGGTAAACCCATAATATAGCAGTTGGTTCCCCTAAATTGTGTAATGATCAAATTATTAATATAAATGATCACATTGTGTTATTATCTTTTTTTTAAAAATTGGGTGTAATGGGATCTAAATTGATTTTAAAGCTTTTTTTTATCCTGGACGAAATGTCCCTGGAGAAAATGTTCTCAGTGTTTAGGAGGATGGCTGATCCCACTCTGTGTCTTGGAGAATGACTTGGCTTAGGCCTAAGAGGTGTGTCTTGTTGGGTTCAAAAAGATGTCTCCAGATCAGAGTGACATCTCATTCTGCTCTGGTGAATTTCTTACAAGTTCAGAAGGGTCGTGCCCCAGCTACTGGCCTAGAAATCAAATCTCGGGGCTAACCTAGAGGAGGTCAAAATTCCTCATGAGGCCCTAAAACTTTCCTGTTCTTCCAGAAGATTCGGAGACTGGCTTCATGGATGTTCTACTCATTCATTCAGCAGCTAACTCTTGAGTAGATTGTATGTTCCAGGCACTGTGTTCTATACTGGGGATCCCAGTAATGAACAAGACAGGCAGTCCTGGCCCTTCACATAGGGGGGAGTACAGTGGTAACTGGCGATGCTGTCAGAGGGAGCTCTCTGAAAATGAAAATGTATTCATGTACCTCCCCTACTTAAAATTACTGGTTTCTCTCATAATAACCCATAATGGAAAAAAATCTGAAAAAGAGTATATATACATATATAGACATGGATATGTATGTATATTTACCAACTATATGTCACTAAAAAGAAATTACTAGTTCTTCCAGAATGAATGGCATTGATACAAGGTGTAATCATGATCTAACCCTTTCCATCTTTTCCAGCTTAACTTTCAATATATGGGATTCTCCAGCCTTATCTCTTAATGCTTCTTCCTTTCCATAAGGTATTTTTTGAGAACCTGCTGTAGTCTAGGCCCTTCACCAGGTGTTAGATATACAGCAGAAAGTCAAATAGATCCTGTCCCTGACTACAAGGAGCTCAGTACTGAGCCGACTCAAGTCATATCCAGGGCAAAAGTCTGTCTACATATTTGGGTCCAAATCATGCTCATTCCTGGGGCTTCTGGGTAAACCCATAATATAGCAGTTGGTTCCCCTAAATTGTGTAATGATCAAATTATTAATATAAATGATCACATTGTGTTATTATCAAATTATATTATTGATTTTGGGGATTTAGGGGAGAAACAGGTAGTGGAGGCTAACATTTGTTAAAATGCTAGGAGGCTCCTCAGCTCTTGGAGTGGGAGAAAAGCTTCCTGGGAAGACACTTTATCAGCAGCAGAGGGAAGTGTCTGTTTTGTTTTCACTCCTTAGGCAATCCAAGCAATTCCGATAAACAAAAATTTGAAGCTAGCAGGAGGCAGTGGGGTAGATAGTGGGCATTTAATTAACAAATGAATTGTGCTCCTACAGTGTGACCACTGGGCCTGGAGCTGATCTATACTGCTTTGTTTTAGCTATTTTGAGATGACTGAGTTCAATGACTTTGTGTAGGGAAAACGAATCTCTGAATAGTCAATTGAAAGCATCTAAGAGAAAAAAATAACTCAAGGCTCTCTATGCTTAGGTCACATCCTTAACTTGGTCAAATAGCATAACATAGGATTGGGGTGAGTAAAGACAGAAAATAAACCATTTCCAAGCACTGCACAAGCTGAAGTTTAAATATATTGAGCACATAGTAAACGTAGAATTGCGTAAGTGCAATAGTAGTTAATGTCCAACAATCACAAAAGTGTTTCTTGTGAGCATGTGCCAATGACACAAGCATTTCTTATTGTTCTAAAAGATGAGGTTGGATTTTTAAAATGTTGGAAACGATGAAAAGCTATATATTTTATTCCTTGTTAAATACACGTGACAGGGTCTTATATTCTGATATATTGATATTATCATTTGAGTAACATGGAAAATGAAAAATTTTCTAAGAATGGAAAATATATATATTTAAAATGTATTCCAGGTGAAGAAAATAGGAATGAAAGCCCTCAGTTTTGTGACATTTGCCCCTCATCAAAATGAAATCTGCTATCTATCAAAACTGTGGAATTATATGCCCAAATCTCTTAAAGTCATTAGGGAGTAGGTATTGTCTAGATTTTTACTAGAAAGATCAGTAAGTTGCATAGGCAGTCATTTTTATGTGTAGGTATGAACTGAGACTATTATTAAATAGTTTCTTTGGTCTTAAGACTTATTAGTCAATGTGGTTTACTTGCTATAACAAATAGCCCTAAAATCTTAGTGATGCATCACATAAATAAATGTTTCTGTTATAGTTGTCCCTATTTTCATCAATCCAATAAGGGCTGGCAGGAAGATCCTGCTCCACACAGTCTTTCAGGAACCCAGACTCCTTACAGAATAGTGGTTCTGTTCTCTAAAGCCTCAAGAAGACCCTGTGTTGGAGAAAGAAGGAAGGGTTGCTGTGTGCCAGACCTAAAGGCAGTGTACCTCATTTCTGCTCATGTTCTACTAGCAGAACTTGTTAGATGGCTGTACTGATGCCAAGAGAGACTGGGGAATATAGTTTAATCTGGTGCCTAGGAGAGAATAAAGTTAGCTAGTCTCTATAAAATTAGCCCAAACAGTATCACTAAGGGAAGGGTTGGCAACCAAAGGTCATCTTTGGCTACATGGAGACGGCAACCAAGACCACATTGTTCACGTGATAACCCCTGGAGTGTTTTATTAAAGGAGATCTGATTTTATGAGAAGGGCTGCACATAATAATGCAGTAAGAATTCCAAGAGGAAGTTTCATGTTATTAAATCACAGTGTGTTGAGTCAATCTATTTTTTTTTTTTTAAAGATTTATTTATTTTGGGCGGGGGTCGGGTTGGGGGGGAAGGGGTGGGGGCGGGCCACTTCCATTGGTCTGTCATTTGTCTGTTTTCATCCGACTTTGTTCTTTGGCCCATGTGGGCCTCCCATCGCGGTGGCGTCTGTCGTCACAGAGCGCCGGCTCTGGGCGCATGCGCTCCAGAGCTCCGGCTCGGTGATTGGACACATCGGTCCAGCCGCTCCGTGGCACGTGGGATCTTCCCAGGCCAGGGATCGAACCAAAATGAAAATTTTCTAAGAATGGAAAATATATATATTTAAAATGTATTCCAGGTGAAGAAAATAGGAATGAAAGCCCTCAGTTTTGTGACATTTGCCCCTCATCAAAATGAAATCTGCTATCTATCAAAACTGTGGAATTATATGCCCAAATCTCTTAAAGTCATTAGGAGTAGGTATTGTCTAGATTTTTACTAGAAAGATCAGTAAGTTGCATAGGCAGTCATTTTTATGTGTAGGTATGAACTGAGACTATTATTAAATAGTTTCTTTGGTCTTAAGACTTATTAGTCAATGTGGTTTACTTGCTATAACAAATAGCCCTAAAATCTTAGTGATGCATCACATAAATAAATGTTTCTGTTATAGTTGTCCCTATTTTCATCAATCCAATAAGGGCTGGCAGGAAGATCCTGCTCCACACAGTCTTTCAGGAACCCAGACTCCTTACAGAATAGTGGTTCTGTTCTCTAAAGCCTCAAGAAGACCCTGTGTTGGAGAAAGAAGGAAGGGTTGCTGTGTGCCAGACCTAAAGGCAGTGTACCTCATTTCTGCTCATGTTCTACTAGCAGAACTTGTTAGATGGCTGTACTGATGCCAAGAGAGACTGGGGAATATAGTTTAATCTGGTGCCTAGGAGAGAATAAAGTTAGCTAGTCTCTATAAAATTAGCCCAAACAGTATCACTAAGGGAAGGGTTGGCAACCAAAGGTCATCTTTGGCTACATGGAGACGGCAACCAAGACCACATTGTTCACGTGATAACCCCTGGAGTGTTTTATTAAAGGAGATCTGATTTTATGAGAAGGGCTGCACATAATAATGCAGTAAGAATTCCAAGAGGAAGTTTCATGTTATTAAATCACAGTGTGTTGAGTCAATCTATTTTTTTTTTTTTAAAGATTTATTTATTTTGGGCGGGGGTCGGGTTGGGGAGGGAGGGGAGCGGGCGGGCCACTTCCATTGGTCTGTCATTTGTCTGTTTTCATCCGACTTTGTTCTTTGGCCCATGTGGGCCTCCCATCGCGGTGGCGTCTGTCGTCACAGAGCGCCGGCTCTGGGCGCATGCGCTCCAGAGCTCCGGCTCGGTGATTGGACACATCGGTCCAGCCGCTCCGTGGCACGTGGGATCTTCCCAGGCCAGGGATCGAACCGGCGCCCCTTGCACTGCAAGGCAGTGTCCTTATCCACTGGACCACCAGGGGAAGCCCTTGAGTCAATTTATTTTTATCAGTGTCTGAGCCCAAGGGAAGTTGGTGTGTGCTGTCAGTTCCGTCTGTCTGCATCTCCTTTAAATGACCCTGAAATACACGGATCCTGCCCATGACCCATCACTCTCGGTTTTGTCAACAACCCCACCGATACCTCGGTTTTCTGAGGATCAGAAACAGTTTCAGGTTTGAAGATGCAGTTAAAGAGGCCTCTGGTGCCTATGAGACTGCAGGACCTAATGGGTCTACAGAGAGCTATAAAATCTTTCGCAAGTTTCTAAGATATCAGATTGGTCACAAATCACAGATTTATCTGTATACAGCTTTGCCCCAATTCACAAAAGGTAGATTTTACAAACCAGATTAGAATGTGATTATTTTCTTTACCATAAAATTCACTAGTTGAATTCCTCTAGCTGGCTAACTTCTCTAGGGTAGTAAAAATATTCACCGATATTCAAACATTCTAGACACTCTGGAGAAGTTTTATGGCTTTTCAGTAAAATGTAATGTATCATAGAAGGCATACTAATAGATGGATAAGCAGATATACATTTAATCTGTTATATACTATCTTTTCTTGTTCAGCAGTGAGAGAACTATGTCATTTCATTTTGTCTCTGAGAGATACTTGATTTAATCATAGGAGTGATTATGATATTACTTCTTGCCATATTGTCATAATTATTTTTGAGGTAAAAAGTCTTGATACAGGTTGATGCCTTAGAAATCAGGTTTTTTTCAAGTTGGAAATCAGTTGTTTTAGGTAGAAGTACTAAGCATGTATTACAAATTTGACACCTAACCTTATTTACTCCCAAAAAGAACTAACTTAAATGAGCCAGAAAAAAGAAGAAAAACTGTGGGTTATCTGTCAGTTAATATGCAAGTAGAAGAAAAGTTATTGATTTTCAGGTTGTTTCTACTATCAACTAAATTATGTTAATTTAAAATTTTCAGAATAAAGATGGAGGGCTTCCCTGGTGGTCCAGTGGGTAAAGAGTCCACCTTGCACTGCAGGGGGCCCCGTTCCATCCCTGGCCTGGGAGGATCCCACGTGCGGCGGAGAGGCTGGACCCGTGTGTCCAATTGCGAGCCAGTGCTCTGGGGCGCATGCGCCCAGAGCCGGTGCTCTACAACAGGAGAGGCCACTGCAATGGGAGGCGCACGCGCGCCGGGGAACAAAGATGGATGAAAATAAATAAATGAAAGACCAATAACATAGGCCAAAATTAAAAAAAAAAAAAATGAAGATGGAATCTGCTGTAAGACTAGGGGAACTTACCCAGGGACTCTAACAACCTAGAAGGGTAAGATGGGGAGAGAGATGGAAGGGAAGTTCAGGTGGAAGGGGAGGCTGATTTAGGTTTATGCAAGGCAGTAAACAACAAAACTCTGTAAAAGTGAAGTAAAATAAAAAGTAAACAATCCCATCCTTTTGACCAAATAGTTTTCTTCTTGAAAAAAAATGACGATGTATGAATCTCTTTTTTATGAAGTCTTAAACATTAACTCAAATTATTCCAAAGTGATGTTTATCATCTACTACATTGGAAGAAATAGAAAGGTACTTAATAATTCAGCCTATCTGATCAGAGACATTGGCAGGGTGTCTGAATTGGTCAGAATTGCGTTTGGCTACATGTAACAGAAGCTGACATTAAAAGGTTGGTTTGTTTGATTTTTTTTTTTTTTTTGGTAACAGTGACTTTGGGGCTAGATTATTCAGGACTGCTTTGGCACCAAGTTTTGCCTGTCTTCCTGATTCACTATTCTTCAAATGTGCTTTTCACCTTCCATGGTCAAAATACAATCCCTGTTCTTCTAGGCATTGTATCTGCATTCCAGGAAGGAAGAAAAGATGGTTTAAAAGCCTGTCTCTTTCAGAAGCTGTCTCAGAAGTTTCCCTCGGCACTCCTATTTCTCTTTCTGTGTTGTCTGTCTTTGCTTGTCTCCCCAGATCTACTGCTACCCTTCTCCATCCTGCTGTATGCCCTGGCAGGATGACCTGTACAGAGCGCCTCAGTGGATCCTTCACCATCTGGTTCCCAGGGGAAACTGCAGCCCCATTTTCTCTGTGAGGTCAGTGGAAGATACTGGAAGGCAATGGGAAGAGGGGAGAAGAATGAGGCTGAACAGTTGTTTCCTGAGCTCTTCCCCTCTAATTCATTAAAGATAGGCTCCACCCTTCTCCTAAAGCTTCAGCCCCTGTCTGTTGGTCGAGACAGGACTGGACCGGCTGGTGAGAGCTGGAAAAGGGCTCCTCCTGCAGACAACACTGTCACAACCACCTTGTTCTTGAATGTGGGTAGAACTGAGGTATCTGTTGCTTTGAGAGAGTATCAGACTTGCTTACTGTTCACCCAGCCTCGGGTGGATCAGATGTCTGCAGTTCCCACCACATTATGCTTCGCAATGCAATCAGACAGCTAAAGTTCTGCTTTCTCTCATTCCTTCATTTCAACTGGGCTTTCCCCAGGCGTCTCCCTATGTTTGATTTCTTTACATTTAAATGGAATGCCAAGTAGACAGAACTATTCTACTGGTTTATGACACATAGGCTTCATAGTTCACAAGTGGACTTATCTTTTATTAATTCATGTATTCTTTTTTTCCCTCTTTCCCTCTATTTTATTTCATTTTTTACAGAGTTTTGTTGTCTACTGCCATACATTGACTCAAATCTAATTCATTTATTCTTGTGATGCAGTAAGCACTTATGAAATCACCACTTGATTCTAAAACTAAACCACTGACAATAATTTACATCTGCATCTGTGCTCTTTCCTTACCTTACCACCTTAGCTGCAGAAGATAATCACTGTCCTAAAATGCGTGTTTATCTTACATATATGCAGTAGGATAAATGTTTTATTATATATATACACACACACACACATATACATATATGTGTGTGTGTGTGTATATATAGATAATAGATAGGTATAGATATATATGTCGGGATCCCCATGCAGGCTGACAAGGCTCCCCGCATAAGGAGGACAGATGACCATGGGCCTGTCCTTGGCTCATCCCTGAACAACTTCTATCTGCTTACAGGTGTGTAGCTTGGCCCAATGTTCTAACTAAGCACAGTTGGCTGTATATGCTGACCCTGACCTGGCTCTAACCCTGCAGCTGTTTTCATGTGCCCTTAACCCTCTTCCCTATTCTCAAGAAGAGACAAAAATATGAAGCTAGAGTTGGGTAAATGTTCAGCTCTGGGGTTTCAGATAAGTGTATACCAACTGTGCTTCAATAAACGATGCCACCTTTCAGGCCATCAGCCTGACTGGTCCTCCTGATCCCTGCTTTTGTGTTCCATTTCTTTTCTCATCTCCCACTGTCCCCTCGTCAAGCCTGCACAAGAGGACGACAATATGCCTTCATAAAACAAGTATTGCAAACTGTAGGTAGCTTGGTAACTTCTGGGACCTGGTTTTTTTTTAAATTTTATTCATTTCTTTATTTTTGGCTATTCTGGGTTTCCACTGCTGACACAGGCTCTTCTCTAGTTGCAGGGAGTGGAGGCTACTCTCTAGTTAAGGTGAGCAGGCTTCTTGTTGTGGTGACTTCTCTCATTCCTTCATTTCAACTGGGCTTTCCCCAGGCGTCTCCCTATGTTTGATTTCTTTACATTTAAATGGAATGCCAAGTAGACAGAACTATTCTACTGGTTTATGACACATAGGCTTCATAGTTCACAAGTGGACTTATCTTTTATTAATTCATGTATTCTTTTTTTCCCTCTTTCCCTCTATTTTATTTCATTTTTTACAGAGTTTTGTTGTCTACTGCCATACATTGACTCAAATCTAATTCATTTATTCTTGTGATGCAGTAAGCACTTATGAAATCACCACTTGATTCTAAAACTAAACCACTGACAATAATTTACATCTGCATCTGTGCTCTTTCCTTACCTTACCACCTTAGCTGCAGAAGATAATCACTGTCCTAAAATGCGTGTTTATCTTACATATATGCAGTAGGATAAATGTTTTATTATATATATATACACACACACACACACACATATACATATATGTGTGTGTGTGTGTGTATATATAGATAATAGATAGGTATAGATATATATGTCGGGATCCCCATGCAGGCTGACAAGGCTCCCTGCATAAGGAGGACAGATGACCATGGGCCTGTCCTTGGCTCATCCCTGAACAACTTCTATCTGCTTACAGGTGTGTAGCTTGGCCCAATGTTCTAACTAAGCACAGTTGGCTGTATATGCTGACCCTGACCTGGCTCTAACCCTGCAGCTGTTTTCATGTGCCCTTAACCCTCTTCCCTATTCTCAAGAAGAGACAAAAATATGAAGCTAGAGTTGGGTAAATGTTCAGCTCTGGGGTTTCAGATAAGTGTATACCAACTGTGCTTCAATAAACGATGCCACCTTTCAGGCCATCAGCCTGACTGGTCCTCCTGATCCCTGCTTTTGTGTTCCATTTCTTTTCTCATCTCCCACTGTCCCCTCGTCAAGCCTGCACAAGAGGACGACAATATGCCTTCATAAAACAAGTATTGCAAACTGTAGGTAGCTTGGTAACTTCTGGGACCTGGTTTTTTTTTAAATTTTATTCATTTCTTTATTTTTGGCTATTCTGGGTTTCCACTGCTGACACAGGCTCTTCTCTAGTTGCAGGGAGTGGAGGCTACTCTCTAGTTAAGGTGAGCAGGCTTCTTGTTGTGGTGACTTCTCTTGTTGTGGAACTCGGGCTCTAGGGTACACAGGCTTCAGTAGTTGCAGCACATGGGCTCCATAGTTGGGACTCCGAGGCTCTAGAGCACAGGCTCCATAGTTGTGGCTCATGGACTTAGTTGCTCTGCTGCATGTGGGATCTTCCCGGATCAGGGATCAAACCTGTGCCTCCTGCATTGGCAAACAAACTTTTTATCACTGAGCTACCAGAGAAGCCCTGATTTTTTTTTTTTTTTTGATGTAACATTCCATTACTGAGATCCATCCATTGTTGTTAGTAGTTACAGTTCATTCATTATCACTTATGTCTACCATTCCATTAGTTATTTATTCTCATGTTTATGAGTGCTTGAGTCTTTTCTTTCTTCTTCTTTTTTTTCTCTTGTAAACTTTGAACTTCCTTAGTAGCTAAGATGGTAAATATTCTGCATGCAATGCAGGAGGCCAGGGTTCATTCCTGGGTTCCTCCCATGGAAAAGGAAATAGGACCCCATTCCAGAATTCTTGCCAAGGAAATCCCATGGACAGAGGAGCCTGGTGGGCTACAAGTCCATGGGATCACAAAGAGTCATATATGACTTAGCGACTAAACAACAAAAATGAACTTCCTCACACACATCTGATATATTCTTATACGAGTTCCTTCTGGTTATACAAATAATCCACCAAAGAATATACAAATACTCATGTTTACAAAATAATTGTACATTATTTTTTAAAGTATCTGTGCCTTTATTTACTCCCACTAGTAATATATAAGAAATCCTCCTTTCCAATTATGAAGCTAGTTGGAAAGTTCTCTGGGGTTTCAGATAAGTGTATACCAACTGTGCTTCAATAAACGATGCCACCTTTCAGGCCATCAGCCTGACTGGTCCTCCTGATCCCTGCTTTTGTGTTCCATTTCTTTTCTCATCTCCCACTGTCCCCTCGTCAAGCCTGCACAAGAGGACGACAATATGCCTTCATAAAACAAGTATTGCAAACTGTAGGTAGCTTGGTAACTTCTGGGACCTGGTTTTTTTTTAAATTTTATTCATTTCTTTATTTTTGGCTATTCTGGGTTTCCACTGCTGACACAGGCTCTTCTCTAGTTGCAGGGAGTGGAGGCTACTCTCTAGTTAAGGTGAGCAGGCTTCTTGTTGTGGTGACTTCTCTTGTTGTGGAACTCGGGCTCTAGGGTACACAGGCTTCAGTAGTTGCAGCACATGGGCTCCATAGTTGGGACTCCGAGGCTCTAGAGCACAGGCTCCATAGTTGTGGCTCATGGACTTAGTTGCTCTGCTGCATGTGGGATCTTCCCGGATCAGGGATCAAACCTGTGCCTCCTGCATTGGCAAACAAACTTTTTATCACTGAGCTACCAGAGAAGCCCTGATTTTTTTTTTTTTTTGATGTAACATTCCATTACTGAGATCCATCCATTGTTGTTAGTAGTTACAGTTCATTCATTATCACTTATGTCTACCATTCCATTAGTTATTTATTCTCATGTTTATGAGTGCTTGAGTCTTTTCTTTCTTCTTCTTTTTTTTCTCTTGTAAACTTTGAACTTCCTTAGTAGCTAAGATGGTAAATATTCTGCATGCAATGCAGGAGGCCAGGGTTCATTCCTGGGTTCCTCCCATGGAAAAGGAAATAGGACCCCATTCCAGAATTCTTGCCAAGGAAATCCCATGGACAGAGGAGCCTGGTGGGCTACAAGTCCATGGGATCACAAAGAGTCATATATGACTTAGCGACTAAACAACAAAAATGAACTTCCTCACACACATCTGATATATTCTTATACGAGTTCCTTCTGGTTATACAAATAATCCACCAAAGAATATACAAATACTCATGTTTACAAAATAATTGTACATTATTTTTTAAAGTATCTGTGCCTTTATTTACTCCCACTAGTAATATATAAGAAATCCTCCTTTTCCTTTCAACTATTGATGCCCAGACTTGTTGAATTTTGCAGATTAAATTAATGAAAAATAGTATCTCCATGTAGTCTTTTTTTTTTTTAATATTTATTTATATTTTATTTTGGCTGCATTGGGCTTCAGTTGTAGCATGTGGGCTCTAGTTCCCTGACCAGGGATTGAACCCGGGCCCCCTGCATTGGGAGCACAGAGTCTTAGCCACTGGACCACTAGGGGATTCCCTCCATGTTGTCTTTTTTTTTTTTTTTAATCTTTTTTTGGGGGGGGGGGGGGGGGGGGGGGGTTTGGGCGGGCCACTTCTATTGGTCTTTCATTTCTCTATTTTCATCCGTCTTTGTTCTTCGGCTCCTGTGGGCCTCCCATCGCAGTGGCCTCTGTCGTTGCAGAGTGCTGGCTCTGGGTGCATGCGCTCCAGAGCTCCGGCTCGGTGATTGGACTCATCAGTCCAGCCGCTCCGCGGCACGTGGGATCTTCCCAGGCCAGGGATCGAACCAGCGTCCCTTGCACTGCAAGGCGGTGTCCTTACCCGCTGGACCACCAGGGGAAGCCCTCCATGTAGTCTTGATTTATGTTTCTCTAATTGCTAATGAGATTAAGCATCTTTTTGGATGTGTATTGATTATAAATATTTTCTAGTCTGTGCAATGCCTATTGAGGTCTTTTGCTCATTTTATTTTTATCATTGAGCTATAATTTACATGTAACATATTAGTTTCAGGTGTGCAACATAATGATTCAACATTTGTGTACCTTGTGAAATGGTCCCCAATCCATAAATATTCTGCATGCAATGCAGGAGGCCAGGGTTCATTCCTGGGTTCCTCCCATGGAAAAGGAAATAGGACCCCATTCCAGAATTCTTGCCAAGGAAATCCCATGGACAGAGGAGCCTGGTGGGCTACAAGTCCATGGGATCACAAAGAGTCATATATGACTTAGCGACTAAACAACAAAAATGAACTTCCTCACACACATCTGATATATTCTTATACGAGTTCCTTCTGGTTATACAAATAATCCACCAAAGAATATACAAATACTCATGTTTACAAAATAATTGTACATTATTTTTTAAAGTATCTGTGCCTTTATTTACTCCCACTAGTAATATATAAGAAATCCTCCTTTTCCTTTCAACTATTGATGCCCAGACTTGTTGAATTTTGCAGATTAAATTAATGAAAAATAGTATCTCCATGTAGTCTTTTTTTTTTTTAATATTTATTTATATTTTATTTTGGCTGCATTGGGCTTCAGTTGTAGCATGTGGGCTCTAGTTCCCTGACCAGGGATTGAACCCGGGCCCCCTGCATTGGGAGCACAGAGTCTTAGCCACTGGACCACTAGGGGATTCCCTCCATGTTGTCTTTTTTTTTTTTTTTAATCTTTTTTTGGGGGGTGGGTGGGGAGGGAGGGGTTTGGGCGGGCCACTTCTATTGGTCATTCATTTCTCTATTTTCATCCGTCTTTGTTCTTCGGCTCCTGTGGGCCTCCCATCGCAGTGGCCTCTGTCGTTGCAGAGTGCTGGCTCTGGGTGCATGCGCTCCAGAGCTCCGGCTCGGTGATTGGACTCATCAGTCCAGCCGCTCCGCGGCACGTGGGATCTTCCCAGGCCAGGGATCGAACCAGCGTCCCTTGCACTGCAAGGCGGTGTCCTTACCCGCTGGACCACCAGGGGAAGCCCTCCATGTAGTCTTGATTTATGTTTCTCTAATTGCTAATGAGATTAAGCATCTTTTTGGATGTGTATTGATTATAAATATTTTCTAGTCTGTGCAATGCCTATTGAGGTCTTTTGCTCATTTTATTTTTTTTATCATTGAGCTATAATTTACATGTAACATATTAGTTTCAGGTGTGCAACATAATGATTCAACATTTGTGTACCTTGTGAAATGGTCACCACAATAAGTCTTCTTACCCTCTGTCACCATACCAAATTACAAAGTGTACAGGGGTTGGCACTATATAGTTAATCTGGAAGAATTTCCCAGCTGTGAATACCAACTATCCCCATTTTAAGCTTGAAGAAAGCAACACAAACTTTTTTTTTTTTTATTGTGGTCACACAGCTCACATTTCATCAAGACATTATAAGTAAGTGGCCGTTTAATCAGATCTCTTTTAAATGACAGAAAATCCGTTTTCTCCTACTATGGAAATCTGGTGGATTTTGCCCAACTTGCATTTTCCTTTAAGGTAGGCACAGTAGCACAACAAAGAACTTACAAGGAGTAAAACATGATAGATTCCTACTACCCAGGGAGAGCTGTCTAGACAGAAGAGGATGCACCACGATGCTCCTGGAACTTGTATTTCAGGGCCCTTCACTTGCAGGGGCCTTTGTAAAGCATGGTTGGGGGCCTAATTTTTTTGATTTTATGATTTTAGACTCTTTTTCTTTCCTTCCTTCCTTTCTTTCTTTTTCTCTTTTTTGCCACACTGTGTGGCATGTGGACTCTTAAGTTCCCCAGCCAGGGATTGAATCCGCACCCCCTATAGTAGAAGCAGAGTCTTTGTGTGTTTGTGTGTGTTAATTTATTTTTTATTTTACAGAGTTTTGTTGTGTACTGCCACACATTGACCCAAATCCTCCATAGGTATACACACGTCCCCCCACCCCAAACTTCCCTCCCATGTTCCTCCCCATCCCACCCCTCCAGGTTGCTACAGAGCCCCTGTTTGAGATCCCCTAGTCCCACAGCGTATTCCCCTCCCTCACTCCAATGTCCATAAGACTGTTCTCCATGTCTACCTCTCCACTGCTGCTCTACATATTCATTTATCAGTACCATCTTTCTAGACTCCATATATATGTGTCAGTATACAATATTTATCTCTCTCTCTGTCATATTTCACTCTGTATAATAAGTTCTAGATTCATCCACCTCATTAGAACTGATTCAAATGCATTTCTTTTTATGGTTGTGTGTAATATTCCATTGTATATATGTGCCACAGCTTCTTTATCCATTCATCTGTGGATTGACATCTAGGTTGTGGAAGTAGAGTCTTGAGCAATGAATCACCAAGGAAGTCCCTATCTTCTTTTTCTTAAAGAGAGATTTCCAAACTGTATAAACTTAAGGATGTACAAAGTCTGGGTTTGTATCTGAACACAGAAGTGTAAAAATACATATAAAGCTTAAATCCATTTCATAAAAGGCAAGCTCTTGGTGCTGGGCCAGTCTCTGGACGAAACCCTAGTCCACACTCAAACTAGGCTTGGAAGGTACTGGGCTACAGAAAATCCGTTTTCTCCTACTATGGAAATCTGGTGGATTTTGCCCAACTTGCATTTTCCTTTAAGGTAGGCACAGTAGCACAACAAAGAACTTACAAGGAGTAAAACATGATAGATTCCTACTACCCAGGGAGAGCTGTCTAGACAGAAGAGGATGCACCACGATGCTCCTGGAACTTGTATTTCAGGGCCCTTCACTTGCAGGGGCCTTTGTAAAGCATGGTTGGGGGCCTAATTTTTTTGATTTTATGATTTTAGACTCTTTTTCTTTCCTTCCTTCCTTTCTTTCTTTTTCTCTTTTTTGCCACACTGTGTGGCATGTGGACTCTTAAGTTCCCCAGCCAGGGATTGAATCCGCACCCCCTATAGTAGAAGCAGAGTCTTTGTGTGTTTGTGTGTGTTAATTTATTTTTTATTTTACAGAGTTTTGTTGTGTACTGCCACATTGACCCAAATCCTCCATAGGTATACACACGTCCCCCCACCCCAAACTTCCCTCCCATGTTCCTCCCCATCCCACCCCTCCAGGTTGCTACAGAGCCCCTGTTTGAGATCCCCTAGTCCCACAGCGTATTCCCCTCCCTCACTCCAATGTCCATAAGACTGTTCTCCATGTCTACCTCTCCACTGCTGCTCTACATATTCATTTATCAGTACCATCTTTCTAGACTCCATATATATGTGTCAGTATACAATATTTATCTCTCTCTCTGTCATATTTCACTCTGTATAATAAGTTCTAGATTCATCCACCTCATTAGAACTGATTCAAATGCATTTCTTTTTATGGTTGTGTGTAATATTCCATTGTATATATGTGCCACAGCTTCTTTATCCATTCATCTGTGGATTGACATCTAGGTTGTGGAAGTAGAGTCTTGAGCAATGAATCACCAAGGAAGTCCCTATCTTCTTTTTCTTAAAGAGAGATTTCCAAACTGTATAAACTTAAGGATGTACAAAGTCTGGGTTTGTATCTGAACACAGAAGTGTAAAAATACATATAAAGCTTAAATCCATTTCATAAAAGGCAAGCTCTTGGTGCTGGGCCAGTCTCTGGACGAAACCCTAGTCCACACTCAAACTAGGCTTGGAAGGTACTGGGCTAACTTGGGTTTGGAAATTAAAATAAGTGACTCCAACTTGGAAAATATCCTATTATGTTAGCCTCTTCCTCTTTTCTTTCATTCTCACTAACTTTGCTGAACATTCAGTATAAAAATATTCAAGATTGAAATAGCACAGTTACTTTTAATAACCAATTTCTTTCTTGTAGACTTTCTGAAAGTTGCTAAAATAACATTTCATGCAGATTAAATCCTAGGTTAATCTACAGAATGGGTCAATGCTGGGCACATTTAAGCATTCAGTTTTGTCTTAGAACATGCTACAGTTCTCCCTTACCAGTATGTGTCAGCCTCTGCTCCAATTCAATTCTGAACTCTGAGTCAAAGAAGCCCAAGAAGGACCTTAATCAGATCACACATCAGCTTAGAATAGTGATTTTAGTGATTTGGACATCTGGCCACTTGCAACGGAAAAAAGGCCGCCAACTTACTTGACAAAAGCTACTGAACATCTGTCAGCATGAAAACGGCTCTCCTTCTAACTGACCCCGAATCAGATTTCTATAGGCAACCTCACAATGAAAGGGCATCTCTTCTCGTATTATTCAGATAAATTGGTGCCATCCAAAATATCCTACCAATATTCCACGAATGGTGCTCTCTAAAGTATTTTTTGACGCAAGTGCAAATGGTGTTAACCCTTGTCCCTTTCATACAATACTGACAAAGGTGATATTAAAACTGTTGAGCCACATATGTGGCCCAGAAGCTAAAGCAGGGCCTTAGAGAGTCTACAAAGAGATCTTAGGAACAGGGTTCCAGGAAACGAAGGCGGGGAACATGAAGGTGGGAGGCACACATAGGGGTCAGGAAAACCGTTGCTTAACAAATGCTGTGGAAGAATTTCAGTATTTTACCATGCTCCATGGCAGTACCAATGTGATCAGCTAAACCAGCCTTGGACATAGATACAAAAGTTTAAAGATGATGGCCACCCTACTTCCCCAAACATACCACAAAAAAGATGGAGAAAAATCTGAGCTAAAGTCTAGCTCAAATAGGGAGGCATGTGAGGGAAGATTTCGGGCTCTGTGAGGCAGTGTTATAGTTGATGTGGAAGTACATTTATTAATCTCTTTCTGTGTATATGACCACTGTCTGTGTTGCAATAGAGCCAGGCAAGGAGTAGTCTTGCTTTAGGACTTGCGCTGGAAAGGACCCTAAAATCACACACATACACATGTGCACACACACATTTATTAAGGAAATCTGCACCTCTGTCCCTTGATCCAGGATTCAGGGCTGACACAGGAATGCCTAACCTCTAATCATCTGCCTACATGACTAACACCTTTCAGGCCCCAGAAAATGCTTTTCCACGTGGCCTGCCTCATGACTTCAAAACAAAGGCCACTGTGTCCAGATGCGGAGAAGATGCGGGAGCTGCACCACTGCCGGCTTCAGAGATGGACACTGCTTTTGAGTGCAGGGGGATTTAAGTGGCTAAAACGCTTAGGTAAGAGAAAAGACAAATTAATTAACTTGTCAAATCCTTCCTGTCAGCGTGAAGGCAATAGACTCTTACTCTATGAGGTATTGTTTCCCAGTACTGCTTACTATCCATTTTCTTACTTCTCTTCCTTGTTCAGTTGAGTTCCAATTCCTGGCTCACAGGCTCATGTGGTGTTTGCAGTGGTTTCACATGGTGCCTGAGGAACATTTTGCAATATTAATTAATCATATTACTCTTAAATCTGTATGTCTATATAGATTTATATGGATATATTTATTTAGGTGTACATGTGGCAATGTGTTGCTAGTTCTTTACACTGGCAACCAGGTGAACATAAAATGCTGTGATTACAAATAGTTGGTTGTCTTTATAAAATGCTTATAAGATTTCATTAAAATTTCAAAAGGTTAAACTAAAATTTTCAATATTATTTAAATGGACTGAAATGTTTTGTGGTTATCAGTGATGATTTTCATGCCACCTTAAAGTTGAATGCATACTTTTGAATACTTTAGAAGAGCAAATTTTGAAAATATATAAAAATAGGAATTTTTACATTTAATATATATTATGAAAATAGAATTTCTACCTGCCTGCAATGACATTCTGGTTTAGATTAGAGCATTATGTGATCAGCTAAACCACTTGGATGATACAAAAGTTTAAAGATGATGGCCACCCTACTTCCCCAAACATACCACAAAAGATGGAGAAAATCTGAGCTAAAGTCTAGCTCAAATAGGGAGGCATGTGAGGGAAGATTTCGGGCTCTGTGAGGCAGTGTTATAGTTGATGTGGAAGTACATTTATTAATCTCTTTCTGTGTATATGACCACTGTCTGTGTTGCAATAGAGCCAGGCAAGGAGTAGTCTTGCTTTAGGACTTGCGCTGGAAAGGACCCTAAAATCACACACATACACATGTGCACACACACATTTATTAAGGAAATCTGCACCTCTGTCCCTTGATCCAGGATTCAGGGCTGACACAGGAATGCCTAACCTCTAATCATCTGCCTACATGACTAACACCTTTCAGGCCCCAGAAAATGCTTTTCCACGTGGCCTGCCTCATGACTTCAAAACAAAGGCCACTGTGTCCAGATGCGGAGAAGATGCGGGAGCTGCACCACTGCCGGCTTCAGAGATGGACACTGCTTTTGAGTGCAGGGGGATTTAAGTGGCTAAAACGCTTAGGTAAGAGAAAAGACAAATTAATTAACTTGTCAAATCCTTCCTGTCAGCGTGAAGGCAATAGACTCTTACTCTATGAGGTATTGTTTCCCAGTACTGCTTACTATCCATTTTCTTACTTCTCTTCCTTGTTCAGTTGAGTTCCAATTCCTGGCTCACAGGCTCATGTGGTGTTTGCAGTGGTTTCACATGGTGCCTGAGGAACATTTTGCAATATTAATTAATCATATTACTCTTAAATCTGTATGTCTATATAGATTTATATGGATATATTTATTTAGGTGTACATGTGGCAATGTGTTGCTAGTTCTTTACACTGGCAACCAGGTGAACATAAAATGCTGTGATTACAAATAGTTGGTTGTCTTTATAAAATGCTTATAAGATTTCATTAAAATTTCAAAAGGTTAAACTAAAATTTTCAATATTATTTAAATGGACTGAAATGTTTTGTGGTTATCAGTGATGATTTTCATGCCACCTTAAAGTTGAATGCATACTTTTGAATACTTTAGAAGAGCAAATTTTGAAAAATATATAAAAAATAGGAATTTTTACATTTAATATATATTATGAAAATAGAATTTCTACCTGCCTGCAATGACATTCTGGTTTTTAGTTATTTAGAGCATTACTGTCAATAGAACACAAGTAATGTTAAAATGTTGATTGTAGCACCTCTTTAGAAATTTTGCTGAGATACTGTAAAATCCAGAAAAACAGATTTTATGGGCTGACCTCTCATTTTTTTCATTCATTTTTTTCATTTTTTATGAATTCTGTATATTTTTATTTCATTACTCATCCATAGTCTAACAGCAGGATAACAATAATAAAGTAGTAATCAGAGTTTTTTTTAACTTTTAATTTTGTATTGGGGTATAGCCATTTAACAATGTTGTGATAGTTTTAGGTGAACAACGAAGGGGCTCAGCCAGACATATATGTTTTTGGTATTTTATATTTTACCTGAGTTTAAGTCAGGCTTTTTACGTATTGTGCCATTTCATCATTCTGACAGACTTTCATCAAGGTAAGAAGATCATATTCTAGTTAATAGTTTGCTTGCTTCCCTTACGTCTTTATGTAGACCCGTACAGTGTGTGAATCTCCATCTGCACTGCTCCCCTCAGGCCTCACACATGATAATCATGGCCCCAACTAGAAGGTTTTAGGAAGTGTATTGAGATATTTTTAAATCCCTGAGTTGTGATGAAACTTTGAGGAGTCTGTTGATAGAGAGCCTTTGGATTCAGTTTCCTTTTTGTTGTTGTTGTTGCGGGGCTTAGGGGAGGGAGTGGGCTTCCCTGGCAACTCAGATGGTAGGTAAAGAATCCACCTGCAATGCTGGAGACCAGGGTTCAGTCCCTGGGTCGAGAAGATCCCCTGGAGAAGGAAATGGCAACCTACTGCAGTAATCTTGCCTAGAGAATTCCATGGACAGAGGAGCCTGGTAAGCTACAGTCCATAGGGTTGCAGAGTCAGACACAACTGAGAGACTTTCACTTGACTTCCCTCTTTTTACTAAGTGCTTGGGCTGGGACAAACCTCTGGGCTTTCCTGTCTCATTTCCTTCTCCTGGTGAATCAGATGCCACCTCAGCCATAGAGGAACAATATGGCACCCACCCAGTGGGATGGGAGCTTCAAGCAACAGTTGCAACGCCAGTCCACAAGGACAAAGTTTTGCACATTTTGTAAAAAAAAAAACCAAACATTATAACTTGGCGAATGAATTTGAAATACTTCATAACCAATTCATTTAAGATTTTTGATTAATTCAAAATTTTATGTAATATTATAAGGATTAATTTAAAATTTTATGTACTATTGTATATGTTTTGGAAATCATAGTAAAGACACCTTGAATCATAATATTCTTTCAGTGGCAAATGTCATATTACGTTTTGAGGGCATTACGTCAATTTACTATTTCACGTATTATTAATAATGCCTCATTACGTAAAATTATTACTAAACTGGCAATTAAGTGGATGTGAAGGATCCGTATGCTAAACTGCTCATAACATTTCAATTATGAATTTCAAGTCAGATGTCTCCTAGTGTACATTCACAACGTTGACAAACAATCCCTTTGCCAGGACCACCCAAATGAACTCTGCTTTGTAATAAGTGATACTGGCATAAAGTCATTTCTTGCGTTTTCCTGAATTTAAGGGAATTAGAAATGGAAGCAGACGAGCAACTAGTTCTTTCTCTTGGCAGTAGTAAGAGATTTGTTAATGTTGTTATTAGCTCTCTCTAGAATGGGTAGAGCCTTTGGGGTGACTTTTTAAAACAGTTACCATCTCAACCATTTTTAAACATTTTAATATTTGCTTTTATTTATTTATTTGGCTGTGCTGGGTCTTTTGCAGCATGTTGAATCTTTGATCTTCATTGTGACATACAGGATCTAGTTCCTTGACCAGGGATTGAAGCTGGGTTCCTTGCATTGGGAATCTTAACCACTGGACCACCAGGGATATCCCTTGGGGTGCCAGTTATGCATCTCGATGGACTGAAAAGTTGTTTTATTGTTTTTTAATTTACATTTCCCCCCTAAAGAAGAAAAGCCAACAAACAATAGTGAGTCCATTGTTTTAGTTGTAGTTCTGCACTGTTTTGTCCCTGACTCTGTCTTTTGTTTGTTGTTGCTGTTGTTTTTAATGAATCCTAGTGGTGTAGGATCCAAGTAAGGTTTTTCTACCGGGGAGCTCCATAGAGGAACAATATGGGCACCACCCAGTGGGATGGGAGCTTCAAGCAACAGTTGCAACGCCAGTCCACAAGGACAAAGTTTTGCACATTTTGTAAAAAAAACCAAACATTATAACTTGGCGAATGAATTTGAAATACTTCATAACCAATTCATTTAAGATTTTTGATTAATTCAAAATTTTATGTAATATTATAAGGATTAATTTAAAATTTTATGTACTATTGTATATGTTTTGGAAATCATAGTAAAGACACCTTGAATCATAATATTCTTTCAGTGGCAAATGTCATATTACGTTTTGAGGGCATTACGTCAATTTACTATTTCACGTATTATTAATAATGCCTCATTACGTAAAATTATTACTAAACTGGCAATTAAGTGGATGTGAAGGATCCGTATGCTAAACTGCTCATAACATTTCAATTATGAATTTCAAGTCAGATGTCTCCTAGTGTACATTCACAACGTTGACAAACAATCCCTTTGCCAGGACCACCCAAATGAACTCTGCTTTGTAATAAGTGATACTGGCATAAAGTCATTTCTTGCGTTTTCCTGAATTTAAGGGAATTAGAAATGGAAGCAGACGAGCAACTAGTTCTTTCTCTTGGCAGTAGTAAGAGATTTGTTAATGTTGTTATTAGCTCTCTCTAGAATGGGTAGAGCCTTTGGGGTGACTTTTTAAAACAGTTACCATCTCAACCATTTTTAAACATTTTAATATTTGCTTTTATTTATTTATTTGGCTGTGCTGGGTCTTTTGCAGCATGTTGAATCTTTGATCTTCATTGTGACATACAGGATCTAGTTCCTTGACCAGGGATTGAAGCTGGGTTCCTTGCATTGGGAATCTTAACCACTGGACCACCAGGGATATCCCTTGGGGTGCCAGTTATGCATCTCGATGGACTGAAAAGTTGTTTTATTGTTTTTTAATTTACATTTCCCCCCTAAAGAAGAAAAGCCAACAAACAATAGTGAGTCCATTGTTTTTAGTTGTAGTTCTGCACTGTTTTGTCCCTGACTCTGTCTTTTGTTTGTTGTTGCTGTTGTTTTTAATGAATCCTAGTGGTGTAGGATCCAAGTAAGGTTTTTCTACCGGGGGACTATCTTTGAACACAAAACCCAGTGATGCTCTAAAAAGGGGGTTGATATGACTCCAAAGTGAGGCTGTATTGACCAAAAAAGTGTGAGTGATTTCAGCATAGCAGCTGGGAAGGTCCTCTGGATCCATGCCCTCTCTGGCCTTCTTCAGTAGAGGATAATAGAGGCTTCAGTCGCAGCTTGATTTTAGGCACTTTTCCAAGGACTGGGTGTAGACAACTCTAGGTATTAGCGTTGTAGGTAATAATCTACCCTCTGATCTCCTTTACACACCCTACTCTTGTACAGTTTCATAAGGTAAATATATGTCAGGTCTCTTCCATCCTAAATTATCCTGGTAGGAACATAATGGGTAAGGTCAGCTGGCTCTTAGGCCACTCCTCACCTGGCATCTTATTGGTGGCTGTGTGATTCAAGGTTAGTACTCCTGATGCAGCTCATTTGAAAATGATCTGATTCTATGGCAAATAACAGTTTTACTAAGATATCAATGTATTAATTTACAACTAGAGTTTCACTGGCCTTGAAAACTAGACTGTTTGGTCTTCTGGTCAAGAGCATACCCTACTCTGTTTCTAGAAACTAGGAACATGTAACCCATAGTCAGAAGATTGCATTCATTCAAAAAACACTTACAGAACCTTAGTAAAGTGCTAAGCACTGAAGATGCAAATCTCTGTTCCCAAAGGGAGTTGAGTAAGAGTGGTGCTACGTCTCTGTATTGTGTGCTGAAAATACATTGAAAATAGAAAGGGTGTGCTCAAGTTTGCTGGGGTTAAGGTGGTAGATGAAAATTGGTCTACTTGGGAAAGGATTGGTCAAGAAGATCTGAACCAGACTTCCCTGGTGGTCCAGGGGTTAAGAATCTGGCTGCCAGTGCAGGGGACACAGGTACCGATCGCTGACAGGGATGAAGCTTTAAATCTTAACCACTGGACCACCAGGGATATCCCTTGGGGTGCCAGTTATGCATCTCGATGGACTGAAAAGTTGTTTTATTGTTTTTAATTTACATTTCCCCTAAAGAAGAAAAGCCAACAAACAATAGTGAGTCCATTGTTTTAGTTGTAGTTCTGCACTGTTTTGTCCCTGACTCTGTCTTTTGTTTGTTGTTGCTGTTGTTTTTAATGAATCCTAGTGGTGTAGGATCCAAGTAAGGTTTTTCTACCGGGGGACTATCTTTGAACACAAAACCCAGTGATGCTCTAAAAAGGGGGTTGATATGACTCCAAAGTGAGGCTGTATTGACCAAAAAAGTGTGAGTGATTTCAGCATAGCAGCTGGGAAGGTCCTCTGGATCCATGCCCTCTCTGGCCTTCTTCAGTAGAGGATAATAGAGGCTTCAGTCGCAGCTTGATTTTAGGCACTTTTCCAAGGACTGGGTGTAGACAACTCTAGGTATTAGCGTTGTAGGTAATAATCTACCCTCTGATCTCCTTTACACACCCTACTCTTGTACAGTTTCATAAGGTAAATATATGTCAGGTCTCTTCCATCCTAAATTATCCTGGTAGGAACATAATGGGTAAGGTCAGCTGGCTCTTAGGCCACTCCTCACCTGGCATCTTATTGGTGGCTGTGTGATTCAAGGTTAGTACTCCTGATGCAGCTCATTTGAAAATGATCTGATTCTATGGCAAATAACAGTTTTACTAAGATATCAATGTATTAATTTACAACTAGAGTTTCACTGGCCTTGAAAACTAGACTGTTTGGTCTTCTGGTCAAGAGCATACCCTACTCTGTTTCTAGAAACTAGGAACATGTAACCCATAGTCAGAAGATTGCATTCATTCAAAAAACACTTACAGAACCTTAGTAAAGTGCTAAGCACTGAAGATGCAAATCTCTGTTCCCAAAGGGAGTTGAGTAAGAGTGGTGCTACGTCTCTGTATTGTGTGCTGAAAATACATTGAAAATAGAAAGGGTGTGCTCAAGTTTGCTGGGGTTAAGGTGGTAGATGAAAATTGGTCTACTTGGGAAAGGATTGGTCAAGAAGATCTGAACCAGACTTCCCTGGTGGTCCAGGGGTTAAGAATCTGGCTGCCAGTGCAGGGGACACAGGTTCCATTACTGGTCCTAGAAGATTCCACAGGGCATGGGGCAACTAAGCCTGGCCATAACTACTGAGCCCACTCTCTAGAGTCCATGAGCCGCAACTACTTAGCTCACACGCCTAGAGCCTGTGCTATGTAACAAGAGACGCCACTGCAATGAGAAGCCTGAACACTGTAGCAAAGGCCCAGTACAGTCATAAAAAAGTAAATAAATTAAAAAAAAAAAAAAAAAAAACAGAAGCAGTAGGCAATTTCCAGATACACTAAAAATAAAAAAGATCTGAGTCGAGGCTATGAAGAACAAATGGGCCACTTACCAGGTGAGACAAAAGGAATAACACCTACAAAGGCAAAGAGAGAAGAAACAGCAGCATACATTCAGGGACATGCAGATGGTTCGGACTGGCCTGACTGCAGAGGTCAGAGCAGCTGGCAGGGAGGCTGGGGAGGTGGCTCAGGAGGCCCTCATGGAGTATTGTTTGTGCCTCACTCAGAGAAGAAAATTTATTCTTAAACTCTAGGATCTATGAAAAACGATGGTCTTAGCCCCGGATCCTTACCACTCTGTGTATCTGCATTCTTTGCCATGTGGCTTTTCAGTTGTTACCACTGAAGATATAAAGTAAATTTCTCTACTTCCTAACTTTGGGGTAGGGCAGGTATCTGGTTTTGGCCAATATAATGAAGTAGAGGTGATGGGGTACATACTCCAAGCTAAGTTTATTTATTCCCCTACTTGCATCATCTGCATCTGAGACTTTGTTTCTTCTGGTCAAGAGCATACCTACTCTGTTTCTAGAAACTAGGAACATGTAACCCATAGTCAGAAGATTGCAT
This sequence comes from Tragulus kanchil, assembly GCA_022376925.1. Taxonomy (NCBI): domain Eukaryota; kingdom Metazoa; phylum Chordata; class Mammalia; order Artiodactyla; family Tragulidae; genus Tragulus; species Tragulus kanchil. Next base: position 99,482,058 of record JAIOJX010000004.1, on the reverse strand, counting down.
TCATTCAAAAAACACTTACAGAACCTTAGTAAAGTGCTAAGCACTGAAGATGCAAATCTCTGTTCCCAAAGGGAGTTGAGTAAGAGTGGTGCTACGTCTCTGTATTGTGTGCTGAAAATACATTGAAAATAGAAAGGGTGTGCTCAAGTTTGCTGGGGTTAAGGTGGTAGATGAAAATTGGTCTACTTGGGAAAGGATTGGTCAAGAAGATCTGAACCAGACTTCCCTGGTGGTCCAGGGGTTAAGAATCTGGCTGCCAGTGCAGGGGACACAGGTTCCATTACTGGTCCTAGAAGATTCCACAGGGCATGGGGCAACTAAGCCTGGCCATAACTACTGAGCCCACTCTCTAGAGTCCATGAGCCGCAACTACTTAGCTCACACGCCTAGAGCCTGTGCTATGTAACAAGAGACGCCACTGCAATGAGAAGCCTGAACACTGTAGCAAAGGCCCAGTACAGTCATAAAAAAGTAAATAAATTAAAAAAAAAAAAAAAAAAACAGAAGCAGTAGGCAATTTCCAGATACACTAAAAATAAAAAAGATCTGAGTCGAGGCTATGAAGAACAAATGGGCCACTTACCAGGTGAGACAAAAGGAATAACACCTACAAAGGCAAAGAGAGAAGAAACAGCAGCATACATTCAGGGACATGCAGATGGTTCGGACTGGCCTGACTGCAGAGGTCAGAGCAGCTGGCAGGGAGGCTGGGGAGGTGGCTCAGGAGGCCCTCATGGAGTATTGTTTGTGCCTCACTCAGAGAAGAAAATTTATTCTTAAACTCTAGGATCTATGAAAAACGATGGTCTTAGCCCCGGATCCTTACCACTCTGTGTATCTGCATTCTTTGCCATGTGGCTTTTCAGTTGTTACCACTGAAGATATAAAGTAAATTTCTCTACTTCCTAACTTTGGGGTAGGGCAGGTATCTGGTTTTGGCCAATATAATGAAGTAGAGGTGATGGGGTACATACTCCAAGCATAAGCCTTGTGTATTTCCATTCCCCTACTTGCATCTCTGCCATTATCGTGAGGACATGCTCAGACTCATGAAGGAAGAGCCATGTGGACCACAGCCAGCCCATCCCTGAAGCTCAGCCTAGGTCAGCCACACCCCCCAGGCGGTTTCAGTAGTCATAAGCCAAATAGATGCTTATTGCTACATACATCTGAGATTCTTGTGCTTGTTTGCTATTCAGCATTTTATGTTCAAAAATGCTGATATAAAACCATTCAAGGGTCACAAGCAGATGTATCTATACTCCAATTTTCATTTTAGAGTGTTTGTTTTGTTTGCATGTGATGGATAAGTTAAAGAGGAATGAAAAACAAGACTGGGAGATTAGTGAGGAAATTGAAGTAATTCATAGAGAAAGACCAAGAGCTTGAACTAGGCAGGGGGTTAAGGAGAGGAATTAGGAGTATTTCTTTTTAAAAATTTCAATGATGAGATACCTGAAATACATAGAAAAGTTCATAGAAGAGTATAACAACTGATATTCTTGTGATCACTATTTAGTTTTAACATAGATCAAAATGTTGCCTTGTTTTTAAAATATTTATAGCCTATTCCTCAATTTCTCCTCCATTCTTCCCTCCTTAGAAGCAATCACTGTTCTGAGGTTTGGCATGTTAACTCCATGATTTTTACTTTTTTGATGCATGTATGTGTCCATTAGCAATATACACTGTTCCCTGTATTTAGTGTTGTACCTATCAGACTATGCATCTTTTTGCAACATTTTTAATATTATGTTTGTGAGTTTTGTCCATATTGATACATGGACAGCTGAAACATGGAGTCATTTAGAGATAATAGAAAAGTACAAATTAAAAATGTAAAATGCAAGGTGGGGGGGAAATCTCAGATAAGTACCATATTTCTAGCTAGGGTGATCATGTGAATTATAGACAAGAATGAGGAATACAATAAAACGAGCGGGTTTTAAATGAGAAGGGCTGGAAGAATTGAGCTCAATTTGAGTGTGGGGAAGAGAGTGTGCTCATTGGGCCCATACTGATAGAATATACTCTGTGGGCAATTGGATTTGAAGATTGCTCAGGAGTGTTATCTGGTCTGAAGAGGGAATCTTACGCTTTTACCATAGTGATAGCAATTACAACTATGTGAGTTGGTTTCTTACACAGCAAGTGCAAGTCGAGTAAGAAGAAGACCAGGGACTTCCCTGGTGATCCAGTGTTTAAGACTTTACACTTCCAACACAGGGGTTGGGAGTTCAATCCCTGATCAGGGAACTAAGATCCCACATGCCTTGCAGCCAAAAAAATAGAGAAGAAGACCAAAGCAGAATTTTAGACCACAGATACGAACAGTTGCAGGCAAATAGAGGACCAATAAACATGGCTCTTCCTAAACATCTTTCTAGAGAGCATTCTTTCATGCACTTCTATCAGCAAAAACATTTTTGAGCCTGTATTCCCATAGATATATATAGTTATATATAAATGATATACTATTCTTATGAAACTAATATATCACATGCATCATATCATATATTCCAAAACAGACATTTTAAATGCATAAAGTATGCACTAAGTAGAAATTCAAGGTATTCAAATATTTCTTTCTGTACTCCCTGGAGTGTCCCCCTCACTTTTGACGTCCCTTATTAAAATAGATCACCTGACCTCCTCTTTCATTTGGGAAAACATGTTTTACATCACCATTATTCTAAAAGCAGCATTGGTTATTCCTTTTCAAAATATTTAGTGTACATTAAAAACTAGAGTGGACTTCCCTGGTGGCTCAGTGGTAAAGAATCCGCCTGCAATGCAAGAGATGTGGGCTCAATTCCTAGGTCAGGAAAATCCCTGGAGAAGGAAATGGCAACTCATTCTAGTATTCTTGCCTGGGAATTTCCATGGGCAGAGGAGCTGGGTGGGCTGCAGTCCATAGGGCCACAAAAGTGTCAGATACAACTTAATGACTAGACAACAACAAAAACTAGTGTTAGAAATATTTTAAAATTTATATTAAAAATTACTTGTGATATGTGAAGTAGGAATTAGAAACTCATTTTTTCCACCAATTTTTCTGATTTCCCCCAACTCTGCAAATAACTCTGACCCCTTATAACCATTAGTTTATTCTTTTTTTTTAATTAAAAAAAATTATTTTGGGGGTCACTTCTATTGGTCCTTCTTTTTTTTTTAAACTTTTCTTTTACTTTTAACTTTTACAGAGTTTTGTTGTTTACAGATATGTATGTTCCCAGATTAGTTCTTTCGTTTATTTATTTTCATCAATCTTTGTTCTTTGGCCTGTGTGGGCCCAGAGCACCGACTCTGGGTGCATGTGCTCCAGAGCTCCGTCTCGGCAGTTGGACACATAGATCCAGCCGCTCTGCAGCACATGGAATCTTCCCAGGCCAGGGATTGAACCAATGTCCCTTGCATTGCAAGGCGGTGTCCTTACCCACTGGACCATCAGGAAGCCCCATTAGTTTGTTCTTAATCTTTATGATTCTGTCATTTTGCAAACGCTATATAAGTGGTATCAAACCATTTATTTGACTTTTGAAATTGACTTTTTAAAAATTTATTTATTTTTTGGCTGTTCTGGGTTTTCACTGCTGCCACAGGCTCTTCTCTGGTTGCAGGGAGTAGGGGCCACTCTGTAGCTGAAGTGAGCAGGCTTCTTGTTGCGGTGACTTCTCTTGTTGTGGAACTCAGGCTCTAGGGCACACGGGCTTCAATAGTGGCGGCACATGGGCTCAAGAGTTGTGGCTCCGAGTAAAATATTTAGTGTACATCCCTTATTAAACTAGGATTTTTTGCAGCATTGGTTATTCCTTTTCAAAATATTTAGTGTACATTAAAAACTAGAGTGGACCCCCAGTGGTAAAGAATCCGCCTGCAATGCAAGAGATGTGGGCTCAATTCCTAGGTCAGGAAAATCCCTGGAGAAGGAAATGGCAACTCATTCTAGTATTCTTGCCTGGGAATTTCCATGGGCAGAGGAGCTGGGTGGGCTGCAGTCCATAGGGCCACAAAAGTGTCAGATACAACTTAATGACTAGACAACAACAAAAACTAGTGTTAGAAATATTTTAAAATTTATATTAAAAATTACTTGTGATATGTGAAGTAGGAATTAGAAACTCATTTTTTCCACCAATTTTTCTGATTTCCCCCAACTCTGCAAATAACTCTGACCCCTTATAACCATTAGTTTATTCTTTTTTTTTAATTAAAAAAAATTATTTTGGGGGTCACTTCTATTGGTCCTTCTTTTTTTTTTAAACTTTTCTTTTACTTTTAACTTTTACAGAGTTTTGTTGTTTACAGATATGTATGTTCCCAGATTAGTTCTTTCGTTTATTTATTTTCATCAATCTTTGTTCTTTGGCCTGTGTGGGCCCAGAGCACCGACTCTGGGTGCATGTGCTCCAGAGCTCCGTCTCGGCAGTTGGACACATAGATCCAGCCGCTCTGCAGCACATGGAATCTTCCCAGGCCAGGGATTGAACCAATGTCCCTTGCATTGCAAGGCGGTGTCCTTACCCACTGGACCATCAGGGAAGCCCCATTAGTTTGTTCTTAATCTTTATGATTCTGTCATTTTGCAAACGCTATATAAGTGGTATCAAACCATTTATTTGACTTTTGAAATTGACTTTTTAAAAATTTATTTATTTTTTGGCTGTTCTGGGTTTTCACTGCTGCCACAGGCTCTTCTCTGGTTGCAGGGAGTAGGGGCCACTCTGTAGCTGAAGTGAGCAGGCTTCTTGTTGCGGTGACTTCTCTTGTTGTGGAACTCAGGCTCTAGGGCACACGGGCTTCAATAGTGGCGGCACATGGGCTCAAGAGTTGTGGCTCCGAGGCCCTAGAGCACAGGCTTGATAGTTGTGGCTCACAGGCTTAGTTGCTCTGCAGCATGTGGGATCTTCCCAGATCAGGGATCAAACCCATGTCTCCTGCATTGGCTGTCAAACTCTTCATCCACTGAGCTACCAGGGAAACCCTGAAATTGACTTTTTCCCTGAGCATAATGCCTTTGAGATTCATCCAAGTTGTTGCATGTATTGCTAGTTGGTTCATTTTTATTGCTGAGTAATATTCCATGTGAACATACCACAGTTTATATAGTCATTCATCTGTTGTAGGGCATGTTTCTAGCTTTCAATTACTACAGATAAACTGATATGAGCAATTGTATACAAGTTTGTATGTGGATAGAAGTTTTCATTTCTTTGGGACAAATGCCCAATATGTAATTGTTGAATCATGCGTAAGAATGTTATTTTATTTTATTTTAGAAATCACCAGACTTACCTTCCTACGAGCAATGTAAAGATAACTACAGGAAACTTAGCCTTAACTGAGTTACCTGTCTTGCAGAGCTGACGTATTGCCTTTCTCCTTGCTTTGTAACTTCTTGTCAACAACCGAAGAGTTTAGAAAAATACACTGAAAAGAGTATCAGTGAGTTTGAGTAAAACATCATTTTCTCATAAGTATGATTTTTATGAGTGAATGATTTTCTTGGCTACACCTTCTGTATGTGCTAGTGCTCAGTCATATCTGACTCTTTGTGACCGTAAGTACTGCAGCCTGCCAGGCTCCACTGTCCATGGGATTTCCCAGGCAGTAATAGTGGAGTGGGTTGCCATTCCCTTCTCCAAATCCTTGTGTACATTGTCTGTTAATAAATTTGATCCTTTCAAATCAAGCTAATACACTGTTTTTCTCTCAAAGAAACAGTTCTATCTACTTGAAGAATAGGTGGTTTTTCTTTATGTTTAACACTGTTTAAAATGCTTCATGTTCCATTTGTCCTATTTTTAAACAAAATCCATGAGTCTAATCTCTTGATACACAGTATACTGGTCATGAAAATAAGGACACTTTGGCTTTCTCTGCTGCCACAGGGGGGGGGCACAGCGGGCCTTTGGGATTTTTTAACAGGCTCTAGGGCACACGGGCTTCAATAGTGGCGGCACATGGGCTCAAGAGTTGTGGCTCCGAGGCCCTAGAGCACAGGCTTGATAGTTGTGGCTCACAGGCTTAGTTGCTCTGCAGCATGTGGGATCTTCCCAGATCAGGGATCAAACCCATGTCTCCTGCATTGGCTGTCAAACTCTTCATCCACTGAGCTACCAGGGAAACCCTGAAATTGACTTTTTCCCTGAGCATAATGCCTTTGAGATTCATCCAAGTTGTTGCATGTATTGCTAGTTGGTTCATTTTTATTGCTGAGTAATATTCCATGTGAACATACCACAGTTTATATAGTCATTCATCTGTTGTAGGGCATGTTTCTAGCTTTCAATTACTACAGATAAACTGATATGAGCAATTGTATACAAGTTTGTATGTGGATAGAAGTTTTCATTTCTTTGGGACAAATGCCCAATATGTAATTGTTGAATCATGCGTAAGAATGTTATTTTATTTTATTTTAGAAATCACCAGACTTACCTTCCTACGAGCAATGTAAAGATAACTACAGGAAACTTAGCCTTAACTGAGTTACCTGTCTTGCAGAGCTGACGTATTGCCTTTCTCCTTGCTTTGTAACTTCTTGTCAACAACCGAAGAGTTTAGAAAAATACACTGAAAAGAGTATCAGTGAGTTTGAGTAAAACATCATTTTCTCATAAGTATGATTTTTATGAGTGAATGATTTTCTTGGCTACACCTTCTGTATGTGCTAGTGCTCAGTCATATCTGACTCTTTGTGACCGTAAGTACTGCAGCCTGCCAGGCTCCACTGTCCATGGGATTTCCCAGGCAGTAATAGTGGAGTGGGTTGCCATTCCCTTCTCCAAATCCTTGTGTACATTGTCTGTTAATAAATTTGATCCTTTCAAATCAAGCTAATACACTGTTTTTCTCTCAAAGAAACAGTTCTATCTACTTGAAGAATAGGTGGTTTTTCTTTATGTTTAACACTGTTTAAAATGCTTCATGTTCCATTTGTCCTATTTTTAAACAAAATCCATGAGTCTAATCTCTTGATACACAGTATACTGGTCATGAAAATAAGGACACTATTTTCTGTTTTTCTTCTAAAAATTTAATGCTTAACATCTTCAAAAATATAGTAGGGGCCATTTATCAGATTTATTTTTTAGGCATTTATTTTGTTTTATTATTGCAGCATAATTGCTTTCCAATGTTCTGCAAATCTCTACTGAACAATAAAGTGATTCAACTCTGTGTGTGTGTGTGTGTGTGTGTGTGTGTGTGTGTGTGTGTGTATCTCCTTCCTCTTGAGCTGCCATTCCATCTGCTCCCCTGCTCCAGGTCATCCCAAAACACCAACCTGAACTCCCTGTGTTCTACAGCAGCTTTCTTTCCCTTCTCACCCTTCCTTTCCCCTACTGTGTCCAAATGCCCGTTCTCTACATCTGAGTCTGTATCTGGGCCCTGCAAATTCCTATGCCTCTATTCATCTGTACCCGTATTTCTAGATTCCATACATATATGTTAATATGCGATATTTGATTTTCTCTTCACTCTGTATGACACACTCTAGGTTCATCCATGTCACCAAAAAATTACCCAGTTTTGTTCCTTTTTATGGCTGAGTAATATTCCATTGTATATATGTACCACATATTTTTTTTTCTAAAAAAGCATTTTATTTGGTATTGGAATATAGCTGATTAACAATGATGTGATAGTTGCAGGTGAACAGCAAAGGGATTTAAGCATGCATATACGTGTATCCATTCACCTCTAAACTCCCTCCCATCAAAACTGCCACATAATTACCTCTAATCCTTGTTGGCATCCATTTTAATATCAGTGAGTTTGAGTAAAACATCATTTTCTCATAAGTATGATTTTTATGAGTGAATGATTTTCTTGGCTACACCTTCTGTATGTGCTAGTGCTCAGTCATATCTGACTCTTTGTGACCGTAAGTACTGCAGCCTGCCAGGCTCCACTGTCCATGGGATTTCCCAGGCAGTAATAGTGGAGTGGGTTGCCATTCCCTTCTCCAAATCCTTGTGTACATTGTCTGTTAATAAATTTGATCCTTTCAAATCAAGCTAATACACTGTTTTTCTCTCAAAGAAACAGTTCTATCTACTTGAAGAATAGGTGGTTTTTCTTTATGTTTAACACTGTTTAAAATGCTTCATGTTCCATTTGTCCTATTTTTAAACAAAATCCATGAGTCTAATCTCTTGATACACAGTATACTGGTCATGAAAATAAGGACACTATTTTCTGTTTTCTTCTAAAAATTTAATGCTTAACATCTTCAAAAATATAGTAGGGGCCATTTATCAGATTTATTTTTTAGGCATTTATTTTGTTTTATTATTGCAGCATAATTGCTTTCCAATGTTCTGCAAATCTCTACTGAACAATAAAGTGATTCAACTCTGTGTGTGTGTGTGTGTGTGTGTGTGTGTGTGTGTGTGTGTGTATCTCCTTCCTCTTGAGCTGCCATTCCATCTGCTCCCCTGCTCCAGGTCATCCCAAAACACCAACCTGAACTCCCTGTGTTCTACAGCAGCTTTCTTTCCCTTCTCACCCTTCCTTTCCCCTACTGTGTCCAAATGCCCGTTCTCTACATCTGAGTCTGTATCTGGGCCCTGCAAATTCCTATGCCTCTATTCATCTGTACCCGTATTTCTAGATTCCATACATATATGTTAATATGCGATATTTGATTTTCTCTTCACTCTGTATGACACACTCTAGGTTCATCCATGTCACCAAAAAATTACCCAGTTTTGTTCCTTTTTATGGCTGAGTAATATTCCATTGTATATATGTACCACATATTTTTTTTTCTAAAAAAGCATTTTATTTGGTATTGGAATATAGCTGATTAACAATGATGTGATAGTTGCAGGTGAACAGCAAAGGGATTTAAGCATGCATATATACGTGTATCCATTCACCTCTAAACTCCCTCCCATCAAAACTGCCACATAATATTGAGCACAGTTCCAGTAGATCCTTGTTGGCTATCCATTTTCAATATAGCAATGTATCACATCTTTATTCATTCATCTGTTGTTGGGCATCCAGGCTACTTCCATGTCCTGGCTGTTGTAAACAGTACTGCAGTGAGCACTGAGGTACATGTGTCTTGAATTATGGTTTTCTCATCAAATCCATTTTTAACCAATTAACTGAAAATCTGGAAATTAAACTTGACATTCTTCAAGAAACAAAGACTTTAAGTGACAAGGACTCATGGCAGTGAAGACAAGGGTCACAGACCCTCATTCGCCTTAAATGTGATGTAGAATGGGAAGTTTCAGTGCTTTCCTTTCTTCCCAAAAGTGAGGTTCATGCAAATTCTTCTCAGCTCTAATGTCCACAAAAAAGTCAGGACTTACTTTTCCATCACCTGTGGTGGACTTCACTTGTAAGCCTGAGCCACAAATGACTCAGCTGAGCCAGAGACAGAGAGACTTGTACCTCCAGCTGGAGAAGAACCCCAGAGCTCAGCCCACCATGAGGGTCAAGAGTCTCTAGGCTCACCTACAGGATGAGATGGATGTGGACAGAGTTACTCGAATGCAGGCATATTACCATCAGGGAATTGCTGAAGCTTGGGGTTGAAAACTTAGGGTTGTGCTGAGGAGCCCTCATGCCCTCTCTTCCCTTTCTCCTGACCCAGGGCCAGAGATTGGTGGTCCAGTGGTGAGTCCCACAGACTGTCCAGAAGCTGACATGTTTTGAGCCTATGTGGTTAGAGAGATTAGGCTGCAGTAACAAACAGACCCATAGAATTGCTCAGCACAATGGAAGTGTATTTTTTGCTCACCTAACAGTATCATAGAATTGGAAAAGTGAAGGAAATGTGACTCTGTGCCATGCGGTCATATGACACATTGTTTCCTTTTAAATGGCTGAGTAATATTCCATTGTATATATGTACCACATATTTTTTTCTAAAAAGCATTTTATTTGGTATTGGAATATAGCTGATTAACAATGATGTGATAGTTGCAGGTGAACAGCAAAGGGATTTAAGCATGCATATATCGTGTATCCATTCACCTCTAAACTCCCTCCCATCAAAACTGCCACATAATATTGAGCACAGTTCCAGTAGATCCTTGTTGGCTATCCATTTTCAATATAGCAATGTATCACATCTTTATTCATTCATCTGTTGTTGGGCATCCAGGCTACTTCCATGTCCTGGCTGTTGTAAACAGTACTGCAGTGAGCACTGAGGTACATGTGTCTTGAATTATGGTTTTCTCATCAAATCCATTTTTAACCAATTAACTGAAAATCTGGAAATTAAACTTGACATTCTTCAAGAAACAAAGACTTTAAGTGACAAGGACTCATGGCAGTGAAGACAAGGGTCACAGACCCTCATTCGCCTTAAATGTGATGTAGAATGGGAAGTTTCAGTGCTTTCCTTTCTTCCCAAAAGTGAGGTTCATGCAAATTCTTCTCAGCTCTAATGTCCACAAAAAAGTCAGGACTTACTTTTCCATCACCTGTGGTGGACTTCACTTGTAAGCCTGAGCCACAAATGACTCAGCTGAGCCAGAGACAGAGAGACTTGTACCTCCAGCTGGAGAAGAACCCCAGAGCTCAGCCCACCATGAGGGTCAAGAGTCTCTAGGCTCACCTACAGGATGAGATGGATGTGGACAGAGTTACTCGAATGCAGGCATATTACCATCAGGGAATTGCTGAAGCTTGGGGTTGAAAACTTAGGGTTGTGCTGAGGAGCCCTCATGCCCTCTCTTCCCTTTCTCCTGACCCAGGGCCAGAGATTGGTGGTCCAGTGGTGAGTCCCACAGACTGTCCAGAAGCTGACATGTTTTGAGCCTATGTGGTTAGAGAGATTAGGCTGCAGTAACAAACAGACCCATAGAATTGCTCAGCACAATGGAAGTGTATTTTTTGCTCACCTAACAGTATCATAGAATTGGAAAAGTGAAGGAAATGTGACTCTGTGCCATGCGGTCATTCTGGGACCCAGGCTGATGGTGACATTGCCATCTTTAAAACTTGGCTTCTAGGAGAATACAGGACAGGAGAGTTGGGTGGGGGTGCATTTCCAACTCAATCAGCCAGAAAAGGGGAACAAGCATGGTGGAGTATGTCCAGGAAGATTGTATGGGCCTGAGCAGGAGGGAGTGGACACTAGTTGCACTCACCTTCTGCTAGAAAGAACCCAGTCATATGTCATCTTCCTCCCCTCAACTACAAGGAGGGCTGGGGCACGGGTCCTGCTAGGCTGTCCAGAGAAGCAGGGAAGGCTTTTATTGGAGAGTCAGCTACTAAAAGCCATTTTTGATCCACTGATGTCTGGACCAACTTCTGGTAAAGTGGGAAGGGACCTGGGGGCCCAAGCACAGTGACACAGCAAAGATGAGGACATGTTTGCAGAGAGTAAACCGAGTTTCCTTCCCAGGAAGAGCACGAGAGGTAAGCAGTGGCCCCATGAGCTGATTCTGTCTGTGGACACAACAGCTGCTCTCTGGAGGGAATTTTCCTCTTCTTGGGAAGCTAATCAACTTTTCCTCCAGAGCAGAGGATCAATTGCCAAAAATGAGTTCCAGGGGGTTTGTGGAATGTTCATTCACTCCATGTGACCGCAGGAGAAGGTGGTGGGAAGTCAATGCCATTGAACAAACAAAGAAGAAGACAGTCATGTCTGTCTTCAAAGGAGGGCGAGCATCTCACTCTGAAAGTACAAGGTGTCCTTGAGGAAGGTTCTGCTGACAGCAGATGCTGGAGGGAGGGGAGGGCTCTGAGTGCTACGTCAGGACAAGAGCCCTCCTTTATTACAGACCCACCCCTGAACAGGTAAAGAGCTGATGCGGAACCAACATGTGCAAATTCTCTTCCCCTCTGCCCTTGGTCCAAGGGCAACCACACATCATGCCCTCTCTTCCCTTTCTCCTGACCCGGGCCTTGATGTGGTTAGAGAGATTTAGGCTGCAGTAACAAACAGACCCATAGAATTGCTCAGCACAATGGAAGTGTATTTTTTGCTCACCTAACAGTATCATAGAATTGGAAAAGTGAAGGAAATGTGACTCTGTGCCATGCGGTCATTCTGGGACCCAGGCTGATGGTGACATTGCCATCTTTAAAACTTGGCTTCTAGGAGAATACAGGACAGGAGAGTTGGGTGGGGGTGCATTTCCAACTCAATCAGCCAGAAAAGGGGAACAAGCATGGTGGAGTATGTCCAGGAAGATTGTATGGGCCTGAGCAGGAGGGAGTGGACACTAGTTGCACTCACCTTCTGCTAGAAAGAACCCAGTCATATGTCATCTTCCTCCCCTCAACTACAAGGAGGGCTGGGGCACGGGTCCTGCTAGGCTGTCCAGAGAAGCAGGGAAGGCTTTTATTGGAGAGTCAGCTACTAAAAGCCATTTTTGATCCACTGATGTCTGGACCAACTTCTGGTAAAGTGGGAAGGGACCTGGGGGCCCAAGCACAGTGACACAGCAAAGATGAGGACATGTTTGCAGAGAGTAAACCGAGTTTCCTTCCCAGGAAGAGCACGAGAGGTAAGCAGTGGCCCCATGAGCTGATTCTGTCTGTGGACACAACAGCTGCTCTCTGGAGGGAATTTTCCTCTTCTTGGGAAGCTAATCAACTTTTCCTCCAGAGCAGAGGATCAATTGCCAAAAATGAGTTCCAGGGGGTTTGTGGAATGTTCATTCACTCCATGTGACCGCAGGAGAAGGTGGTGGGAAGTCAATGCCATTGAACAAACAAAGAAGAAGACAGTCATGTCTGTCTTCAAAGGAGGGCGAGCATCTCACTCTGAAAGTACAAGGTGTCCTTGAGGAAGGTTCTGCTGACAGCAGATGCTGGAGGGAGGGGAGGGCTCTGAGTGCTACGTCAGGACAAGAGCCCTCCTTTATTACAGACCCACCCCTGAACAGGTAAAGAGCTGATGCGGAACCAACATGTGCAAATTCTCTTCCCCTCTGCCCTTGGTCCAAGGGCAACCACACAAAATGGGATTAATTGGGATTATGGGGGCTTTGGCTGCTTGGCTGCTACTCAAGGATGAATGCTTAATTTATGTCTCAGTGATCTTGACTCCTGCCTGATTAAACTGATTCACTCGGGCCATTGTTTGCCAAGGACTTTCCTTTCAAAAGAGTGGCTACAGGTGGTTCTTTTGTGTGACAGACTTTTAGCTTTGCTACAGTACGTGGTACTAATGGATGGCTGCAATACCACCTTTCTCTCAGAAATCACTAAAAGCACAAGTAAATCCAATAGGTTCTCCTCTCATCTTTCTGGGCTTATCTTGTGGTGGCAAAATGTCAACAGGTGTGATTGTTCAAGAGTATGTAGAGCAGATGTGGAATTATTACAGTGCAAGAGAAAAGAGCATTTGTTTGGAAACTATCCACCAAGCAGAGATGTTAAGATTCAGAGCAACCCAATCAAAAAATGGGAAAAGGACCTAAACAGACACCTCTCCAAAGACGACATACAGATGGCCCAAAAGCACACGAAACGATGCTCAACTTCACTTATAATTAGAGAAATGCAAATCAAAACTACAATGAGATATCACCTCACATCCATCAGAATGGCCATCATCCACAAATTGACAGACAATAAATGCTGGAGAGGGCGCGGAGAAAAGGGAACACTCCTGCATTGCTGGTGGGAGTGTAAGTTGATACAGCCATGGAAGACAGTCTGGAGACTTCTTAAAAAACTAAAAATAGAAGCACTCTATGACCCAGCAATCCCACTCTTAGGCTTATACCCTGATGAAATCAAATCTGAAAGAACCACCTGTACCCCAATGTTCATTGCAGCTCTCTATACAATAGCTAGAACATGGAAGCAACCAAGATGTCCATTGACAAACGAATGGATCCAAAAGCTCTGGCACATATATACAATGGAATACCACACAGCTGTAAAGAGAAATGCAGAAGAATCAGCCCTAATGAGGTGGCTGGATATAGAACGTATCACAAAAAGTGAAGTCACTCAGAAAGAGAAGGACAAATACAGTATATTAACACACATATATGGAATCTAGTAAGATAGTGATGATGGCACATGTAGTGAAGCGACAGAAAGACAGACATGGACAGTGGACATATGGACATTGTGGGGAAGGAACAGAGGGTGGGAGGCGCAAAGGAAGTAGCATGAAGGCCTGTACTATCATAAGTGAAGAAAACAGCTATAGTCATTGCTCTGTGAGAAAAGGGGATCCTCCAGGAGTGCTGTGTGATGGTCAGAAGGGGTGGGAAGAGGGGGATATACATATGATTAATCTGGGAACATGCATATCCGTAAACAACAAAACTCTGTAAAAGTTAAAAGTAAAATAAAGGTTTGGAAAAAAAAAAGAAAAAAGATTCAGAGCATCTCACCTCCTCTTAGCTACTCACTCCTGCAAATCAAAAGGTGGCCCTTGGAGTCTCAGGCCTGGTGCCTGGTGTTGGCATCCCTGTGCTGTTTCTGCTAGTGAATAGGCTCCTGTGTTAGGTGAGCAGTCCTGTCTCTGAGGTTTGTTCCAGACTGAGCTGAGCTCTCTTCAAAAAGGGATGAGAGAAAAAGAGAAAAGAGGGGAAAAAAAAGAAAAAAAGGGAACGAGAATGTTGGGCCACATCCATTCTATCGGCATTTAAATAAAGATTGTCCACAGACCAGAACTGGGTTGGTGGTTTTAGCCCATTTGACTGGTGAAGTTAATTTACAAACATACAAAGCAGTTCTTAAGCTGACTTCATGTTTTCTTTCTATTGCTGGTGGGAGTGTAAGTTGATACAGCCATGGAAGACAGTCTGGAGACTTCTTAAAAAACTAAAAATAGAAGCACTCTATGACCCAGCAATCCCACTCTTAGGCTTATACCCTGATGAAATCAAATCTGAAAGAACCACCTGTACCCCAATGTTCATTGCAGCTCTCTATACAATAGCTAGAACATGGAAGCAACCAAGATGTCCATTGACAAACGAATGGATCCAAAAGCTCTGGCACATATATACAATGGAATACCACACAGCTGTAAAGAGAAATGCAGAAGAATCAGCCCTAATGAGGTGGCTGGATATAGAACGTATCACAAAAAGTGAAGTCACTCAGAAAGAGAAGGACAAATACAGTATATTAACACACATATATGGAATCTAGTAAGATAGTGATGATGGCACATGTAGTGAAGCGACAGAAAGACAGACATGGACAGTGGACATATGGACATTGTGGGGAAGGAACAGAGGGTGGGAGGCGCAAAGGAAGTAGCATGAAGGCCTGTACTATCATAAGTGAAGAAAACAGCTATAGTCATTGCTCTGTGAGAAAAGGGGATCCTCCAGGAGTGCTGTGTGATGGTCAGAAGGGGTGGGAAGAGGGGGATATACATATGATTAATCTGGGAACATGCATATCCGTAAACAACAAAACTCTGTAAAAGTTAAAAGTAAAATAAAGGTTTGGAAAAAAAAAAGAAAAAAGATTCAGAGCATCTCACCTCCTCTTAGCTACTCACTCCTGCAAATCAAAAGGTGGCCCTTGGAGTCTCAGGCCTGGTGCCTGGTGTTGGCATCCCTGTGCTGTTTCTGCTAGTGAATAGGCTCCTGTGTTAGGTGAGCAGTCCTGTCTCTGAGGTTTGTTCCAGACTGAGCTGAGCTCTCTTCAAAAAGGGATGAGAGAAAAAGAGAAAAGAGGGGAAAAAAAAGAAAAAAAGGGAACGAGAATGTTGGGCCACATCCATTCTATCGGCATTTAAATAAAGATTGTCCACAGACCAGAACTGGGTTGGTGGTTTTAGCCCATTTGACTGGTGAAGTTAATTTACAAACATACAAAGCAGTTCTTAAGCTGACTTCATGTTTTCTTTCTTGGCCCTTAAAGTCAGTCAAAAAGCCAAATTTGGTTTGGGCAAATGTGCCCTACGGCATACTTGAGGCTTTTCCAGAGACCGTATCAACATCTTCAGAAGCAAATAAACTCTTAGACTGAATAAAGTTTCTGTCCAAAAGGGATGTTATGAGAAACTGTAGTCTATGACTTTTGTGGTTAGTTAAAAATAAAGATTATGGTTTTAGTACAGTAAGTTAATGTGACAGAGACCTATACATTAACATGTGATAATTAATTTAATTCTAGAAACTTCTTAATATCACACAAACTACTCTAGAGCTTAGGAGCATCCTTTGTGCCTAAGTTATCCTTTACCACTCTGTATTTGTATGGTGTTACTTGGCAAATATCCAAGTGCATCAATATTATTTCTCCTAGCTTTATATAGAGAAAGCAGCTACAAAACATAATTAAGGTGAGAAGTCTATCACATATCTTCAAAAAGTCCAATGATAAGTGTTTGAGTTCAAACTTTACTTTCTATAATCATTCCATAAGTTTAAAAACTTTTATGAAAAATGTAATTATGAGCATATTATGATATTAAGTAAATATTACTTTAAATTTTATAGCATATTATCTCCCCAAAATTTAGGGCTTAATCAACTAGGGAGTGGATGATAGTAAAATTGATCAAGTAACTCAATCTAAACATAAGAAACAGAGATCCTAGGGAAATAGATAAATGAGAGCAGATGAGTCTAGAAAGAAAATCAGTCAACCCAATCAAATAACTTAAAAGTTAGAGGGAGGGTAAAGATGTTTTCCTGAGGTCTGATGAAGCCCTCCAGAGAAGATGCACCCAGATAAGAAAAGGTTGCTCTGAGCATGGTATGAAAATACCACAGGAGCTTCAGGTGCCCCATCACTTGTCTCCCTCAGGGGATGGTCAGGGTATATTCTCTCCTGCTGAGAGTGCTTATACTCAGTTGTTCAGAATTGTCCAACTCTTTGTGACCCCATGGCCTTGTCACCCACCAGGCTCCTCTGTCCATGGAATTTTTTAAGCAAGAGTACTGAAACAAGTTGCCATTTCCTCCTCCAGGGGATCTTCCCAACTCAAAGATCAAACCCATATCTCCTGCATCTTACAAATTGGCCAGTGGATTCTTTACCACTGAGTCACTTGGGAAGCCCTCCTCTGCTGAGTAGATCCTTCCAAAAGTTGGAGAGTTTGAAGATCTGTCCCAGTGCTGTGTGGGGAGACGTAGCCGTACCATGGAATTTTAGAGCTGACAGAGACCCACAGAATTTTCCAGGTTAACCCCATCTTTTACAAACAGGAAACTGAGACCGAGAGGGGAAAACAAGCTTTCCTTGAGTCACACAGAAAATTATTCCAGTCGCCCTTACTTAATTTACTGGGAACCACTCATTTTGTAGGGCTTCCCTGGTGGCTCAGTGGTGAAGAATCCATATGCCAAAGCAGGAGACTCAGGTTTGATCCCTCCAGGAAATGGCCGCCCACTCCAGTATTCTCGCCTGGGAAATCCCATGGACAGAGGAGCCTGGTGGGTTACAGTCTACTGTCTCACAGAGTCAGACATGACTTAGTGACTGAGCGTGCACATGAATTCACCCCATAGAAAGTAAAATTATACAGCTTTCTTCCTACCACACAGTTATTTTATTTAAAATAATCATTCTAATACATTACTAATTCTATCTTTAGTGACTAAACAGCTTCTGTGAACAGCTTCTTTTGATTAAAGTACTCCTCTAATCTTGAATTCCCTGACAGTCATAACCAAACACCCTTGATTATTTATTGCTTGAAATTGTTCTCTGGTTATATCCTGAAAGCCTACCTGTTTTCCTCACCTCTTGACCAAGTGCCAATGGCAATGACCATGTTCTTAATCTTTCTTCGACTTTCTCATCCAGAAGGAAGCAGTATTAATAAATCAGTACGAGGTACCTCAACATGTAACTTTTGTCACCCAAGAAGTCCTAGAACCTCTAGTTGTTGAAAGTTAGGAGATGTAGCAGGAGATCTTCTAAGGTATTTTTAAAGAGGGTTTGATAGGTATCAGAAGCCCCTTCTACAAAATTTGAGTTTGAACTCCAGTAATCATACGAATTTGCCTTAGGGTATCAGTATGAAGAGTCATGTTCTTCCTCCAGGGATCTTCCCACCCCAAAGATCCAGCCCATATCTCCTGCATCTTACAAATTGGCCAGTGGATTCTTTACCACTGAGTCACTTGGGAAGCCCTCCTCTGCTGAGTAGATCCTTCCAAAAGTTGGAGAGTTTGAAGATCTGTCCCAGTGCTGTGTGGGGAGACGTAGCCGTACCATGGAATTTTAGAGCTGACAGAGACCCACAGAATTTTCCAGGTTAACCCCATCTTTTACAAACAGGAAACTGAGACCGAGAGGGGAAAACAAGCTTTCCTTGAGTCACACAGAAAATTATTCCAGTCGCCCTTACTTAATTTACTGGGAACCACTCATTTTGTAGGGCTTCCCTGGTGGCTCAGTGGTGAAGAATCCATATGCCAAAGCAGGAGACTCAGGTTTGATCCCTCCAGGAAATGGCCGCCCACTCCAGTATTCTCGCCTGGGAAATCCCATGGACAGAGGAGCCTGGTGGGTTACAGTCTACTGTCTCACAGAGTCAGACATGACTTAGTGACTGAGCGTGCACATGAATTCACCCCATAGAAAGTAAAATTATACAGCTTTCTTCCTACCACACAGTTATTTTATTTAAAATAATCATTCTAATACATTACTAATTCTATCTTTAGTGACTAAACAGCTTCTGTGAACAGCTTCTTTTGATTAAAGTACTCCTCTAATCTTGAATTCCCTGACAGTCATAACCAAACACCCTTGATTATTTATTGCTTGAAATTGTTCTCTGGTTATATCCTGAAAGCCTACCTGTTTTCCTCACCTCTTGACCAAGTGCCAATGGCAATGACCATGTTCTTAATCTTTCTTCGACTTTCTCATCCAGAAGGAAGCAGTATTAATAAATCAGTACGAGGTACCTCAACATGTAACTTTTGTCACCCAAGAAGTCCTAGAACCTCTAGTTGTTGAAAGTTAGGAGATGTAGCAGGAGATCTTCTAAGGTATTTTTAAAGAGGGTTTGATAGGTATCAGAAGCCCCTTCTACAAAATTTGAGTTTGAACTCCAGTAATCATACGAATTTGCCTTAGGGTATCAGTATGAAGAGTCATGTTTTTAGAAGATAATAAAAGTTATGTTCTCATTAAAATATTCATTCCAAGATACTTCACAATAAGTACATTTTGAGGTAAGAAATTAATGGATCTTCTTAGTGGTAGTGTTTTGTTTATTTTCAGTTGGTTTTGTTTTGTGAAATTGTGCTGGATGGGAAATTCAGGCTTTACATTCATGCCTGACCCTGGTTAAAGATGTGAACTTGGCCAAGCTGAGTTACAATCCCTTCAGGGCTTCACAGGCCAGCAAAGCACCCCTCAGCAGGACACTTGACCTCTTGCTCCCCAGGCTGTCCTTACACATCAACCTCTAAACATTCAGTAAATGAAATAATGAAGGTGCCCATCTCCTGCCCAAACTCCTATGAGCAGAGCAGGGACTGAGGAACTGGGTCATGTAAAACTACATCACGGTCCTCAAGAACCATGCTAGGGATGTGTGAGGAGAGGGTGTGTATTGTTTCTAGAAGAGGGCACTAGTGGAAACCTAAGACATCGGGTGGGGAAGAGCCGGGGAATCTCTCTACAAATCTGGCCGCATACCCATTCTAAATATCAACCTCTTTGATCATTTAATTGATTGTGTAATTTCAATTTTCTCCATGATGGAAGCAGTGTTGGGTATTGGTCAAGATGAGCCTAGGTTCTGGTGGCAAATTCACTCATGGGCAACTTGCTTATGCTCTCTGGGCATCAGTTTCCTCATCTCGCCATTAGGGGGTACTAACATCACTACCTCACAGAGTCACCATGAAGGTAAAACTAATAGATCAAAGTATTAGGACAATGCCTGGCATAGTAAGCCCTCAACTAACATTAGGAGCATAAACATCATTATTTTGCCATTCAGGAAGCTTTCTGTGAATGGTTGGATATGTTGATTCTAGTCACTGGAAGCAAGACAGCCTAAAGTAAAAGATTTGATTTCCCTTATGTTAATACTTAGACATAGTTTTGCAAGCTAAAAACAGCATGGACCTTGAACATTAACCTAATATACCAAGAAATAAAAACACTAGTCAAAATGGTAAGAACAGCCTAAATCATAGATATTGTTTTTTGTGTTTTTTTTTTAATTTTGGCCTCTTTTATTGGTTTTCCATTTGTTTATTTTTCATCCATCTTTATTTTTCAGCCTGTGTGGGAGTCCCACTGCAGCGGCCTCTCTTGTTGCAGAGCACCGGCTCTGGGCGCCTGTGCTGCAGAGTCCTGGCTTGTAACTGGACACACAGGTTCAGTTGCTCCACAGCACTTGAGATTTTCCTGGGTCAGGGATCAAACCGGTGCCCCTGCACTGCAAGGCGGACTCTTTACCCACTGGACCACCGGGGAAGCCCAATATTGGTATAGTTTTTAAAAATCATATACCACAAAATTGCTTCTTTCCATTACACACTTATGTAACTGTGTAGATTTTACATTTGCAGCATGTCTAACGGTCTCCCAACAGAAACTATGACTTTCTCTGACAAGATGTTTAGCCCAGAGAAGCTTCTGGCTGGTGGTACAACTCAGAACTCTAATGAGCTGATAGAGAGGTTAAATCTTCACTTTGTGAGGTTCTATTGACTCTTCCTCAGCCTTGCCCTTTGTCCTCATTTATATTTGAGTTGGTAAGAAGCCCTTGAAAGGCAGACTATTCATTAGTGATTCCACAGTAGACGATTATGTTCAGTTGTTAGTTTGTCTGTGTCCACATTGTCTAGCTTACGTTATGTGGTGTGACAAGTGCTATGTAGAGCAAATGGAAGACAGGGTTTCAGCACAAGAAAGGCTTACATTGTAAAGTGAGAGCATTTTGAAACGGCCTTATGAGAGGGCAGCAGCTTTATGCCAGGTGTAGCTGAACAACAAGGACGAAAGCCGCTCTAACAGCCTGCGCAGGCCCATCTGGGAGGGAGGCCAGAGGGAAGTGAAAGGAGAGCAGGGGAAAACTCTTCCAATGTGGCTCCTTGTCAACAATTTAAAAGATAGTATGTGCCATAGTGGGTTTTAAGACAGTGGTGGTGATTAGAAAAGGCAGTGTGGAGGTGGCCATTGAATTTCCAGAGGTGAAAGAAGGGGTAGCCTCTGCTTTTCAATTCTAGTTTTTCTCCTCCCAGAGCCTCTGTGTCCCAGCCAACACAGTCAGATATCCCCTCCAAGCTTGCCACCACCCAGACATTAAAAAATGGTCAGACTTTGGACAATGGACTTAAGTGCTAGAAGAAGCTGGATTTCTTTCTGATCTAGTAGTAAACATAGGAAAAGATGAGAACGCTGAGGAAGATAATAAGCGTATTCTGCAGAGTCCTGGCTTGTAACTGGACACACAGGTTCAGTTGCTCCACAGCACTTGAGATTTTCCTGGGTCAGGGATCAAACCGGTGCCCCTGCACTGCAAGGCGGACTCTTTACCCACTGGACCACCGGGGAAGCCCAATATTGGTATAGTTTTTAAAAATCATATACCACAAAATTGCTTCTTTCCATTACACACTTATGTAACTGTGTAGATTTTACATTTGCAGCATGTCTAACGGTCTCCCAACAGAAACTATGACTTTCTCTGACAAGATGTTTAGCCCAGAGAAGCTTCTGGCTGGTGGTACAACTCAGAACTCTAATGAGCTGATAGAGAGGTTAAATCTTCACTTTGTGAGGTTCTATTGACTCTTCCTCAGCCTTGCCCTTTGTCCTCATTTATATTTGAGTTGGTAAGAAGCCCTTGAAAGGCAGACTATTCATTAGTGATTCCACAGTAGACGATTATGTTCAGTTGTTAGTTTGTCTGTGTCCACATTGTCTAGCTTACGTTATGTGGTGTGACAAGTGCTATGTAGAGCAAATGGAAGACAGGGTTTCAGCACAAGAAAGGCTTACATTGTAAAGTGAGAGCATTTTGAAACGGCCTTATGAGAGGGCAGCAGCTTTATGCCAGGTGTAGCTGAACAACAAGGACGAAAGCCGCTCTAACAGCCTGCGCAGGCCCATCTGGGAGGGAGGCCAGAGGGAAGTGAAAGGAGAGCAGGGAACACTCTTCCAATGTGGCTCCTTGTCAACAATTTAAAAGATAGTATGTGCCATAGTGGGTTTTAAGACAGTGGTGGTGATTAGAAAAGGCAGTGTGGAGGTGGCCATTGAATTTCCAGAGGTGAAAGAAGGGGGGTAGCCTCTGCTTTTTCAATTCTAGTTTTTCTCCTCCCAGAGCCTCTGTGTCCCAGCCAACACAGTCAGATATCCCCTCCAAGCTTGCCACCACCCAGACATTAAAAAATGGTCAGACTTTGGACAATGGACTTAAGTGCTAG
The DNA here is from genome assembly GCA_022376925.1 of Tragulus kanchil. Taxonomy (NCBI): domain Eukaryota; kingdom Metazoa; phylum Chordata; class Mammalia; order Artiodactyla; family Tragulidae; genus Tragulus; species Tragulus kanchil. Next base: position 99,459,745 of record JAIOJX010000004.1, on the reverse strand, counting down.
AAGAAGCTGGATTTCTTTCTGATCTAGTAGTAAACATAGGAAAAGATGAGAACGCTGAGGAAGATAATAAGCGTATTAATCAGTGACAGCTGTTACCTGTTTCTCTTGTTTTTAATGGTCTTTTGAAAATTATGAAGATTTTCCTGGTGGTCCAGTTGTTAAAACTCCACACTTCCATTGCAGGGGGCTCAGCTTTGATCCCTGGTCAGGCAACTAAGATCCTACATGCCACATGGTCCAGCCAAAAGAGAATTTTTTTTTTAATTAATAAGAGCAATGATCTGAGGCAATCACAACAACAACAATAAGAAGTCACTTCGTGTACAGAAGGCAAGCAGAAGGTTTAGGTGAGAGACTGAAGAATCATAGCTAGATAGTTGTTTTATAAAGTAAGCAGGTGCATCAGTGAACTGTAATATTTACTTCCAGAAATCAGACATTTCTTTGATGTCTTGTATTTCAAGAAAGGCTGTGCTGCTCTAGAGGAGGTGGCCGCAGTAAGTGGTGTGAAGTCAGCCTGTGGCATTCCCTACCTCTGGGGTCAAAGATGCTAACGTTGTAGGTGAATTTCAAAGGGGGCCAGACCATTCCGTGGCAAATAGTAACATTTGCTGTCATGCGTGTTAAAAGACTGGTAATCAAATCTCATGCCTCAGAGAGTGAATGAATCATGCCGGGGGCCAGCTTTCTTTTTCTTCTGTTCCCCTTTTTTTCTACAGGAAACATGACTGATTTGGTGGGAAGGTTAAACACGTACGTCTTGTTCATTGAAATCACATAACCTTCTGTGGCTCAAGAGCTAGGTGGGGAGCTAGGAGGTGCAAGGAGGGGAAAGTCTGGTTTCTCAGTGCTGGTATATTGGCTACCACTCTGGAAATGTCTCTGGACTGACACAGTTTAGGGATCTAGCCAGGACTTGACGTCTAGCCTCCTGAGTCTGAACAAGTCTTAGGCTTCAGCTGGAAAAGACGGCCCTCTGAGGGGTCTGGGCCCCCAGATCATCTGGAGTCCAGTTCCCTGCTTCCCAACATGAGGAGGACTGGCCATCTCCATGTTTCATTATCTTCCTCTCTTCCCCTTCACTCCTTCATGTTTCTTTTTCTTCTACATCCAAGCAGTGGGAAAGACCCTGTATTTCTCTCTGCTGCCCTTAGAAGCTTCACAGCAGTGGTCCCCGACCTTTCTGGCACCTGGGATTGGTTTTATGGAAGACAGTTTTTACCCAGGGTGGGGCAGGAGGGATGGTTCAGGCAGTAATTCTAAGGCGAGCAGTGGGGAGTAGCAGGTGAAGCTCTGCTTACTTGCCAGCCACTCCCCTCCTGCTCTGCGCCTCAGGCCATAGGACAGTGCTGGCTCACTGTCCAGGGCAGGGGGACCTCTGCTCCACAGGACCCCAGTGCCAAGAGGCCCTGGAGAAATCCCCCCTCCCTTCCCTCAAACAGGAGACAGAACATAGGGCTGGTTAGACAGTGTGGTGTCTGGTGGCCTGGGCATTGGCATTCTCCTCAATCCAGCACATCCTCTCCTGCCATCCCTGCTGGACCCTTTCCCTGAGCATCCAGACATGCTCTCACACTGTTCACCATAAAACAGAGCCAATAAGCTGTCTCTCCAGTCTCATATGCTTCTCAGAGTATTCTCTCTCCACTTTCCTTCAGAGCCAAGCTTCTCAGAGATGTTCATGTGGAGCACTCTTTGTTTCTCTTTCTTCTCCTTGAGTCCCATTCTCATCTCAGTGGTCCCTGCTTCATCCTCCACTCTCTATTCTTGTCAATATCACAGGCAACGTGTGTGTGGTCCCCGTAGGTGACACCTTTCAGGTTTCATCCTACCTCACCTCCTGGGATGCAACAGACTACTCCCTCCTTCCCAAGCACTGTTTTTCTTTGTTTCTGTGACACTCCATTCTTCTGGTTTTCTCCCCAATTCCTTCACTAGTCCAGAAGTCTGGGCTTAGTCCAGGGTCTCTTCTCTCCCTACGTGATCTCATCAACCCACTGCTTTAATACTACCTGGGGGCCAAGGCTTCCCAAATATGTTAAGCTTCAATTTCCTATATCCAGTGAGTTCTCCTTGGATGTCTCGGAGGCCTCTCCAATACAAAATTGCCAGACCTGAACTCTTTTATCCCCACTGCCTATCTCAAAATGAGGAGGACTGCATCTCATGTCATATTTTTTTTTGTTTCTTTCTTCTACATCCAAGCAGTGGGAAAGACCCTGTATTTCTCTCTGCTGCCCTTAGAAGCTTCACAGCAGTGGTCCCCGACCTTTCTGGCACCTGGGATTGGTTTTATGGAAGACAGTTTTTACCCAGGGTGGGGCAGGAGGGATGGTTCAGGCAGTAATTCTAAGGCGAGCAGTGGGGAGTAGCAGGTGAAGCTCTGCTTACTTGCCAGCCACTCCCCTCCTGCTCTGCGCCTCAGGCCATAGGACAGTGCTGGCTCACTGTCCAGGGCAGGGGGACCTCTGCTCCACAGGACCCCAGTGCCAAGAGGCCCTGGAGAAATCCCCCCTCCCTTCCCTCAAACAGGAGACAGAACATAGGGCTGGTTAGACAGTGTGGTGTCTGGTGGCCTGGGCATTGGCATTCTCCTCAATCCAGCACATCCTCTCCTGCCATCCCTGCTGGACCCTTTCCCTGAGCATCCAGACATGCTCTCACACTGTTCACCATAAAACAGAGCCAATAAGCTGTCTCTCCAGTCTCATATGCTTCTCAGAGTATTCTCTCTCCACTTTCCTTCAGAGCCAAGCTTCTCAGAGATGTTCATGTGGAGCACTCTTTGTTTCTCTTTCTTCTCCTTGAGTCCCATTCTCATCTCAGTGGTCCCTGCTTCATCCTCCACTCTCTATTCTTGTCAATATCACAGGCAACGTGTGTGTGGTCCCCGTAGGTGACACCTTTCAGGTTTCATCCTACCTCACCTCCTGGGATGCAACAGACTACTCCCTCCTTCCCAAGCACTGTTTTTCTTTGTTTCTGTGACACTCCATTCTTCTGGTTTTCTCCCCAATTCCTTCACTAGTCCAGAAGTCTGGGCTTAGTCCAGGGTCTCTTCTCTCCCTACGTGATCTCATCAACCCACTGCTTTAATACTACCTGGGGGCCAAGGCTTCCCAAATATGTTAAGCTTCAATTTCCTATATCCAGTGAGTTCTCCTTGGATGTCTCGGAGGCCTCTCCAATACAAAATTGCCAGACCTGAACTCTTTTATCCCCACTGCCTATCTCAAAATGAGAGATTTTTCCTCAAAATCTTAGGAAATCGGGCTTCCCTAGTGGTCCAGTGGGTAAGGACACCGCCTTGCAGTGCAAGGGGCACCGGTTCCATCCCTGGCCTGGGAAGATCCCACGTGCCGCGGAGCGGCTGGACTGATGTGTCCAATCGCCGAGCCGGAGCTCTGGAGCGCATGCACCCAGAGCCGGCGCTCTGCAACAGACGCCACCGTGATGGGAGGCACACAGGAGCCAAGGAACAAAGACGGGTGAAAATAGAGAAATGAAAGACCAATAGAAGTGGCCCGCCTGCTCCCCTCCCTCCCCAGCCCGCCACCCCACCAAAAAAAAAAATTTAGGAAATCTACCCAGACACCCAGAAATGTAAGACCCCATCAATTCTATTCCTAAATTATTTCACAGTTTCATTCATGTCTCTTCTTTCTACTGCCACCAAGTCCTAGTTACTGTCATCCTTCACCTGGACCACAGCAACATCCCTAGCCAGTATCCTCACTTCCACGTTTGCCCCTTTAGATTGAATCCATTCTTAAATAGAACTTTTACTTCTACTTAAGAGCAGAGAAATCTGTTAATATAAGTTCAATCATAAAATTTTTCTGCTGATAATTTTTCCATTGTGGCTTGATACAGCCTATAAGAACCTGGTCCCAGCCCATCTCTCACCTTCTCTCATGTCTGTCTAGTTCTCTGTCCAGTGACCTCCTAACCTCATTTCCATTACAAGCAGAAAGAGAAGTCACAAAACAACCCGCACAAGACAACATGTCAGCCCTAAAGCATGTGATATACACCTTTTTTTTTTTTTTAAAGATTTATTTATTTATTTATTTATTATTTTGGCGGGGTGGGCCACTTCTATTGGTCTTTCATTTCTCTATTTTCATCCATCTTTGTTCTTTGGCTCCTGTGTGCCTCCCATCGCGGTGGCCTCTGTTGTCGCAGAGCACCGGCTCTGGGCGCATGCGCTCCAGCGCTCCGGAGCTCCAGACCTTGGATGTCTCGGAGGCCTCTCCAATACAAAATTGCCAGACCTGAACTCTTTTATCCCCACTGCCTATCTCAAAATGAGAGATTTTTCCTCAAAATCTTAGGAAATCGGGCTTCCCTAGTGGTCCAGTGGGTAAGGACACCGCCTTGCAGTGCAAGGGGCACCGGTTCCATCCCTGGCCTGGGAAGATCCCACGTGCCGCGGAGCGGCTGGACTGATGTGTCCAATCGCCGAGCCGGAGCTCTGGAGCGCATGCACCCAGAGCCGGCGCTCTGCAACAGACGCCACCGTGATGGGAGGCACACAGGAGCCAAGGAACAAAGACGGGTGAAAATAGAGAAATGAAAGACCAATAGAAGTGGCCCGCCTGCTCCCCTCCCTCCCCAGCCCGCCACCCCACCAAAAAAAAAATTTTAGGAAATCTACCCAGACACCCAGAAATGTAAGACCCCATCAATTCTATTCCTAAATTATTTCACAGTTTCATTCATGTCTCTTCTTTCTACTGCCACCAAGTCCTAGTTACTGTCATCCTTCACCTGGACCACAGCAACATCCCTAGCCAGTATCCTCACTTCCACGTTTGCCCCTTTAGATTGAATCCATTCTTAAATAGAACTTTTACTTCTACTTAAGAGCAGAGAAATCTGTTAATATAAGTTCAATCATAAAATTTTTCTGCTGATAATTTTTCCATTGTGGCTTGATACAGCCTATAAGAACCTGGTCCCAGCCCATCTCTCACCTTCTCTCATGTCTGTCTAGTTCTCTGTCCAGTGACCTCCTAACCTCATTTCCATTACAAGCAGAAAGAGAAGTCACAAAACAACCCGCACAAGACAACATGTCAGCCCTAAAGCATGTGATATACACCTTTTTTTTTTTTTTAAAGATTTATTTATTTATTTATTTATTATTTTGGGGGGGGGAGGGGAGGGGCGGGCGGGCCACTTCTATTGGTCTTTTTATTTATCTAGTTTCATCCATCTTTGTTCTTTGGCCCATGTAGACCCCCCATCGCGATGGCCTCTGTTGTCGCAGAGCACCGGCTCTGGGCGCATGCGCTCCAGCGCTCCGGAGCTCCAGCTCGGTAATTGGACACATCGGTCCAGCCACTCCGCGGCACGTGGGATCTTCCCAGGTCAGGGATGGAACCGGTGCCCCTTGCAGTGCAAGGCAGTGTCCTTACCCACTGGACCACCAGGGAAGCCCGATGTACACCTTTTGTACAGATATCTGCCTCCCCACGTGGGCTGGTAAGCTGGTGTGCTAGAGAGAGCTGGTCACCAGTCAGGGTTCTGATCCTTTGTGAGACATTGGGCAAGCCACTCTCTCTCTCTGGGCCTCAGCTTTCTCATCTGTCTAATGAGGATAATAGTACCTCTCTTTCCTGCATCACAGAAGAGAAGATCACCTTTTATGGAGCATCTTTTTCATGTCAGGTCTTGTGTTAGATATGTTTCCATATTGATCTTGTTGCAACGATCCTGAGAATTGCTGGCACTGCTCTTCTTTCAGAGATGTGGGCTCTAAGAGGTGACGTGTCCAAGCTCACAGCTACTAACAAACAGCCATGATCAGAATTCTAGCCTGACAGTAAAGTTTATGCTCTTACCTGTCCCAGGGAACTGGAAAGTACTATATAAATGTCAAGTATCATTACTATTTTATGAAAACGCAAGTCAACCACAGATGAACAACTGAGTTTTATCCATTCATGCACAAAGACTATTGACTGTCTTTGTACTCTGTGCACTGTGCCAAAGACTCTGGGTGTCATCAAGGAAGAGCTTAGAGAAAAAGTAAAACCAGAAATAATCTTTCACCCTTTCTCAAAGGCTTTCATCATTGGTTTCCTTTGACTAAAAGGTTTTTTCCCTAAACTTGTGCAGTGATTCTATATTTTGAACGTGTAGTTTCTCTGCCTCCTTTTTTGAAGTCACACATCTACGATACAAAAAAGGAAACACCTATATGTGTGGGGCACATTTACGAGTAAACAGTAAGCTGCTGTCACAAGCAGTTAAAACTAAAATGTCTTTGTCAAAGCAGTTAACAAAGTATCTTCGGTGACACAGGATCCTTGACACATTCATCATGCTTGTGTGGATTCTCTCAAAACTCTCAGCACTGGCTGACTCGAGCCGGCTTCCCTATTGTGTGCACAAATGAGTCCATTTCCACAGAGCCCTGCAGGATCCTCCCTGAGCCATGTGCTCTAGTTGGAGCTGACCCCAATGACCTGCTCCGAAATGCATGGACTCTGCGATCTAGCAGAGGTAATAGATTTGTTCTGGTATGGAATCAGAGAGGTGACTGTCTCTCCCAGACTCTCACTTACAGAGGAGGAGGTAGAAGCAGCAGGGTTAAGAGGCGTGGACAAGGTCACCGAGCTTATCAAGTGGCAGAGCTGGTACTAAGATGAAGGCCCGGCTCCTGATGAGCAAGAGTGCTGTTGTAGGCATGGCTGGAGCTCACTGAAATGTCTGGTTCTCTTTTTCCAGGTACATGGGAGGACTAGCCTCAAGTTAGGTATGGCCATGTAACACTCTGGCCAGCAAAATGTGAATGGGATCCTGTCACTTCTGGGCATTTAAGAGCCATGTTGTAATTGTCCATGCTCTCTTCCTGAGATGTAGTGAATCCTGAAACTTTGCATTGAGACATTGACTTAATAAGATGGTAGAGCCTCTGTCAGCCTGAGTCCCTGGGTGACTCTGAGGTGCAGGAACTCCCAGCTCATTGGCTTCAAATGTGTGGTATGAGCAAATGAGCAAATGTGTGATATTGTTTCAGAGCATAATTAGCTGATCCTCATCACCAGAGAGGATGAACCAAGGTGTAGGATAGTGTTTGGGACTATGACAAAGGATGCATCTCTCATTTAAGAATAAACTAGGACCTCTTTTCCATTTCTCAAGAGCAGTGGCATAGTGGACGCTGGATTAGAGAGATCAAGATGCCCATCACAGCTTTCTTAGGGCTGGTGGTATAGCCCAGAGCACAATAGTGAATCCTCTTGAGCTTCAGTTCCTTTATCTGAAAAGCAGGGGTGACATTTACGAGTAAAAGTACTTTAAGTTAAAACTAAAGCAAGTTAACAAAGTATCTTCGGTGACACAGGATCCTTGACACATTCATCATGCTTGTGTGGATTCTCTCAAAACTCTCAGCACTGGCTGACTCGAGCCGGCTTCCCTATTGTGTGCACAAATGAGTCCATTTCCACAGAGCCCTGCAGGATCCTCCCTGAGCCATGTGCTCTAGTTGGAGCTGACCCCAATGACCTGCTCCGAAATGCATGGACTCTGCGATCTAGCAGAGGTAATAGATTTGTTCTGGTATGGAATCAGAGAGGTGACTGTCTCTCCCAGACTCTCACTTACAGAGGAGGAGGTAGAAGCAGCAGGGTTAAGAGGCGTGGACAAGGTCACCGAGCTTATCAAGTGGCAGAGCTGGTACTAAGATGAAGGCCCGGCTCCTGATGAGCAAGAGTGCTGTTGTAGGCATGGCTGGAGCTCACTGAAATGTCTGGTTCTCTTTTTCCAGGTACATGGGAGGACTAGCCTCAAGTTAGGTATGGCCATGTAACACTCTGGCCAGCAAAATGTGAATGGGATCCTGTCACTTCTGGGCATTTAAGAGCCATGTTGTAATTGTCCATGCTCTCTTCCTGAGATGTAGTGAATCCTGAAACTTTGCATTGAGACATTGACTTAATAAGATGGTAGAGCCTCTGTCAGCCTGAGTCCCTGGGTGACTCTGAGGTGCAGGAACTCCCAGCTCATTGGCTTCAAATGTGTGGTATGAGCAAATGAGCAAATGTGTGATATTGTTTCAGAGCATAATTAGCTGATCCTCATCACCAGAGAGGATGAACCAAGGTGTAGGATAGTGTTTGGGACTATGACAAAGGATGCATCTCTCATTTAAGAATAAACTAGGACCTCTTTTCCATTTCTCAAGAGCAGTGGCATAGTGGACGCTGGATTAGAGAGATCAAGATGCCCATCACAGCTTTCTTAGGGCTGGTGGTATAGCCCAGAGCACAATAGTGAATCCTCTTGAGCTTCAGTTCCTTTATCTGAAAAGCAGGGGTGACAGTTTCAGCCTGGTAGGATTAATTTGAGCATCAGTTGTCTGAGGTAGATCAAAGGACAGCTCACAAATGTTTGCTGGGAAAAAAAAAAAAAAACTTTGTTAGTTGATTCCACAGGTAGAGTTCTGTCTACTGACAAAAACAAACCCAAAGAAAAATCCTAAAATTCCTGTCCAGCTTTTTCTCCACACTTCAGACCTCTCTGAAGAAATTATGTTGTATGGAATTTCATGGGACCCGAGAGCCTGTACATTTAGGGTTCTTTACAACCTGGGACCTCTTAATAGATGCATAAAGGTTTTAGAGTGGACTTTCTCCATGTTCTCCCTTCCCTTTGGACACACACAACTATTATAATGCAAATAAGATGATGAAATTGGAGGGAGAATGATTGAGCAGAACTAATATATTAAAATATGTTTTTCTTTTTTTTTTTAAACTTTTATTTTACTTTTAACTTTTACAGAGTTTTGTTGTTTACAGATATGTATGTTCTCAGATTAGTCATATGTATATCCCCCCCTTCCCACCCCTCCAGACCGGCATACAGCACCTGTGAAGAAAATATGTTTTTCTAACAACAAAACTCTGTAAAAGTAAGAAGCAAAATAAAGGTTTTTTTAAAAAAAATGTTTTTCTGGTTAGAACAGAAGTGTCTGAAAGATTTTCTTTGTGAATCAGGCTTCATTGAAAGTCTCAGAAGCGTGGTTGTGGGGGAGGGGTACTCTTCTCCTCAAAGCACTGTTAATTAGCTGAACTGTAAAACTGAATTCCCTACCAATAATTCTCTGATCCAGAGAAGGGTCTGTGGCCAGATGGTTTTTTTTTTTGAACTTTTTATTTTGTATTGGGATATAGTCGATTAACAAAGCAATGTTGTGACAGTTTCAGGTGAACAGCAAAGGGACTCAGCCAGACATGCACATCCTCCATTCTCCTACAAACTCGCCTCCCGTCCAGGCTGCCACACAACATTGAGCAGAGTTGCCTGTGCTGTACAGGAGGTCCTTGCTGGTTATCCATTTTGAATATAGTGTGTACATGCACGTCCAACCCAAACTCTCTGACTGTCCCTCCCCTCTCCCTCCCCACAGAAACCATAGTTCATTCTCCCAAGTCTCTGAGTCTTTTTTTATTGTGTAAGTAGGTTCATTTGTATCATTTGTTTTTAGATTTGTGGCCATCTCTTTGTGGTGAGCCATTGAAATATAGTCACTATTTGTGAGAAGTATTCCTATCCTGTTTGGGGTGTGATTAGGAGCTTGATAACCTCACTAAAAATGCAGAAGTCAGTTTTCCTGTCTGAGTACTAATTCATGGCAAGATTTAGAATGGGTATTTTCTTTCTCTCAATTAGGTTTTTATCCATATAGATTCATTTCTTCATTGACTGTACGTTGCACAATTAAAGCTAATTGGGGCCATTTCTATTAATTGAATGGCTTCGAAGTAGAATTTTTAAGGTCAAAAGAAATGGGAACACATGGAATCTTGCTGAAGTCTTGGTGGAATGAATATATTCATAAAATCTCAGTATGCTCTTAAAAAGAAAACAGGCCAGGATTGTGAGAGATCGTGGAGTGGAATTTATAGCTTCCGTTTCAATTTTAAGCAGAGGAAAATTTCACAAGCTAATTGTGAACCAATTCTATAGTTAGATGGAGTTATGGTAAATTTTAATTGTGAAAAAAATTAGTCTTGGTTAATGAAAACAGCTCCCCAAATCCTTGTCTGGCTGTCTCCACTTAAACCTTCCTCGCCTTCTCAATATCTGTGTTCCCTCTAAGTCTATACACTAAATATCAGATAGTCTTAGGGAAGTTTTCGAGAAAAATATAATTTCCAGAACCTCTGGATTCAAGATGGAAATTCCTGCATTGTCGATTTGAGCATTTGGTTCCTAAGAGGCTTTGTTTCCTACTTAGGTTAAGATTTGACAGAATTGCAAGGCCAGGATTTCAAGAACACATTGAGAAATAAGTCCTCTTCTGATAAACTTTTGTAGCCTTCATTCTAAGGCCTCACATAGTAGACACTGTATCAGTTACACAAGAGAGAATTTTTATTTCAGACCAGCAATCATTTCAGGGATCTAATTGAAGAGCCAGTGACTTTTACACATGTTGAGACTCTTCAAAGTAGAGGAGGCCGAAATATGGCTATAAATTTCTTGATTCTTATTAACCCATTTGGGGCTGATTCTTGGTAGCAGCTTCCTGGCACATTCCTGTCACATCCCAAAAAACTAGAACCTGCTGCTCTGAGTCTTTTTATTGTGTAAGTAGGTTCATTTGTATCATTTGTTTTAGATTTGAGGCCATCTCTTTGTGGTGAGCCATTGAAATATAGTCACTATTTGTGAGAAGTATTCCTATCCTGTTTGGGGTGTGATTAGGAGCTTGATAACCTCACTAAAAATGCAGAAGTCAGTTTTCCTGTCTGAGTACTAATTCATGGCAAGATTTAGAATGGGTATTTTCTTTCTCTCAATTAGGTTTTTATCCATATAGATTCATTTCTTCATTGACTGTACGTTGCACAATTAAAGCTAATTGGGGCCATTTCTATTAATTGAATGGCTTCGAAGTAGAATTTTTAAGGTCAAAAGAAATGGGAACACATGGAATCTTGCTGAAGTCTTGGTGGAATGAATATATTCATAAAATCTCAGTATGCTCTTAAAAAGAAAACAGGCCAGGATTGTGAGAGATCGTGGAGTGGAATTTATAGCTTCCGTTTCAATTTTAAGCAGAGGAAAATTTCACAAGCTAATTGTGAACCAATTCTATAGTTAGATGGAGTTATGGTAAATTTTAATTGTGAAAAAAATTAGTCTTGGTTAATGAAAACAGCTCCCCAAATCCTTGTCTGGCTGTCTCCACTTAAACCTTCCTCGCCTTCTCAATATCTGTGTTCCCTCTAAGTCTATACACTAAATATCAGATAGTCTTAGGGAAGTTTTCGAGAAAAATATAATTTCCAGAACCTCTGGATTCAAGATGGAAATTCCTGCATTGTCGATTTGAGCATTTGGTTCCTAAGAGGCTTTGTTTCCTACTTAGGTTAAGATTTGACAGAATTGCAAGGCCAGGATTTCAAGAACACATTGAGAAATAAGTCCTCTTCTGATAAACTTTTGTAGCCTTCATTCTAAGGCCTCACATAGTAGACACTGTATCAGTTACACAAGAGAGAGAATTTTTATTTCAGACCAGCAATCATTTCAGGGATCTAATTGAAGAGCCAGTGACTTTTACACATGTTGAGACTCTTCAAAGTAGAGGAGGCCGAAATATGGCTATAAATTTCTTGATTCTTATTAACCCATTTGGGGCTGATTCTTGGTAGCAGCTTCCTGGCACATTCCTGTCACATCACACAGCAACACTACCGGACGTAGAACCTGCTGCTCTGTGTTGCCAGAGAGCTTGCCCATCAGGAATGCAGAGATCCCAGCCAGGCAAGATGTTGGGGTGCTGAGAGACTAGAGCCAAGGGGTTTGTAGGTGCAGCAGAAGGTAGCATGCTTGTTCCTCTGCCGAGCAAAGCATAAACCAAGCAGAGGCGTGACTGCTTCTGAGAGTGGCTCCCAGGGAAGTGGCTGTGAGACCCTGAGTAAATCTGTGCTCTGTGGCTGTCACAGCATCAGGATGGGTATTAAACTGTAATTCTTGTAAACAAGGGACAATTGTTGATGCATTCGCAGGAGGACCTGATCCAGAAACTCAAGCTCAGCCATTATCCTGGACAATTCAGACTGCAAATTTTAAGCCAATAAAACTAAACTGCCTCGTTGGCCATCACAGACACAAATCTAGAACTGGCTGAAATGTTATTTCCCCTGCGCCCCTGTAAAATATCAACAAAACCAAGTTGATTGTCTGGCTCAAATGGTTTCACTTTCAGATGCTGTCCACTAAGTCCTTTTACAGAATAGATTAAGTTGGACTTGGTTGATCAAGCAAAATTGCTGATCTACCTTTAGCACTCAATTAGCCAGGGGTTATAGCTCCAAGAATACACAGACATATGGATCAGACATGGGGACTTAAACCTGAATTGGGAGCCTGAAAGGATTTAAAGCCAAACATATCTGTCTCCCAAATGTCTGAGGAAGGGCATATAGCCCAAAAGAGACAGTCCCTTGAAGCACTGGGTATTTTGGCCAGTGCCTTCTTATGACGTTCTAACTTAGTTCTCTGGAGAAAGAGAAAAGAGATATGATGCCTGTTACTAAGGAAAACACCCAGCATCATGTCTGGGAAGACAGCTCTCAGAGCAAGTGACTTGGTTTCCTGACATGGCTCTCCCTCGGTTAAGCTAGACTTGGTTGATCAAGCAAATGGCTGATCATCCTCCTTTCTCCATGACAAAAACTGTAGTGTCTGTGTAAGATTTTAATTCTTTTACAAAATGCTTTCTGGTAATTTTCTCTCTTGATTCCCACAACAGACTCCTCTATGCAGATACTAATAATCCTGGGCAAAGCATATGATTCAAAGCATGTGAAGGAAAGTGTATTCTGAGATGGAAGTCACAGATAGTGCCTCAGCTGAGTTCTCAGACTTCAGAACTCGTACTCCCTTTCCTGTCTGCCTGACCCGTGCAAGCCCTCATCAAACAACGTCCTCATGACACTGCTCTAACCCAGAGGGTCCTGGGAGGGAAGCATTTGTCCGTATTTTAGCATCTTTCTTTGTTGATAAATACTATTGCCAACTTTATGGGCTTCCCTGGTGGCTCAGTGGTAAAGAATCTGCCTGCAGTGCAGGAGACACCGATTTGATCCCGGTGTTGGCAAAATTCCTGGGAGAAGGAAATGGCAACCCACTCCAGTATTCTTGCCTGGAGAATCCCTGATGGGCCACAGTTGATGGGGTTGCAAAAGAGCTGGACATCACTTAGCAACTTCACCCCCACCATTACATATACATAGCCAACGTTTCCCCATGATTTTCTAATGCATTTCGAGACAAACAGCTTACACAAACCTTTTCCCTAGGATACACTGAGTGGTGATTTGATGATGTTTTTTCAGCCCTCATTTTGAGGACAAATATATCGGCTGCTGGATCATTCTCCAAGCCATTGGACTGCTGAATACAGCAAACCCCTTGCCAAGGAATGCATTTGGGTGTTGGCAGTGGAATGTTGTTCATGACAGAAGGTACCTGGGCAAATCTGGGATTGAAAGGTAGTAGTTGACCACCCTTCATGATAGAGAGACCTATTTTTATATGTAAAGTAAGACTATGATCTTCAAGGATTTCCCCCGAGTTCCTAAGTATTGTGTTATTTATCCATGGGCTCGAACGCAGTATTTGGTGTTCTACCTTTAGAAAGAGGTATGATGCCTGTTACTAAGGAAAACACCCAGCATCATGTCTGGGAAGACAGCTCTCAGAGCAAGTGACTTGGTTTCCTGACATGGCTCTCCCTCGGTTAAGCTAGACTTGGTTGATCAAGCAAATGGCTGATCATCCTCCTTTCTCCATGACAAAAACTGTAGTGTCTGTGTAAGATTTTAATTCTTTTACAAAATGCTTTCTGGTAATTTTCTCTCTTGATTCCCACAACAGACTCCTCTATGCAGATACTAATAATCCTGGGCAAAGCATATGATTCAAAGCATGTGAAGGAAAGTGTATTCTGAGATGGAAGTCACAGATAGTGCCTCAGCTGAGTTCTCAGACTTCAGAACTCGTACTCCCTTTCCTGTCTGCCTGACCCGTGCAAGCCCTCATCAAACAACGTCCTCATGACACTGCTCTAACCCAGAGGGTCCTGGGAGGGAAGCATTTGTCCGTATTTTAGCATCTTTCTTTGTTGATAAATACTATTGCCAACTTTATGGGCTTCCCTGGTGGCTCAGTGGTAAAGAATCTGCCTGCAGTGCAGGAGACACCGATTTGATCCCGGTGTTGGCAAAATTCCTGGGAGAAGGAAATGGCAACCCACTCCAGTATTCTTGCCTGGAGAATCCCTGATGGGCCACAGTTGATGGGGTTGCAAAAGAGCTGGACATCACTTAGCAACTTCACCCCCACCATTACATATACATAGCCAACGTTTCCCCATGATTTTCTAATGCATTTCGAGACAAACAGCTTACACAAACCTTTTCCCTAGGATACACTGAGTGGTGATTTGATGATGTTTTTTCAGCCCTCATTTTGAGGACAAATATATCGGCTGCTGGATCATTCTCCAAGCCATTGGACTGCTGAATACAGCAAACCCCTTGCCAAGGAATGCATTTGGGTGTTGGCAGTGGAATGTTGTTCATGACAGAAGGTACCTGGGCAAATCTGGGATTGAAAGGTAGTAGTTGACCACCCTTCATGATAGAGAGACCTATTTTTATATGTAAAGTAAGACTATGATCTTCAAGGATTTCCCCCGAGTTCCTAAGTATTGTGTTATTTATCCATGGGCTCGAACGCAGTATTTGGTGTTCTACCTTTATTGCAATCTGTATGCTTTTTGGAAGAGGAAATTAAGGTAGAAAGCAGTGATGCCCTCTCCTACCACATGGGTCTCTCCCACTATGTTGTCCCTGGTACTGCCCCTGAGAAGAGGAGGAGGAGAGGGGCCTCGACAGTCCTTACCATTGAATTCACATGTGGTTACAGTATCCTTCAGCCACCTTAGTACTTGATGGACAAACACTTTGTGCTTTCTGAGGCAGACTGGGTAAAGTCAGCATCGTTGTTGCCATCTAGAAGAAATGAGCTAATGCTGATCCTGGGGCCAGGAGAGCTAGAACTATTTCTCTAGGTTTTGCTATGCTTATTTCCCCAGGAACTGCAGCAGGCCCCTTCTCTCGGCAGTTTGTCATCATCTTGTTACCATAAAAATCACATCTCAGTTTGGGCTGCAGGGCTCAGATAACGCACAAGCACCATGTTAAATGTTATGATGTGAAACATCATTTATTTCTTCAACAATTCATTCCAGAACTGGGGCTGTGTCTTTGCAAAATGTTCCGTCTGCCTCCTTCTCCCTGGCTCTTTTCTTCTCTCAAATCCCTTTCTCTTGCTCTCTTTCTCCTATTGACCACTTGTTAAATCTTTTTGTTTGTTTCCCCCCTTTCTCCTGGGACCCTCCGACAGGCAGGCTTGCCAGATTCATTTTCTGATCAAAGCTGTTTGATTTGGTCAATTTTGCCACATTGGAGACGTTCTCTATTACAGAGATAAATAGCTTTGGGCTAACTGTCAACGAAAACTTGTAAGCTAATAAATTATTCCAATTTCTTCCCGCGGATTTCTCTGGAGACAGCCCTAGGAAATACACTTTTTGATTAGTAAATTTCTCTGTGTGTGTGTCTGGACATTCAAATGTGTCGGCTTTGATTAGCACCATTGCTTTTCAAGTCGACGTTGGCTGAGGGGCTGTCAGTTGCAGGCAGCCCTGATGCATAATGCATCAACTGGGCCCGGAAACAGGAGCCTCTTCCAAGGCTGGAAAGGCGGGAAAATCGCTCTAACAACCCCACTGGCTTACTCCGCACCAAAGGGAGCTCAACTTGAAAGTCTTGACAAGACTTGCTCCGACTGCAGTGGAAGCCACCCACGCCAGGCAGAAAGGGTTTGAAGAGACCCTGATCACAGACCTGCCAAGAACTAAAGCCACTGCTCCATCTGTTCCGGCCACCACCTCCTCCTCCCACCGTGTCGCCCTTGCATCCTCACCCACGCTTCCCACTCCACCATCCTGGAGTCTTTGGGCAAAGGCCAGCCCCTTCCGGCCAGACCCAGATTTCCCTCTGCTTTCCCCCTTGGATTCCAGTTCACCGTTTGCCTAGTTAAGGGCCCTTGGGTTGTTATAGAAACAATATTTTGGCTATAACAAATCAATCGGTGCGTGTGAACACAAACATACAGATCATTTATCAACTGCAAAATACCCTAAATTATGACCTTTCTAAAACCTATCAGAAGGGCGAGCGAATGCATAACGTAAATTAAAGTTTGAAGGGTCAGCGGTTTTTACTTTCACTATTCATCTTTCTTTCACCTTATAGGTTTAAGAACAAGAGGGCTGTGTAATTACATTTCAATGGGGTGCAGCGGTTCATTATTCCCGGCTATACCAATCTGCTGCAACATTTCCAATGCAGTCAGGTACATTTTAGCAGATATTAGTTGGTAAAAGACCATACTTGCTCTTTGGGACTGATAACATCTTTTAATGCATAACAGTGATATCATCTCAATTTGGAAAAGGCTAAAAGGGTGAGGGTTTTTTCTCCGATCAATACAGTTGTTCAGATTTTATAAAGGTGGTAAAGCCCGTCTGGTAATTCTTCCCAGATAGTGCTTGCCCTTTGCCTCTAGCCAGTTGTCCCGTTTCTCTGATCCCCATTTCCCTAAGTCCCCATCACCCTGTGAGGGAGTAGACATGGTTTTGTGTTAGAGCCCACTGCACTGATGGAAATGGGTAGCTTCCAACAGAAAACCTTTCTGCTGCCAATAGCATGGCCTCCGCAGTGATGGTGCATGCTGCCAAGCATGTGGGCTCCCAAGTTTCAGCTCAGCCGAGAGGGGCGTGGTGGTGGCCTTGTGTTCTTTCTGCGTACGGAGCCAGTAGGCACCTTCAGAGACAACTGGTGTGCTCTGCTTCGGAGCACACGGGCTTGGTGGCGTCAGCAGAGGCAGGCTGAAGAGACCTCTTGTGTCCTGAAGAAATCCTGTAGCACAGAATCAACCTTACAAGTATTCTTCATGCAAAAAAAGCCAAGCCCAGAGCAGTGGGTAAAATTGAGTTCCATTTAAACTGAAATATATGTGTGAGCGAAAATATATGTGTATGTATATGAATTTATTCATATATGTGTGTGTATGTGCAGGTGAGTGAATATGTATGAACATCCACAGATGGAGGGCTGGGAAAATGTATGTTAGATGGCAGACTAGTTATGCCTGGGGAGGGAAGTAAAGCAGGATTATCACTTCTGTATTTCTGCAGTCTTCGATCCATAAGATTGTATTTGTATTTTACTTGTTGGTGAAAAAGAAAGAAAAAAAAGGAAAGATAGAACTCAGGAAGGGAGGTAGGGAGGAAGAAAGGAATTTTTAAATTTTTATTGTTTTAATGATGGTTTAAAAAAAAACACCACATAACACATTTATCATCATTACTATTTTTAAATGTACAATTCAGTAGCGTTAGGTACATTCAGATTGTTGTTCAACCAATCCCCAGAACTTTTCCATCTTATAAAGCTGGAACTTGATATTCATTAAGTAATTCCCCATTGTTTGCTCCTCCCAGCCTCTAGTAACCACCCTTTTGCTTTCTCTTGCCATGAATTTGACTTCTCTGAATACCTCCTGTACATGGGAGCCTGTCGTATTTGACCTTGGTGACAGGCTTATTTCACTTTGGTAACATCCTCAAAGGTCAACCATGTTGTACCATGTGTCATTTTTTCCCTCCTGTTAAGGCTGATGATATTCTATTGTATGTACACATTGTGCTTTGTTTTTCCCTTAATCTGTTAATGGACACCCGGGTCACTTTTCCTTCTTGGCTGTTCTGAATAATGCTGCTGTGAACAAGGCCGGGCAAATATTCCTTTGAGACTCTGCTTTCATTTCTTTTGTATATATGCCCAGAAGTGGAGTTGCCGAATCATGTGGTAATTCTGTCTTTGGGTTTTTGAGGAGAGGACTCTTTCTTAAAAACAAACTTTCCTACTTAAAAACAAACCTCACACAGGATTTAGGATCTAGCTATGAGAAGTTAGATAACTCCTTCAGGAACATGCCCTGAGAAAGTGGCTGTCCGAACTCAGATTGATCCAGGGCACAGGCAACTAGATCACATTGCCTCTAGCTCACGCAAAGTGTTGACCATAAAGGGCTATTTCTTAAATAAGTGGTATTTGCCTCATCTTGGTCAATGGGTAAGAATCCTATATTTTTGTGCAAGTGGACAAAATTAAGAGGACCCTTTCTAGCACTCACATGAATTGTATTGTCAGAAACGAATCAGACCTGAATCTGCTACTACATTCAAAGTAGTGTCTATGCTTGATGTGACCTGAGTTGGACCCTGGGCTTTCTCCTATGTCTTTATAAGACTCTTTAAGAAAGATTGTAAAGTACGTTGAAAGCTACTGATTCAACTCAACATTCAGTTGAACACTGAACGTCTGTTTTTCCCAGCTCAAGTCCAAGTTCTCTTCATACAACTTTGAGAATTACCTGATACCCCACTCCAGCAGTCTTCCTCTATCTGACTAAAGCGTAAACTTCCTTACTTCCTAGAGGGTGTTCTCTTGAGGTTTCTAAATGCCTGGTCATTGGACCACCTGCATCAGAATTGCTTAGGGGCAATTCTAGAGTGGAGCAGAATTTTTTTTAACTTTTTATTTTGTATTGGGGTAGAGCTGATCAGAATTTTTTAAGATAAAGATTTTGGGGCCCCCCGCACAACAATCAGAATTCATGTGGGAGGAGCCAAGGGTTCTGCGTGTGAAATATCATTTATTCAGGTTCACATCATAAAAAGGTAGTCGCTTTGAAGTGAGGAGCAGCACACAGTACGCTCATCATGTAGTGCAACCACCACCCTATTGAGTTCTGAAACTTTCCCATCACTCCGGAGTAAAATCCCTCACCCATTAAGAAGTATCTGCATTTTTTTTAAGTTTTATTTGACTTTTAACTTATACAAAATTTTGTTGTTTACAGATATGTGTGTTCCCAGATTAGTCATATGTATATTCCCCACATGATATCTGCATTTTTAACAGGCTCTTCATGAGGTTGCCCTACACTCTAAGGTTTGAGAAGCATTGCAGTGCATCTGAAGGTGGGCAGTACGTAACACTTGACACTGAGGGACACACATATTAGCAAATCTGTGATTCTGACTGCCAGAATTTCAACCAAATCCTGTTAATGATGCTAGTGTCTCATATCACACTATGAGCTTTCTGTCATCTTTCACATAATTAAAAAGATTCATCCTCCCAGAGTACTTGATAAGTAAGCATTAGCTTATCCATCTTCCAGATTTTGAGGAGTAAAATCCACCACACCTTCCCACTGCCATTCTCCCAGCCATGAAACAGCAGAAGAGGTCCCAGAACTCAGGCCTCTGACGTCCAGCCCTGCATCTCCCTCTTGCTAAGCCCTCGCCTGGCTCAGGAAGGCCGGAGAATAAAGGGAGTTGGTGTGAGAGAGGCCTTAATACCTTAGGGGCTACTTTCACTTTTAAAGTTCTTTTTAATACCTCTGCCTTTCAGAGTCTCATTTGGCCCCTCAAAAAGGTTTGAGATATAT